>QEAR01000004.1:0-502674 GCA_006535965.1 Spizellomyces sp. 'palustris' | reverse complement strand
ATATATCAGATCTAGCATTAGGGTTAAATTATGCACCGTGTGCGGGAAATTCAACATAATAATCAAATACGTGGAGCAAGTTACACTGCACTCAGTATTAAAGCGATATATGACGGAAAGTGCAGCAAGATATGTACCGTTTATGGTATTATTTTGCTTATTGCAATATTGCAGAAATCAAACTATGCCATTGCAGACATCCCATGCCATATCAAACCTGCGGTAAATGAGCAACGTACTGTTTGGCGTGCTTAAATAGCAGCTCTGCTTGCTGTAAGTTCCCGGTACGATAATCGAGAAGGATCGCCCTTCAAGAAGAGTTTCAAATCGATACAAAATTGAGTGTGAAGACGCTCCCACGACACCTTACGAACGGTCTTACATTGTCCATACGAGCCCTCGCTTTGGATTCAACTTGAGGGAGGCATACAAAATATGCTGACACCCAACAACATTTCCTAGTCGCAAAGCAGCTTTCGCCGTGCTGCAAAGAGTGGTTAGATTATCACTTGAGAGCACTTTGGCGCGAACCTGGGAGACTTACAGCGGAGAAGCACCCAACGGTAGTTGGCCATGCACAACTAAGTCAATGAGTTCAGCTTGCTTATCAGCAGGGTATGCCGTAAAACACACCTCCCATAAACGGCATGGGAGGGCGAGGTCCTGTAAACCGGCAGAAAGAACATTAAGCGCTCCTTCCGGACACTAAAGGACGTAAATGGACGGAGCGTGCAAGACATCCAGACCCTTAGGGGAACCATCTTCATAAACTCCATAGATGAGCTCTGAGGCCGTCCAGGATGAGGTATTTCAACCTTGATATCCCGTAACGCTCTGCCAAGAACAGACATCGTCCTTTTCATCGCATCTTTGGGGATACTGTCTTCTGGTCCCGCGGCCAGCTCAAACCGGAGATATCTAGCAGTCAGCAAAGTCAGTAAATCATTGACAGGTACATTTCAATTAGAGAATCCCGTTCACGCACTCCATCCACAAAATATGTCGACTATCGGCTTCCTTCACTGCCTCAACAGCATGATCAAACGATTGACGTATCTCTCGCGGTGCCTCCCCATCAGATATATGAAGAGATTGCAGCATCAGATAATTCAGCCACAAATATACATTGGATTTCAGCTGAGTCCTAGCAAGGTGTGGGTGAACCTCAGGCGCTCTGTGGGTAGGAACGCTAAGAGCAAGGGCTTTCCGATACAACAACAACGCCTCATCCACAATGCCGCATATATTCTGTGACGGTAAGGTATGGATCTTCAATGATCCGGATCAGTTGAAAAATAGAGGTGGTTCAAGAGTTCGTCATTCACGTACGTCGTCTAAACCAACAAAAATGGCTCGCACACAATTAACCAGGATGCGAATCAGGTCGTCCCAATTTCCGCTGACCAGCGTGAGCTTCGCATATCGATTCCACAAGGCAAATTCTTCTGGTACTCTTTGCAAATACATCTTCATCGCATTCATTGCCTTGGGCACCTCGCCAAATGACTGAACAGAATATAAGACGGAGGATAAACATATGAATCAGTTTAGACTTACCTCCTCAAGCAAGCCGTGCAAGTCCCACAGATCAGGGATGTTTGCATGCGCTTGAATTGTTTTCATCAAATACGTTCGTATCTCATCAGGTTCCTGCCTCGCCACTTGCCGCAGGAAGTTGCAATAGTTTCGAAGCAACGCGACGTAAGGCATCCTCTCCCCCTCTTGGGTAAACATCTTCCACGATGTTATTATGTGATCGAATATGTTGTGTATGTGTTCTACTGAATTGTCTGTGTCTTCCGGGCGGTTTCGTCTTTTAAGCCACACAACCTCCCAAAAACGTCGCTTAACCAAATAGTGATAAGGATAATCGTGGAACAGGTCACACGGCAAATCTTCGAAGTACAATAGGTGAAGATACGTTAACCATGCCAATGCTAAATCAGCCTTTGATAGGATTTCGAATGCCACGGTTTTACATAGATCGGGGAGAGTCTTTTGCGCCGCCCCAGTCGAGATACCATCGCTGGTGGTGTCGATCGGTATTGTAGTGGGTGAAGTCGCTGTTAAAAAGGTCCATAGCCAGGCTTTGGCGCTTTTCACTCTGCCGTCATCCAAACATATCCGTGTGACTTGTAACACAAGATCAATAAGAGCACCTGTAGAGTTAACACATCAAGAAATTTAAGTGAATTGAACTTTGCAGCCATGTCCTAGACAAGATAACCTTGGTATTCCGACCCCGATATTAGGGCATTTATCATCCTCTTTAAAACTGCCTCTTTTCGAGCACTCGCGGTTTCCCACAGAAACCAGCGCCAGCCGAGCTGCAAAGACTTCGGTAAAAATTGAAGTGCCTGCTCAAAGCTCTCTCGTACGTCCTCCTCTTTTCCTCGGCGACAAAATAGTTCCAAGTAGAATTCCCACAGAACCTCTGAGCTGCGGTTCGCTTGCAAAGCCCGTGATAGAATATTCAAGACTTTATTTAGATTCCCAGAAGATTTTTCCAGCTCGTTATTTGTCAGATCAGGCAGTGCTTCGATGGCATAGTTCACCCAGTTTTCAACTGTACGTGGGGATCTGGCGACTAGCATTTCAGAGTCTTCTTCGGAAATTGACGCTTGGAAGTATCGCCCGCTCTTCAAATTTTCTCCATTTGCATTCTTTTGGATTCCTGATATCAGGACGGGTACGCGCGGGGGAAGATACAGGACGGGTGGAGCGAGGCTAGCGATTTCGCTTGTGTGGCTATGTTTACCGGTTGATTGCGTCTCTCTCTCCACATCTTCGCGATATGGCTGGGCTGGGCAATTGGTACTGTTGTTACCTTTTAGCAATCCCTTTAGGTCATGCCGGCGCCCAAGAGATATTGATATGATGCTGTCTTCTCGCGGTTTTTGTTGCTGAATAGCCCGTGTAAGGTCCCCTATCGCAGAGACTTTGGCACCTGCAGCCTGTGATCCCTCCTTCAACTCCCTTATCTTCTCGAGAGGCAAATGATCAAAGGTGTTGTAGGAAATCAAGTCCAGTATCATTTCTTCCTCTTTTTCGAACAACAATCGGAAAACGGAGATCAATTTTCATGCGAGGGCAAGGAGTAAGTAAAATCTAAATACCTGACATAGTGATATCGCGAAAATGCTGCCCCTTGCACTTTTCATCAAAACACTTTCCGCCTTCCAACTCAAAGCGGCAGAGATTCTGGAAAGGGTCGACTTTATTGCTCCATGTTAAAGATTTGATATCTTTGTCATAGTCTTTGCTGAACCGGAACGATCTGAACCTCGACAGCGTGCTATTATACGGAGAAAGTTTCTTCTTACAGATTCCATCCCCGGCCGTGTCATGCTATGCCGATCGGCGATAATCGTTCTTAAAAACAAACGGCGTAGAATGACAATCTGACGCGCAGGGCGTACCGTGACATTAATACTGTGAACCTCTTCATGCTCACAATTCCACCGTCCGTTGGCTGGAAATGGTGACCTGTACACATCCAAGATTCGACCCAAATCACTCTCTCTTCGCAGATAACCGCACACTGCCATCAAAGGCTCGATCGTCACGTTCTCCTGCCATGGCAAGTCACCCTGTAGCTTCTCCAGTTCCAAGTTTGGGAAACACGAGAGCTGCTCTCGATTCGCACCAAGCTGCGACTCAGAGGGTTTGAAAATATCAATGGCTGATACCGTTTTTTTCAGGAACTCTATGAAGTGTGAGTCGGCACGCTGTACGTCACCATGCTGTGTTTCGGGATTGGACAATTTGAGGCGCTTTGATAGCATTCCCGCAGGGCTTGGATTGCTACGTTTTGCGCCAATGCGTTCAGGCTGCGGGTCTTCTCGCTGAGATTCCTTAGTTAAATCGGAAATCTCTCTTCGTTTTGCATTGATAGTTTCGTGAAGATGAGACATTTTGCTTCCGTGTGCTGATATGCCTCTATCGAGCAGGGAGAGTTGACTGGCTAGCTCTTCCTCGACCTTCAAACATGAAGCAACGGTAACCTCGTCCTCCTCGATCTGCCTTTGTAATTCTTCTAGCAGTGCACGTCGCTGTGTTATCGCACCTTGAGCCTTGTTTCTCTTTTCATGCACTTCCTGCATTTGAGTCTGTAATCTAGTCCGATCACGCTCCTTCTCAACGACTTCAGCCTGTGCAGCGGCAAAGGAGGTTTCGTCATACAGTACGGCCGCCTCTAGTTGTTGCTGGCGCAAATGACGGGTGGCAGAAACCAACTTGCTGAGCTCTTCGCTGGTAGCGGTTTCTGCCGCCACAACAGGAGCTGCGGATATCGAGCTGCTTGAAACTACTGATTTGCTTCCCGAGGAGGGTTGCACTGCCGCGGTCGCAGGTGCCAGTACCTTGGATGCTTGATTTCGAACTGGGAGCTTAGCCTCAGAGATATTTCCGGCGCTGGATGTAATTTCTGTGACAGGTGCATGTAGTGGTCCTTTCGCCTCGGCCTTCCGCTTTCTTGCCGCGATCAGACGCATTTTTTTTTGAAGAGCCTTCTTTTGCTGTTCTAACTCTTCCATCCTCTTTCGTACCGCTTCCATCTCAGTCCCAGTTTTCAATTTTACAGCTCTGTGGTTAAGTTCGCTCGCAGCTTCATTGACGTCCTCTTCCTCCGATTCACTAAGGTCGATGATGTAGTTGGTGAATCGCTCACGAATGAACGGCCGCGGCTGTGCATATCCGGCGGTATAGGGAGACACGTTGTTCAACTCAGTTGCTGTAGGTCTAGTGTGCTTCCCTTCCCTAAAGGAACCCCCAACTAAACAGTAACATCAGCACCAAAACAGTGCGAAAGGAGAGATACTGACGCGTACCTTTCACAGTTTCCCAAACACGATCGACAATTCGCATCAATTCATTTTCCTCTAAATCCATGTCTTCACATATTTCTCCTTCTTCAGTGTCACTCTCCCTATGGTGACCGTTGGTGATTTCTCCGCAAGGCAGGGAAGGCGTACAGATCGAGTCGCTCGTGGTATCAGCAACAGGAAGCTGGGGGGCAGACTCGAAAAGAGGTATCCATAGATCATCATTTGGCGCTACATCAGCTGCTCTGGTGATCTCCTTCGTGCATACATCGCCGCTCGTATTGGGGGGCGACCCTGGTCCATCGCTTTCATTCTTCACCTCTGAATTGAGAGGCTCACTCTGAGGAAGTTTGGTAGGAACAGCGTGCTGATATCCGTCCAAGCTGCCAGGCAGGGGTCCCTCTTCCGCCGCCGGTGAGGACGTGTCTTGAAAAGCTAGGTCACCGACGCACGCCATCAGTACGGATCGCTCAATCCCCAACTGCAATATCTGCGCAGTTGTAAATCCGTTTTGCAGAAGCATCATAAGCTGATTCCTCAGGGAAAGCCACTGATTGGGGGAACTTATGAAGACTTGTCAATAATAAGGAATAACGGGCTCGGTTAGCACTCGGCGACGCACCGCCCAACTGTCTGACTTGCGTCCCATACCCGAAACTTGCATCTCCGGAGGAAGGCGAGCCATGTAGGCCACCTGGGCAAAGTCCGGCTGTTGCTCTAGCAGCATCAACATGGAAATCTCTACACTGGGACAACTTGGAAGCAACATGATCCTGTACGAACAGAAGATTTTTCAGTTAAGTTGATAAACCCAACAGAAAATAAATAGACTATGGAAGTCCGACCCGGAAGGGACCATGGTTCGGGTGGGTGTAGTTGTGTAGTTTTGACCGATGGTTTGGGAAACGTCGTTTTGGGGACGAGGCCCTCAGCTGTTGATCAATCCCTACAAACTTCAGATCCGTTAGGGTACACATGGCAGGACGCGCTAGCGCGGTTGTGAAGACAAACCACACTCTAGGTGTCTGTGTTAGCGTCGAGATGCATTTCGCTGCTTGTAATGGAATAGGGATCACCGCTGCGCACTGGGCGATGGTAAAGACTGTCCAAGCAGTGGCTTAGACGCCTTAGGCTCCGACATCAACAGCGTTTTCTATCGTGCCTTCAACCAAATTTACATCATTATCCTTCCCAACTCCTCCTACAGGCGTTCTCCACAACTCAACGGCGATGTCTGGCCAGGTTCCTTTGCTAGACTCTAAGAAATTGCCCAATAACGCGACATTCGAGGCGAATCACTGATCGTGGCATTCTTCAGAGACAATCAGAAATCTTTCACTTCACGGGGAGACCATAACGGCACAAAAGTCGCCGCAGGAGTCCTTCGTGCTCTCGCAGTTGCCGGAGTTGGCCTTGCTTATGGTCAATGGCTCAGCCTCCATATTGACACCGACTCGGGCATGCCAGAGCAGAGTCCAAGAAGTCGCAAGAAGACCAAAAGTGGAGAAAACTGTGATAGGAGATATGAAACAAGACGTTGGGTTGGGCGATCAACGAGCATAAGGATCACGAAAAGTAAGATAAGTAGCATAAAGACAGCAAAAAAAAGGACAAGAAGGACAAGAAACACAACGACAAGAAGGAGAAGAGGGAAGAGACGCATGATTATGATTTCGTCGTCGGATTCGGACTACGACCATGGGCATATTAGTACCATGCTTGAAGAGCTGAACTGTGTCTCTACATACGGGTGATTTTACATTGTCGTGATTCCATTAAAATTGTTTCTATCATCAATTCACACTTATTATTACATTCGAAAATGCACTCTTTCACTAGAGATCTGTCGAATCGTTCCTCATGCATCCACCTGGGAGCAAAAATCGAAATCGGTCCTTCTTGGCAATTAAATGCTGTGGTAGGTGGACTGCAGATGCTGATTTATCTAGCTTGCCCCATTTGCTCCAGAATTCCCTGTAGCTGTAAGCCTCTGGCAGCATACCAAAGATATCAGATCCTTCGCAGATGACATTTTGAATTCTTGTTTCATCAAGTAAGCCTTCATGCTTGACTCGATCAGAGTGTGAGTAGGCTGTCATCTTGAAGACAAAGTCATTTATTGTCCGAAAGCAGAACGAGCAATGCCATCCTGCATCAATTAGCAGGAAGTCGCTAGCCCGAGAATGCCGATAATAGGTGGAGGAGGGCTCGTAACGGTGCAACTGAGCTCGCCAACTATCCATGCCATTTCCGTAAGGAAACTCGAATGAATAGATGTATGATCGCAGTTGAAGATGTAGCGGAGATGGGATGCCCGTGCAGTTCGCAAGTAGACCGATGGTGTGCCGGGCAGGAATCTCGTCCACGTCCGACATAATAACCCAATCACCCTCTTCGACATTGACTTCCCGCAACAAGTCGTTCATCGCCACTCTCATGGCAGCTTCTACTTTAAATGGATCCTCTCCCTTCTCCAGATGAGGTAGAGTAGTAACACGGTGCACTATCTTATTCGCTGCGAAGGAAAAACGCTCTTGGTTCTGCTGGAAGACTAGGGGTTTGGGAAGACCCGTGAATGTGGATTCTAAAGCAAATAGGATTAGCAAGAAGGATTTCTTAATTTGCCGGCGACTGCTTCAAGCCGGGTAGTAAAGCCCAATTACCAGCTTCCAATATGAGAAATTTGTCGACAACAGGTAGAAGCTCTCGCAATCTGATTTCTAACAGGTCTAGCTCCACGCTAAATATTATCGCGTCGAAAACTTTTGGCACACGGTCCCCCTCATTCCTCCAACTCCAGCTGTTGGCAACACAAACATCAGCGCCCGATATCCCTTCCGCGTAATACTGTGGTATGATGGTCCATGGTGTCCCTGGTGAGTCCCATATAGGTCTGAACAAGTACGCACTTGTTTCGAGAGTTGTGCGCCCATATAAGACGGCGAAGAGTCCGAGGACGACCAAGATGACTCCTAGGCAACGAAGTCTGAAAGGGATGCGACGATAAAACAACATGCCTCAGGTGCTGACGATGAGAACCTTTCTGCGCAGCAGAGTGGAGGCCACGTTAAATGTGGTTCGAGTGTGGATACGTAACCCTCTGGAGAGACGAGCGTACGCACATTTGTAGATGCCAATAAGAATGCAAGTAGCGAACTCAACTGAACCTCCGCGACTCCCAACCGGGAATTGGTGTGAAAGCTATGATGAGACTCTCACTCGTCAAGGGAGAATAAGGTACGCAGCTTTAGGTACTTGTCATGTAGGCCAAACCGCTAGCCTACGAAACTCAACTCAGTAGCGAGTTGTCGGAGTGATGATGAAAGTCAGTCGAGGAATTTAAAAGTAGTTCTGACATGGTTGACCTCCATTCCCGTATCAATTGGGAAGTGTGGCAGGTCCCGCTGGTGACTGAACAATATCTAGGCCTGATCTGAGCTCTGTCCGTAGAGGGTTTCCCCCGGATATCCAACTATTTAGTCTGTTATAGTAACCGCTTCCGTTTCCCAACAGATATATGACCTGGTCAACCCTAAATCTTATTGCTGTGGCCTCCTCATACTGGGCCCAGACCCCGCGACGGGTAACTGGAAAGCGGAAGCGAGATCGCAACAGGTGAATAAGTCTTGATATATCATCAATGCGGCACATCTAGATGACAATGCTCCTCTGTATCCCACAAGAGAATTATTGATGCGCCCGCATATTTCTATATTCCAGTCTACTGAGGGTGGTAGTCAATTGGTGGAGATCTGCAAATTGCGTCGAGCCCCGGAGCTCCACGGAGGCAATGATATTACCTGTGTACAATGGGACCAGCATGGAAGATATCTGGGTTCGGTGGATCGAACTGGCCGCGTAATTATATGGCGACTGAAGGTAAGCTATTCCTTCAACTTGAACATGATGTAATTTACGTTCTTGGAATCATCTATTGAATTGTTTCAGGGATGTATTAATCAGTGGGACGCTGTGCATACGCTCAATTTGAATGAGCCAGTTGTTGCATTTCAATGGCTACAAGAGGATCGAATGGTACGGCTTGGTATCGAGCGCAGAAGAGTAGCAGAGGTTTAGCTAATGGCAGATATACAAAGTGGGGTGTAGATTTGAGTTCTGGAAATTTCGCATCGACACAGATATCAGATGCACAACCTGGTGCCAAATCATCATACTTTCGCATACCGTTTATGGGACCGAAGGCTCCCGTAAGCGGCCCGGGATTTATTGTGTTATCACGCTCTGGGAAGGTAAACTGAAGATTTTGCCGTATGATGCGCCTATCGAGGTAGTCAGAGCGTCTGATGGCTATCATATCACAGATACACGTCTTTCAACTGGTATCGGGTGGACAGGTGGAGACTTTCTCGGTGCAAATACCAGGATTAGAAGTTTTGGACACACAGCTGGCTGTCGATGAAGCGCCCGTTCAACAAGGAAAAGCGGGAAACGGAGTCACTCATGCGGATATATACCTGCGCAAGGGTAAGGAAAAGAGCATAATTGTTCAAATAGTGACAGAATCATTGACATGCCATATCAGCAAATAGCTTCACGGCCGCAATCTACTGCCCGGAGGTACTCGATTCTGGTGTAGGTCTCTATGACTTCCAAGTGAACTTTTCATCACTTGGTAAGTTTCTGCGCTGCGAACTGATGCAACCCGTAAAGCACTGTGCTGATATTGTAATACCTGCATAAGCCATCCACTGCACTGGCAAGCGAATTTTGCGACGAGAGCAAGGCGAACACGCCGCAGCAATGATATCTGACGAAGCACTGAGCCACCTGCGAATACTGGGGCAATCAAGGGTCATCTTTGTTGTCAGCAACAGAGTGCCGGACGCCGGGGGGCTTGCGGATCGCAACACAGCTCCAAGTGATGACGACTCTGGACGGAGTTCGGTCTATATTTGCGAGTGGACATCTATGTCGGACGAGAATCCAAGCAATGACTCCAACCAGGTGAGCGATTCTCTCGGGCATCAATGAGGAGACAATCTTGTTTTGGCTTGATGTTTATGTGACATATTTTCATAGAGTTGGACCATCTCCGCGAGCTATCATGTCCCTGGAGATTTTGTCTCTGCTCTAGAAGTTATGAGACGATCGGAGAGGGGAACAAGCGATTTCTCCCCGGTTATTCTGTTAGGATACTCTAGTGGCAAGTGTGAGATGCGAGATGGTAACAACTTATTGAAGACCGATCTCGGTCGGTTCACATTTTCGCCGTACAAAGACTCAGCAACAGAGAATCTTTCGGAGCCGGCTATTCAACAAGCAGCAGAACGTGAGACAGCAATTGCAACAGGACTGGATGAGGATTCAGGAGCCAATGCGAACAGCCCGGCATCCTATCTAACCAAAGGAGACGGGATATTGGAAGTCCATAGTTCTAGCACAGAGCCAGCTCACGCGGGTTACCCGAAGATGTCTTCAATCTGCGGAAATTACAGCGCGTCTGGGGGTTCTACCAAGCGAAAGGGGTGGAGTATGCCCATCATGGATTTTGCTGTGTCTCCGAACAGCGTAGAGATTCTTGTTGCTAACGATGATACTGAAGGAGGGATTATCATCGATCTCATGAAACATGATATTGAAAATATTGACGGTAAGGCGTATGCTTTCTACCTCCATATGCACGCAAGTGATTGAAAATTCTGCTCTGCATGGTAGCATTGGAAAGCCATACGATAGTAGATGCCTTATCTACTAAACTCTCCATTGCGCTGGCAAACAGAGTTGAATACACAGACCTGCTGTTTGCTACCAGAGCCTATGTCGATGAAACCGGACTCAAAGGTGAGTAAATGGTGTGTGTCGAGCTCTGTTCTGAAAAGTACTGATTCTCATAGCTCCGAACGCTCCATAAGATCTTGCCACTCAGATTATACGACGGGTTTATGCCAAGCACGCCGAAATCATGTCACTGTCCGGTTGGACCCCTGCCACTACATTTCCCTATAATGCCGCCCTGTCAGTTGAAAATGGTCCAGTGGGCTTACAGCTTGCCATGTATCGGTATGTGGTGTGGAACTGTCCGACTTTTGGCCATATCTGACTTATGATGTATGCAACATCCTTCATTCTGGTCGGAAAGGATAATACCTAGTCATGAGCAGCTATACGCCAACACTCAAGTTTGGATCCAGCTACAAAGTGTATTGGCCCAGTGCTATTCAGCTTTTGAGCAGCCGGAAGCTGCATGGGAGGTCATAGGTAAGGATTCTTCGACTAAGATGACGAAGATTTGTTCCTCCGCGATATTGATGCTTGCCATTCACAGCAAACTTACTCCAGAAGTCGGAT
The DNA here is from genome assembly GCA_006535965.1 of Spizellomyces sp. 'palustris'. Classification (NCBI taxonomy): domain Eukaryota; kingdom Fungi; phylum Chytridiomycota; class Chytridiomycetes; order Spizellomycetales; family Spizellomycetaceae; genus Spizellomyces; species Spizellomyces sp. 'palustris'. The sequence continues at coordinate 491,542 of QEAR01000004.1, read as the reverse complement.
GTTCAAGACTTGGAACGAGCCGGCAAACTTCAAGCTGCCATGATCGTCCGAAAAGGTATGGAAACTGGGTAAACGTTGATCAACTTACTTCATCTCATACCGTCCGTCCACGCATCCCACCGCAGAATGCCTCCAACCTCTTGTGGCGTTTGCCCTGTGGCTATCGGATTTCTGTACAACCCTTCTGCGTCAGGTGTATTGTTTGTTGAACATGGAACAGAAACCTTTGGGGACAGCGGGTGAAGGGCGTCCACTTCACCGCTACCCAAGTGTGCTACCCTTCCTCTTCCACACTGGCATGCGGCGAACCATTTTGTCGATACTTTTCATTATGATCTATCTGGAGTACAACATTCACCTCCGCAGATCAATGTGGAAGAACAACGCAGAGCTACAGGGGTTCTTGATTGAATTGGCTCTCCTATTTAGGCGCAGTCGGGTGAAGTTTGTGCCCTTCGCTGGCTTCCTTGCTGACATAGGCAAGGAAGTTAGTGAAAAGCTGCAAGAGCAGAGCATTGATGAAACCCGGCGACTGATAATGGAGCAAAACATGCTCGTTCAAGGGACAGTAGATGAGGCATATACTAGTAGTCTTTCGGCGGTGAGAACGGCATTCGAGACAAGAATATGCGATATCTTCCCTCCAGACACCCCTCTGATTGATCCCGTCTTGAGCTCAAGCCCTGATGATCTTCTTGCTATGCGACTGGGGCCATCTATTACAACCCTATTCAAAGCGGCAAAGTCTCAGGTGTGGCCTCTGGATACGATAATGGATGACATCTGGGGGACCCCCTTCGCAGAGAAATATACGAGCGACAGGACAAACAACTCCGTCCTTGAAGAGATTTCCGGGCGACTTGATGTCATGCCTCCTGCCAAGCGTAAAAAGGTGGACGCCATCCGCTCCCATATCGATGTCGTAACTAAGGCCCGGCTATCTCGGGCGGATACTGTAAGGCAGTGCATACGCTGCCTGCAATTCTCGCCTGGAAATACATCGGGTACTGACTCTATTGAATCAGAACATTTTCGAGGAGTGGATACGCTGATGTCTGAAATTGGCATTCTGGCGAAGGGCCCAGTAGTATGGCGAGGCGCATTTCGAAATTGTTGCATATGCGGTGGTAGTTGGCGTGGGGTGCTGGACATCTCATGAGATTAATTGTAAATGTGCAAGCTTTGTAATGTATCAATTGGGCAGCAATCATTGTAAAGTGCAAGACGTGAACCCCTCTGTCCCCGCAATCGGCTTAATGTAAAGCAGTCTACTCCTGCGTGGCTTTCTCAATAAATTTCTTAACAGCAGCTTCATCTCGACTCCCAATAAAGGAATCTTTCACCTTCTTGTTCTGGAAGACCAACACAGTCGGAAGAGACATGATCTGCACGAATGTGAATAATCAGTGATCTGCAGACCAAGTCATCACCAGAAGCTACCACCTGATATTTAGCAGCAATTTCCTCCGCCTTGTCTACGTCCACCTTCACTAAAAACGTTTTCTTATTCTCTTCGACCGCCTTTTTCAGGATAGGGGCCAATACTCGACAGGGCCCACACCAACTGGAAGGGACCACCACACAAAATTAATCAATAATCGCGCCAATGCGCCGTACAGCAACATCCCTGTATTTACGCCGTTAAAAGGAAAAACTACTTACTTTGCATAGAAGTCCACCACCACGGGTGTGTCTCCTGCTTCCGCTAATATCGCTTCGAAATCAGCATCACCAGCCGAGACTTCAGAACCCAAGCTGGGGGCAAGTGCTCTCAATGTTGAGCTAAACGACCGTATTGGAGTAGCTACTGAAAGTCTGGAGGGCGTTATGGCAATTTGAGACACATGCGGGAAAGGTACTTTGGCACGGGTAGCTGCACAATCAGAGGACGCAGATCAGTGCATGCGCAGAAAATGGTAGGCAGTTTGGACATTTACCGGTAGTGTAGGTGGCCGCGGACACAAAGGAGCGCGATATCCGGACTCTGGCAGTACGTGCAGCAGCTGTACGAAGCATTTCGATTGATTTGGTACAAGATACACACAGGCAATGGGTCTATGACGAGTTGCAATTGCTAATGCCATATTGTTACCATAGCAACTATTTTGACTTTGTCATCGTATGGCCTCAACCATATCGTCGTCCCCGTCACTCTCAACTTCCAGCGCCCTCAAGTCCAAACAATGAGTGATGTCGCTCCTTAAAAAGTTGCTGGCAATTTCCAGGAGAGTAGGAGGTGGCTTGTTTGACGCACCCGGCGCGGAAACCGCGAATGTTGCGAAATGTTGCGGAAGAACTGTGATATGTCAAATCAATGCGTATTCCTATCAAACGAGTTTGGATACTCACCTTGTCGTGGTTGCACAGCGGCTCCCGTTGTCGTAGTTGCCAATACGGACTCGTCTGGCACCGTAGTCTTATCTTTTGATAGCTGGTTATGCCGAGAAGACTCGCTGTCCTGTCCCCAGCCCACCAGAGGCATTTCCCATCTATTCGAAGTTATATGTGTATCAGATAGTTCATTTGCTTCCTCCTGATTCATGTCCGTCGCCAGTGGAACAAAGAATCCCACACGCTGGGATCGCATCTTGTTCCTCTCATCTGGTGACAACCGTGACAGTAATTGCGCAGTTTGCGTCATCTCGTCGACCATGCGTTTAGGATCTAAACCATCAGAACATCAATTGTCCATTATTCGTCAATCCTTTTAAATCTCGGACGTGACCAATACCTACATGGCCAATTTTGCGAGAATGCTCCAGTGGTGTCTACTGCTACCGCATCTCCCACCGCATGTGAACAGGAAGTGTGAGGTCGCAAAACCTGGTGTTCCCTGTGCCCCCACCATGATGGGTATATTGTATGTATTGGGGCAGTTCCTGAAGGCCGTCGAACCAGCGGCTAGACATGACTGTCAGCGTCGGTAAAGCCTACATTGCCCTAACGTCCTACTACCTCCGGAACGCTCATTACAACACGTTGAGCCATTTTGCGTATTCCGCTCTGATCGTAGGTGCCATCGCTAACGAAGCGGCGATCGCTCTCTGTGGTTGTTTTTGAACGCGATCTTCCTCTACTGACCACTTGCGAGGTCACTCGTTTCCTGCTCGCAGTGCTTGTGGTCATGGCCCTTCCTGTGCAGTGTGTGCAGCTGGACACCTCTGCGTTAAGTGGAATGTCCGAACGCGTCTCTTACGTATTGCGGAGATTGCAAGAAATTCCCCGAGCACCGAACTAGCAATCTGAAATTGTCTATACTTCTCCACCCAATTCACTCGTTTTCTTTAGCGTTAAATAGCTATGACTACCGTTGGAATTCTTTCGCAGAATATAGGACCACATCTTGGATATTATCGTTGGTATCGTGCTGCAATATTTCCAATATTTCTCATCTTACATGTTTTTTGTTTTTATTATGACGTTGTTTCCGATGGCGTCTCGGGTACTCCATCAAATTTCCTGCTTCTTTAGCGGGTGATTTTTCACAACCCTTCCAGGATAATGCCAATGCAACCGATGCCCGATCGAGGAAAAGGTGATTATATGGTAAAACGATCTCGCAATTGCCCAAAATTTTGACAAGTTTGGGGTTATCATCCAGAATGGAACCAGTTGTTGTTAGTGCCTTAGACTTGAAGCGCCTACAGCAGAAGCTTGAAGGGGTAGGGGTAGAAGAACGAATCCGTCAGATGCAAAAAGAAGATGTGAGTAAAGCAAGACTATTGATCGTATATGCATTCTGCCCTGCAATCATTATTGCCAATGACGTTGCTCACGGGGTTCTCTAGCGTGAGGAACGATACCGTCTCTCCAAGGCCCGCATATCACGGTGGGACAATACCATTGCAGGCCAGCGTCGAAAGAGACTTCAAGCCCGTTCAGATAGGTTGGCAACCGAAGAAGCGGAGCGTGTACGGGTGGACCAGGAGTATGCCGCAGAGGAAGCTGAGAGGAGGAAAGCTGCCATTGACCGAGCCAAGCAATTGCAGTATTACCAAACAGATATGGTGAAGAACTTTCATAGTAAAGTGGTGCTTTTTGAGGCCTTGAAGGTACACCTCAACGAATAGAATATGGGCAAATCTTAATTGCTGACCATGGCTGGTGTTAGGAAAGAGATATGCAGGTCGCACTCAAGAAGGAGCGGGCGGAGCACGAAAAGAAACGGGATTTGGAATCCGCGCGCGAAGAAGAACCGAAAGCAGTTGCTGCGAGACAGGCTGAACTGCACTTGCAACTAGAAGTTCGACGACGTGCATTGCAAGCACAGCAGGATCTGCTTGATCAACTGAGACAAAAGCAAGCGCGCGAAGCTGCAGAAACGGAGGTAAATTTCGTCTACTGATATTTCATGGACATGGTTTCCTCAGTTTGATCGTTGCCTTAGGCATGCCGGCGAGAAGCAGAGACTCTGAGTAGCCTTGACGAAGAATTCAGACAGAAGCAAAAAGAGGCGGCTGTAAAACAACGGTCCCAACGAGCAATTTTGCGTCAAGAACTCCTTAATATGAAAGAGGAGCTCACTACTCGAAACGCAGCAGATCGAGAATTAGATACAGAAGAATCTCGCAAGGCAGATGAATGGGCTGATCGGAAAAGACAGCAAAACATAAAGAAGAAAGAGCGCGAAAGGACCTGGTTCAAGTGAGCGGTTTCCTGCCACGCTCCTGCCAGAATTATATAATGACAATCTCCTATTATTCCCCACATTACAGCGAATCGCAAAGAATGAGACAATGTATTGGGGAACAAACAGCCAAAGAAGATGCCCTCATCGACGCAAAGATTGATGTGGCAGTGGCCAAAGCTATGCGAGACCGAGAGGAGAAAGTCAAACGCCAAGAAAAAGAAGCCGCCGAAAAGAAACGTCGACAAGCAGATGAGCTGACCACCGCGTATAAAAGCCATGTGGGTAAACAATTGCGAGTCCTGTCATAATGAGAAGTCCGTGAACTGAGCTGTGCAAGTGATTGATAGATCCGAAGAACAGAAATCCAACGTAAGATTCAAAAAGAACAGGATCAGGAGGAGCTAAAGGAGTACGTCCGACTCAATGAACAGGCCGCTTCGGAGCGAAAAACACGGAAGCAGGAACTCTTGCGAAAAGGGAAAGAACTTCAAGATGTACACCTTCGAGAAATAGTATGCCACATTCTGATAATCAATCGATGCCCCATGTATGTAAATCTCACCGCCTTTTGCTTTGCTAGGCCGTTCATACCGCTCAGCGTGCAAAGGATCGCGAAGAGCAGCTTGCAAACGATCGTGCTACACTCGCGGTACATGAGCATGACGACGAGAAATTGCACGCCTATATGAAGAGTCTCGCTGCGGAATCATGGGCCCAGGACAATGCACGTCTACAACATTATGTGCACGATGAAACCAGTAAGCCCAAAGACCAGCGACCGTGGCGACTGGCAGATAAGCACTGGGTAGATACTGGTAAGCGGTTGGGGCTGACCGGTAACAAGTATCATCCGATGGATGTGGCGGGAACCAATGAGATATGTAGGGGAGACTTTCTGTCTGTAGTGGGAAAAGCAACATCTCGGTGCGGTTCTGCTGCTGGCGGTGCAACTGTGGTATGTAGACCTCAACCATCGGCTAGCCCAGCCAATTCCCGTCCTGCCAGTTCGTCGACACTCATATCGTCACGAGCTGGGGGCCATTGCAAACAAGGACGGCCCGCAATTCTTGAGAGACTCCCGGCTGTGCATGTCTAGCAGTTTACTCGTTCGTATACTTTTTGCAATAGTACTGTAACGTAATAGAATATAATCGGTTTATTTCACACCCCGTACCTAAATTCCATGGGCCGGTAAAAGTTTTCAACATGGATATGCGGTATTTTGGAGTCTAATTAATACGCGTCAATATATACACGGGATTATGATGAACAGATCCAGCCTGATGCCGGGATGAAAAGCCCTTCGGCCCACGACAAGCTTTACAGCTAAGCGAGTCTCAATGACGCAATGACCTCTGCCTTACGAAGACATCTCACCATCCCCTGCTAAACCCATCCACATTCATCTGCGCTTTTCCATTTGCCCGGTTCGCTCGTGCACTGATCAGTGAGTGCTCTCAACCACCTACGTGCACCGTTCGCGGCAAAGGGAATTCAATCGTTGACCTGCGCTTGATGAAGACGTTGCTGCATTTGCTCCTTCAGCTGGTCTTGCTTCCTATGTTCAGTAGCTATGTGATGGACCTTGAATCCAAAAATTTTCGGAACGTATCGCTTCGGAGTCTTAGCAGGCATCAGATTTGGGTATGCTTGTAGCAGTAGGTGAGGGAAAGTTGTACCAAAATGTGCACCATCGATCGCAAGATGGCGTCTCGATATCGGGTTGTAGACATCCTCACAGCGCGGACAATAAAGCTTGACACACTTCACTCCAGCCACATCCCATAGCCCAACAGGGAGCACTGGCTGGTTATCACACAGAACTCGTGGGCACCGACCAAACTCTGCATGGCGAAACTTTTCCTGCATCTTTGTGAGTCCGCGGGCGGTGAGGATAAACCGAGCATGAATGAGGCCATAAAGATGTCGCGCCGACTTTTCCACTTCCGCCCGCATATCGTCCTCCAAGTCCTCTTCTAGTGCATCGGTGATCATATCGAACGCTAGTGCGTAGTGCTGTACCTCCGTGTTTAAACCGGTCAAGTTGAATCGGTCGAGGATATAATCTTCATCAACATCACAGTAGAATTCATTTCCTTTCAGCGCCTGAAACCATTCTATCCAGTACGCAGTGGACTCTGCTGATTCAGAAGAGCCCGCGGACATTTGATCCTGTCGGTGCAGAAACGTCGAATCAGCCCATGTCCGCAGATTCAATATAATTCTCAACCAATAGGGTTAGCACAAACTTGCCTCCATTCGCTATGGCTGGTCTCGGGTTATGGCTCGGCAATTGTAGTGCTGGTGCGTGAAACAAGGCGGCCGTCTGTTATTTTTCTCCTCGCAAGCCGATACCTCAAACGCAGTCAGGTCTATTTACCTCAAATGCCGTTTTAGCAAGAAGGCAAGGAATGGACAAAGCGCACGTCCCTGCCCACCTGCCTTTGCAAAGGTGTGCCCCCCTTCTGAAAAGAGCAAAAAGTGGAAGATGCTTTTCAAAAGCTGAGCTTATGCCTTGGTCAAGGTCAAGGGGGTTCAATAGGTTTTCAAAATAAATCGGTGTCCAAGCGTGGTTTGACCCGATATTCAACCGGTTTTCATATACAGAACCGGCTTTAAGGTGTCACGTGACAACATGCCATCAGCAGTTTATTCCCTGCGGCTTTCGCTGTGCGCAGATTATCAAAGTTAATATTATACACAGATCTATATTTTAACCTAGTATCCTATAAAGTATTATCGATTGTTCTCCAAACTACGATAAAAAGGGCCAGTTACGTATTGCTCAGAAGAATAGCCAGAGTGGGTATAAAACTGACACCACCAGTGACTTCTACACCCCATTTTACCCCCATACGCACCCATAAAGCAGTAGTCTGTTGAGATTCCTTTCGAAATTGCGATATGTTGAGTCTCTTCGCGCGACTCCGATGGTTGTTGACATTATCTGATGGTTTTAAACGTTCTTTGATTGACTTCGGATGGGAGAAAGATGTGCAATGGAACGTCTGGTTCGAAGTATTGATTTGGCGGCGTAGTTGGATGGATGATTCGAGTATTATGACTCATTCGTTCCTTCTAAGATGACGTCCCCGCAAGCACTCTTTTGGCCTTTTGGTTCTGAAAGGGAAGATGTTAGCATAGAGTCAATCTCACATAATCCTTATGCATAGTTCACTGCGTCGATATAGAGTGCAAGAGCCAGATACCCAGCCGCACAAAGACGCCTTTGCGACGACGTCCCTATGGACTGGCGTGGTTGCTATCCCGCATATTTTTCATTCACAGATACGGGTCAAGGTGCGAAGTGCCGAATTTTACGAACACTGGCCATCTGAACGCCCGCATCCCAATTGAACGCCCTATATCCGCTCGGGCACCTGTGCCCTTGTCAGCAAGATGCAGCCACAGGCTAGATCATCAAGCATTGCCATGCGTTGTGGGTATCCATGTATCAAAAAGGAAGGCCTGTCGCAATATACCCTGCTGCTTGGTCAACCAGCAGAGACCAGACGACCTAGTGACACAGATACACCCACTCGGGAGTTACAACAGGTGGAGTGATACGCCAGCCTACTCAGTACTGGTACGCAGTCTCCGTGTCGAGGTCACGGCTGTCCAGTGAAAACAGAAGTGCTGACCAGACACAACGTTGCACTGACCAGATTTTACGAACATGTGCACCAACATGAACGCCGCTCTCTTGAATGGCCGTCAGTCCCAACACACACGGAGGCGTCGGATAAGACGTCTACTGAACTTCCTCCCCAGGTAAGCTTTACACTCAAGCTTACCTTTTGAGACTTTGGCTCGGTTGGTTAACGGGAACGGAAGTCTTGTTGCTATCCATATCAAAACAAAAAGAAAAAGAAATTGCAAAGGGAGATTCTTTGCGAGAGATAGAGAGGAGGGGGGGGGAAACGGAAACCCCTCCTGCTTTTATGCTCGCTCCGACACGCGTGGGAATGCTTGTCCAGTTCGGACTTACCTAATGAGACCACATTTGGGTTTATCAATTAATGTTGACATTTTAGGTTTTATTAACCCTGCGTGACTCATTTCCTTGCCTAAAAAGGCCATCGGTATACCGATTTGCTAATGCTGTACATATTTGGGTTTATCAATAGTTGGCCCGCTGCTGTAATCACATGTGCCTTCCAGTCGCCTCACTTGCCACACTTCCAGAAGCCTCCAGCCACCGCCACGTTACCGGATATCTGGTTCCATAGTGGCCGCAAAGTCCGCCTTGCTTACTCCCCCCCTCTTGTCGCCTTATTTTTCAAAGTCTGCTTTTTGCTCGCTCGGGCCAGCCGACATTACCGCGTAAATCCGTATTATTGCTGTACGTACGTAGCAGCGACAACGTTTTCGTGCAGTGACCAACCTATTGGAGAGGCGCTCATAGGAGATTCTTAAGAGTACACAGTAGGTATGGCATCCGCGCAACCTGTGAGGCGTGACATTGGGGTGTCTATGGTGGTGGAAAACAAGCGTTCGCATCGGCTAATCGCTTGCATCACCGCAGTTCTTGTTGCATACGAATAGATTGCAACCATTACACGCTGCTGTAGTATCGAACGTTACTATAGTCCGTCCATACCGCGTCGTCATCAACGTCGACAGTCCCCACCTCTTCATTTCTCGCGTAATTTCAATACCAAACCATGAGAGAATACAAATTGGTCGTTCTTGGGTCTGGTGGTGTTGGAAAGTCAGCGCTGGTATGTCTTCCTTTGTATTCGGGGCGGTGCAGGGATGTTTTGGAGTAAAGGTGCCAGGAAGACTCCATCAGTGGAGTGTGGGGTTGAAGAAGAGATGGTACATTCTGGACAACATTGATGTTGATAGCAGAGATGCTCCGATGTCGATCAATTCTCAGAGTGTCGGGGGAACGTCAATCAGAAGGGTGTCAAATGCCAGTGTCGGCGGCACTGTTGCGATTCTCTGCCCGTGGAATCTCAGCAATCTTGATTAAAGAGTGAAAGAGCGCCGCGGCCCACTCAGAGACCTGCGCTGATCTGTCAACTATCTCTTTTTTTGTCCCAAAAGACAGTGCAATTCGTACAGTCCATCTTTGTGGAAAAATATGATCCTACGATTGAGGACTCTTACCGGAAGCAAGTGGAAGTAGATGGACAGCAATGCATGCTCGAAATTTTGGATACCGCCGGAACTGGTATGTCGTTAGCGCGTATTGAAATCGTGGTTGCCCCGACCTGACCTGACGTGCTATACAGAGCAATTCACTGCCATGCGTGATCTTTACATGAAGAACGGCCAAGGATTCATCCTCGTGTACAGCATAACATCTCAAGCAACCTTTAGTGATCTTGTGGAGTTGCGAGAGCAGATCCTTCGGGTGAAGGATACTGAAAAGGTAGGTGTCTGCTTCCGAGCAATTATACATAAATACCGCCTTTTTCCTACACTTGCCAAGGCGGCTCGATTCAAACGGACAGTCTTGCTAATTTCGTCTGTCGTGTCTGTCAGGTACCTATGGTGCTTGTTGGCAACAAGTGCGATTTGGAAGACGACAGAGTTGTTTCACGAGACCAAGGGAGCTCTCTAGCCTCACAGTGGGGAGGCTGCACTTTCCTCGAAACAAGTGCAAGGAAAAAGATTAACGTTGACGAAGTGTTCTTTGACTTGGTGCGCCAAATCAATCGGAGTATGCCCGACAAGGTCTGCCTTAGTTTGGGAAAGTTATTTGTAGTGCTGCGTGTACCTAACAACGGAACGTGTAGGACAAGAAGAGCAAGGATAAGAAGAAATGCATCATCTTGTAGCTGATTCCATGGCGATGTTCCCTTTATCTCAAATAGTGGATTACTTTTAGTGACATGATTTCGAGAAGGTTGGCGAGGGAAATGTTGACACATCCTCCTTGAATCTGTTGCACCCCATATATAGATTTTGTTGTCGAGCAAAGACTTCTCATGTCGTGTGGCGGAAATAGTGTGGCTTTAGGTTGAGTTGGAACGGAAGCGAGGACAATTGGGGTTGGCGCAATCACAGAAGAGGATACCATGGAGATTTGATGTTGGAAGTGACAGTTGCCCCATATACATGTTCTGTTTGCCGTGCGTAATGGATGTTCTGTGTTCTTTATCTTTATTTTTTCTTGTCCATTGAAGCTTTAGTATGCACAACTTTTTATTTCAATATGCTTGCGTGGCCCAACGTTCTGACAATACAAGGGTAAGGCTGGAAACTCGGGAGGTGACCGACCGTGTTTTGTCACGTGCCGTATTACGCGAAGTTTCGGACCTAGAGTCTCCAAAGTTCACTTTGTCAAGATCCCGAATGACATCTCTCTGTGCATTGTAATGTCAAGTTATAACATTCTTCTCAATGTACGCTGATAAGAGAATGATAATAGTATAAGCGCCGTAAGAACCGGCGAAAACCTTACGGACCCTTTCTACTGTCATTGTGCGTAATTGCCGGGCCAATTCGGTAGCATTTACACCTCCCGCCGGACGCAGCCGTATACATCGACCTTTCAGCAACATTGTTGAGCTGCTCTACCATCAGCAGCCAGAGTTTATAGCCAACCATGAGCGACGAGAAAAGGATGGAGAAGCTTTTGAAGAGGGCCAAGCCCTTTTTGGATGAAAAGTTGAAGGCGAAGCAGAGATTAAGTTCTTTGTGGAATTTTTTAGGTGCGTAGTACAAAGTATTTTACCTATTAGATTATGTGGGTTGGTATGTGGTCTGGAAAATCGGTGGCGGGCTTGGGGCCACTTCCCTATCCGATCGTATCATTTGAAGAGTTCAATCCTACGGACCCGAAATCTAATCCTTCTCCACCGTATAGACAACGCAAATGAGCAAGATCAATGTAAATTCTTTCAGGAACATGACTATCCCGTTTACACTGTCATGTACGACTGCTTTTCTCATCAAGTAGACAAAATCAAATGTAAGTAGTTGATTAGTCGATGTATTCCGCTAGCTCATTGGAAGTGATATATTAACATTCCATATCACCAGCCCGAGAGAAGCCAGAGAAGCCCCTGCCAGTTACGAGCAAGGAATTCAGCGACCTGATGCGAATTTTGCAAATATTGAGAAAGATATTTGCGTACCTTCCAGAGAAGATGCGATCAGGATGGCAACGGCGAAGCATTGGTGGGTAATATAGGTCCGTAGAGCTCTCTGACTAAGTTTTTCACAAATACTATTTTATAGTTGGAGTACTTCATACGCTGTTGGCAACGACGAATCACCCAAAACTGCGTATAGAGGGATTTCGTCTCCTTCTGATGTATCTTGGCTGTCAGACTAGCGAATCAAGCGAAATTATGCCTCTCTTTGCGAATGCTATGCCACTGGCTGTATTCGATGCATTTTCCTTACCACATCCTATCGAGCTGGCGAAAGGAGACTGCGAAGATGAAGTGACGGGATGGTTAATATCCGTTGATGATGGAATCAATAGTGGGCGGGGGGCTCCTGGTGAGTGGAAGGGCGAAGGGAAAGGCCGCTTGGGTCAGACTCCCATCGAGTGGGAGAGACGTGTACATACTTTCATGAGCGGCTCGTCTGGTGTGGGTGCTGGGAATAGCTGTAAGTGTTTCCAAAGGTTTCACGTCAAACGTTGTGTAAGTGTCATCTTAGTTACTCTATTTAACAATTGAAATAGCCATCGACAAGACATCCTTGTTGCCGAGCAATACTCCCTTCACATCCTACGACTCTGTCGACCTTTTTGAAGAGATTCTACACAGTCTTGTGGTAGCTGCAGGAGGATCCGATCCTATGGTTCCAATGCAGCCAGCACCAGCATCTCGAACTATTTCTTCACTATCATCACGAACACCCTCTTTTGGCGACATCAGGCAAAGTATCACGAATGCTATAAGTGATACAAGATCCTCTGGAGGTCGATACGGGAATGAGCCATCATCAACGGGGCGTTCTGAGGACAGCACGGACGATGCGGTTGTGTCAACAAAATTGGAGTTCTTGTGGGAAATCTTTAAAAAATATTATTTGAGACTGCTGTTCCCTCGAGTTGCGAGAAAGGTCGGGATGGAAGTTGAAGATGGAGAAGGTATATATTATATTTGCTGATGGTTTGGGGCAATTATCATGAAAAATAACCATCAGAACTGGTTATTGAAGGATTCGCGACTTGCCCTCCCCAGTTACTGCACTGTCTCATTAACTTCCTCATACGACACGTTGCTGACCCTTCGTCTTCGTCTTCCCCATTGCGGACATTACTTATCGGAACCGACGGCTCGAATCGTGACATGGTCCACGAGTGGCTTCGACAGGCAATGCTATTGCCCTATGTATGGAGCGATGTAACTCGTGGTGCAATAGGAGTCATAAGGATTTGGTGTAATCTACCTGTAAGTGACTTCAGCAGTTATACCATTTTTGATTAAACGAGACAGCTCATTTTTGCGCTACTTGACAAAGAACGACGAACGACCGCCGTTTCTTCGATTTCCAGCAGCGAGGCAATCGGTCACAGGTTCAGACGAGAAGCTGGCTGATGATGATGGTTTTGACCCGAATGTATTCCTGAGGCGGTACATCCGAACGTTACGACTGGCGTTCCTGGAGAAACCGGATAGTGTGGAATACATTGATTCCCAAGTACGGCAATGCATCCCCTGATACGATTCCTATGCTCTCTCTCACCGTTCAATGACTTAGATGTCGATTTTAAACGAAGTGCTCTCTTTGTACCGTTTCTTGACACTTGACACCACCCACCTTTCACCATCCCGCGCGACCTGGCACACCTTGACTTCAACTCTGCTGGATATTACCTCGCAAGTCCTTTGCCAAGCCGATCCTTGTGCGGTCGTTCACAATCCTACAAGGGCTGCCGAAATCGCGGATATGCTTCTGGAGACTGTGTTCTGCACCTGGGTGCGAATCGGCCTCCGGGAGGATGAGATATGGCGAACACTGAGAAAAGTTATCAAAGGTTGTACTCGTTGGAGAGAATGCATTGTACAATGGGAGGTCAGTTTGGCTACGTGTACTTAACCCTCGTTCATGCATTCAAAGTTCAACTCTTCTTAGAAAACCACAATGAAGCTGACGCGAATTCTTTCGCACCACGTATACTCCATCGATCTGGATGTGGGTTCCAACACCGATTTGTCCCGGCAACCGTCAGTTGCGCCTACGCCCACCAGTGCAACAAGTGCAACCACCGTAACTCCCCATAGCAAAACTGTTCCGTCATCATCTACATCATCGGGACCGACCCGGACCCGCGATCGATCTCAATCCATTTACTCCACAGGAGGTCCTCCAAAGATTACGAGTACCCAAATCAGAACCAGATCAGATACATCCAACACTCTTCATGGTGCGAAGAGTGAGTCAGATTTGGATGGTACATCTAGAAGCGGTGTCAGCTCGCCAGAACCGCGACCTGCGGAGAAAGCATGGGCAATCGGATCATTGGCGGGGAGGAGCAAAGAGGGGGACACCAAAACCGGCAGTGTTGGAACAAGCGATGAAGTCACCGACGGATCACTTGGGAGGAAGAATGAGACCGGCGTGGTTCCAGTGAGTTATGTTTTTCGTATTTTTGTGCCTAGATTCACTATACTCACGGTCAACTCCACCAGTCAAAGGATGACAAGAAAACCGGCATATCTGTTCACTTGGAAGCTGCTGACAAGTAAGCGTCACCTAACTTGCCACTGCCACTGCAATACTGCTAACTGAAAGTTTTGCTACAAGTCCCAGCCGCATTCCAATCCTTAATATACAACGAAGCTCGCCAATACTGGAATTTGGAGATTTATCTCATCTTCCCTTCTGGGATGCAGAAACGGCTTTGTTTGCATGGAAGAATGTTGTCTGTGTGTTGGGAGATGTTAACGAGATTCAAGTGGGTATCTAGAGCGGCGAATCCCCCCAAACAGGATGGAGCTCATTGAATATTTACAACACGTTGCACTTTCTATTGCTAGGTGGCTTCAAATCATGCATTAGCTATTGCTTGCCTCATGGCTGTTTGGGATACTTTGGAAAAGGTAAGCTCATACTTCTCTTGCTTGGCGGCCCATCCTATTTCTCAAGTAGTTCGTGTTTATGTTGGGAAGATACGAATGAGCCAACCTTACGAGGGCGATGTCATACTCATGCCCCCTCTGTTTCAATTCGCAACATGGTTCTTCAAAGCTGCGGATTTAGGAGAGTGAGTTGAGTTGTGGCTTCTCTGATGGTCAATTGGAGGAAGTCCTGATCTGTCTGTCTCTGCAGCGAATACGCAGAAGGCAGAGCCATTGCGTACGAGAGCATATGTAGGATGATGTGTCGTAGGCACGATCAACCATTCCCAGAGGATTACTTTTCACATTTCTTCCGGCTCCTGGCAAAGGTAAGCGGACACCCTGTCAAATATAGCATGTGAGATGCCATCTCATGCTCGCGTGGCCGTCCATAGGGTTTTACATCTGATGATAGGAAAGTTGTATACGCCATTCTAGCAAATTGCCGAAAACTCTTCACTCTCGGCCTACCAGGCAGCCATATCCTGATCCAGCCATTCATGAAATGTATTCGGAACCTGGTAAGTAAACTACCTCTATATCCTTGAGTACATGTACTAAATTAGTGCATCTGCAGTTCGTTGATGGAGGTCAGAAGGCTGATGCACAGAATATCCCAGAGTCAATTCGGCAGGACGCGATTGTCATTCTTTCTTCCCTGATTCCCGTTTCAAACCATTACGGAAGGCAAGACGACATGCAAGTACGACGCATGTCGTCAACCTCTCAAACAGCCCCAACCTTGCAGCCGTCGCGACAGTCTAGCAAAGACGGAATGCACATTGGATCGGACTATAATGGGTATGTTGAAGGCTCCCGACCCCAATCCGTGCTGAGTCGTCGGGAAGTCACACCTCCCAGACCCATCAGTACCAACCATCTCGGAGCTCCACCACGACCTCCCACCCCATCTCCCGCTGCCATAGCAGCCGCCGCTGCTGCTGCGGCCGCGCGGGCAGCAGCCAATAAAGCATCACCGACGACAACATCAATACGTCCAACTTTACTACCTCCATCTCCTGCAGCCCTCGCTGCAGCCAGCAGATTAGCTACACCGACGATGCCAGCGTCTTCTCAATTCCGCCCCTCTGTACCTCACTCTCCAGAAGGTGGGGGATACCTGTTCCCAACTGTTTCATCACCGCAAGCGCAAGTGCCGCCACCGGAGCTAGCGATACCCATCCTCGGCCATATGCAAACCGCTGACCCTCCGACCATGTCATTCTTAGAAATAAAACTCACAATCAAAGACATACTGTTGGCCTTGATAACAGAGGAGAGATCACCTTCTCGCCATGAGAAAAATCCAGAAACTTTGGCGCTATTGATGTGGAGTATAAGTGTGCTTGCCTTTGAGGAAATGATTGGGTGTCAAAGGTAGTGGAACGGACATTTAGCATCCTTCATATGTTTGCTCAACCTTCTTTTTAGACCCGTTAAAGAAGTAGTCGATGATTGCCTAAATACGCTGCTCGATCATCTGACTGTAACAAACTTAAAAGTCGTGCATGCCGCTGCTGATGCGCTGACACTATTTGCTCACAATTATAAGCTGGTCAATTATCTTGATAAGGTACGTATAAGAGAGCACTAATAAACAGCTATATCTGAAGGTTTTGACTCGCATATATTTGGTCATAGCCCATTCTTCAAGGTGTGGTTGAGAAAATTGTGGGTGCATTAACCGAGCAGATGTTGTTCCAACATGGCCTTACCAGCAAACAAGTTCGCGGTAAGTTTTCAATATGGTCTTTACGCGCTTTGCCCGTTACTGACAGAATTGATACAGGTTATCTCGTATCCAGGCTCTTGTACTGCCTCCTTGAGTGGGTTATGATTCTTCCACCAGACCTGTGGGCCGTTCCTAAAATAGCGCATATGGTGTTTGAGGTCATCGAGAATGCTCTAAGTACCTCTGACGGAGGCCATGGAAGCGTTGGATCGGGGGTATGTGGCGACTACTTGTTCCTCCCTATGCATCGCAGTTCACAAAGTATTAACTCCACGATTGTCCAAAGTCTGAATCCGATCGCGCCATACAGTCATCAGTCCGCAAACCGCGAATGAGCATCCACGAGGCTGCACCATTCCTCGTAAATACTGGTGTGGGTGCGCGAGAGGGAAGTTCTTCCTTCCCGCGTGATCGACGGTCGATGATGATATCGGACGGGAAGCCTACCGCAATAGATCGAGCCGAAGTGAGCGCTATCACTAACGGACCGAACCAGCCTACGGCAAAATCTAGTTTTGATGATCAGGATGGCGATACCAACTTGATCATGGTTCGTCAGATGTCAACCCAGTTACTTGTTGGAAATATACTGATGCTCTAACTCTACAGGAGACCGCTGAGAATGTCCTGACGCATATCATACACCATGTAAACAACTTTGCACAGCCTTGCGGTGCGGCCATGCTTGGAAGGTACGATGCAGGCTAGCTGTCAGATTTCGTCCCTGCTATGTCTAATAGGACCTCACTTGTGGACATCGGCACAGTCAGCTAATTGACCCAGCCCTGACTGAAGAGCCTGGGAAGGATGGCGAGCGGTATCTGTACTTCACTTACAACAAGACCACACTGATCACGGTGATCGATATGCCGGGGCGTACCCCACTGGGTAAGGATGCAGTGTGTTTCAATGTCGAATGCGATTTGCATGGCCACGTATACTGATCACCGCGTTTGGAATCATGCGCAGACTCCCGAGCTCGTCTCATAATTCGCGATATGACTGGTCGATATTCTTGGGACACATACCTGTTTTACGAAGACTTGCAGAAGATGAGACTAAGAACAGAACGGCAAAATTCTCTTCATCTCTCTGACGAATCCATGGATGACGCTCCAGCCCGATTTGATGCAGATCCATGTCGGTATCAAGGGATTGTATCAGCACTGAAACTTGCCGACGACATCAGTTTCGAGGAGAACGTCAGAAGATTTGTACCGTAAGATCTGTTGGATTATATGGAGATCAATAACTGCGGAAACTGATACTTAATTTTACCGTAGTGATCCCGTCACATATGCACGAGAGCAGGGAACCATGCCTGAGTGGAAAGAAAACACGGGCGCTGAGACTGCGGACATGTTGGACGAATTGCTTCAGTAGTAAGTTCGACATCAAGCGCTTCCGGACGTTCCACGATACTAA
Organism: Spizellomyces sp. 'palustris'; assembly: GCA_006535965.1. Lineage (NCBI taxonomy): Eukaryota > Fungi > Chytridiomycota > Chytridiomycetes > Spizellomycetales > Spizellomycetaceae > Spizellomyces > Spizellomyces sp. 'palustris'. The sequence continues at coordinate 473,724 of QEAR01000004.1, read as the reverse complement.
TTTATCTTGCCTAAAGTATTGGAACAGCTCATCCAGACTGTCTTCTGCGGGACAGCACTCCCCTTAATGTTCCACCAGAACTGCACGCCCCCGCTCGAGATGCCGTTGGCGAGATGGGCAAGCAGCTGCAGCGCCAAATTGACGCCGAGCGCCAATGTGCCGAATGCTTTGTCTATGATTCTCTGGGAGAGACAGTTCAGCGATTACACGTTACAAACGGAAAAGTGCGACGTATCGAACCACACCCACCACCTGTCGACATGGCCACCGAGGGCTCCAATCCTCCACGTCGTCGAGCAACCGTTCCACATGTGCAAACCTCCCAGCGGCCCTTATCACAACACTCACAGAGAGAATCAATCCTGTCTGAATCCGTTGAACCGACCAAGAGCTACATTCGTGTAAAACCTGGCCCACACCCACGCACTGCAACTCCGTATCAGCGTGCACGGCTGTTGCTGAGTCACTTGGGACATGTTGACTTTGATGGGCTAAAGTTTGGGTCTTTTCATATGCTCGGGAAAACTCCGGCTTTGTATCGAGACATCAAAGTCCTGGATCGCAAGCATGGGTATGGTGGTTTATTATGCATTTCCGGCAGCCTGCAACTAATCTAACCATCCAGGCGAGAAACCATCAAACTTGCCATTATTTATGTTGCTCCTGGACAAGAGGATGAACAAAGCGTTTTCAGGAACGAGCGCGGGAGTGTTGAGTACGAGGAGTTTGTGTCTAGTCTAGGTTGGGAGGTACGTCCAGAAGGCTTACATCATGCATGGCTGTACAGAACTGACAATCGTTGCGCATGCTAGATTGATTTGGCTACGCACCCGGGATTTTTGGGCGGCTTGGAGCGAAGTCTTGCAAACGGAAGCGTTGCGACCTACTATTGTACCTCAACATTGGAGATGCTTTTCCACGATGTGACAAAGATGCCTACAGACCCTAATGACCCGAAACAGTTGAAGAAGGTAGGATGTAGTGAGTCCAAAAACTCTTTACTTTTCATTTGCTGATTTGTTTTTGGTTCTATGGTAGAAACGTCATATCGGAAATGACCATGTCCACATTGTGTGGAACGAACACCACCGTGAGTATCGGCGGGGAACAATTGGGGGCGATTTCGGAAATGCGCAAATCATCATCACTCCCCGAACGGACGGACTCTTCTCAGTCGAAGTTCTACGGGACGCCAAAGTTCCATCCTTTGGCCCGCTCCACAACCAAATGGTCGTTAACAAGAAAGTCTTGGGTCCCCTCGTTCGCCAGACGGCTCTGAATGCATACCGAGCCGCACTTGCCATTGGTGATCCGATGCAAAAGCAGAACAAGCACGTGGTGGGCATTCCACTCAATCGACATGCATTTGTGGCGAGGCGAGAGGATATAAAAACGATTGCGGAACGCCATAAAGTGGCCAAATGGACATTTGAGCGCTTTGTGGAGAGCGTATTTGCGACGGGGGCTGAAGGTATTGTAGGCCAGGTCGAAAACACTGCGGCTAGCAATGCGGGATTGTCAGGGTCTTCACCTCTAGGGAAAATTGTCAGTGGACTGGCGGCATGATGAGGCTGTGACGAATGGTGTTAGATATTGGCAAGGAATAATGACATTTCCTAATCTCATGAAAAACATCAACCTTGATACGGAAAAAGGAATCGGGGCAATGGGAGTTCACATGTTATAGAATTAAATAAAATGTCGTTATGGGCATTTGTTTATCCTTTCGTGGTGGGCTATAAGATTCGTATGCCCACATACCTCGCAGGGTTAAAGAGCTTCCGATCTGCCTAGTAGCTTTCAACTGCTGGGAGGGAAGCTTAAAGCACAACTGCGCCACAAGCTATTCAAGCTATTCAAGCTATCGCTGGTTTCACGCTGCTCTCATTTGCTGTCTTCCTCCATATCCAGGTACGCAAGATGCCTGTCGTACCTTTGCTGACAACCAGCCCAAAACTGGAAGATGGCATGTCACCCAATTCTAAAACCATGCCAAACATTCTAAAACTCCCGTATTGCCTCCTCCATTACATACTCGTGGAACTGATCGGCGAAGATCTGATCGTTCATGCGGCGGGATCTGAATATCTGCAACTAGCAACAGTTTGCAAGCTGTTTCAACAAATCCTATATGATCGCACCTTTCGACGCTGGATGATGCAAAGCATGGCGACAGCTTTGCACGCGATGGCGCGGGCAGTGATAAACAAGACGGCAATGATCGCAGATTATGATCTTCATCCGTCGATTGTCAGGTTTGTGCAAAACAATTAGATATGGCAGGCGGAATGCGTACCCATCCCACACTGTAGGCTGAAATCACAAGAATTATGCAACAACGCTAACCCTTTTCAAAATCCATACCTTGACCGATCTTACCTCCTGGAGCTCCTCCTCCATATCTGTGACCCTCATGAGTTATACCGATGGCTCTTCCTTACATACCCTTTGTCCGATCACCACGCATCTTTGAATTCAGCATGGGTACGATGCATGAGACAGTTGCATGCTTGCAATGGTACATAGTGGGAGATGACGAGAATAACATTGTGCTGTTGAAGAATGGATGGAATATGCGAGAAAAGGATGGGATGGAGATTTGGTTTTTAGTGGAATTTGGAATGATACTTGATTATTTTGATGGAGGTGCTTCCGGCTGGACGATTGGGAGGCAGTCGGAGACTGCTATATGATGGACAATCAAAAGGAGGACTCGTTGGCACAACTGTCGTTGCTGTCGAGCATTTACATTCAACCCATGACTTCCCTAGATGTAAGCTTCACAGAGAATGGGGATCTCTCGATTTCACAATATATGGTTCACCGAGAGCGAGCAGACTAGTATATCAGATTCGAAACTACTTTAACAAACTAATATCATTTAGCTGGTATTGTCTTGAATTGCAAATGTCAGCTCACGTCACATTTTGACACCTAGGGTATAACTCAGCCCATCCGGCTCAAACGAATAGTATCCGACATGGTGGAACTCACAAGTGATAGGTAAGCTGGTCGAGGGTATCCTATTTTAAATGTTATGGATGTGGAATGCTTGTGACATCAATAGGGATCAGGCGATGGAATGCCCAATTTTAGCGTTGCGTATCATTGTCAGATATCTGGTGGCTGCATCGTTTGACAGGTAAGAACCAGCAGACCTTCTGCAAAGAATGTGGCGAGCAAGACTAGAGGCCTATAGCAATGGATACGAGTACGTGGCCATGCCAGTTTCCATCTGGAAGCTCGTCGTCGCCTACTAATACACTGACGCCGCGAACTGCGTTGCTGACAAAAAAATAGATGGAATGAATAGTTAGACGCTGCATTTTCAGTCACAAGGGATTAGGATCATGGCGGCAGAAACCGTCAAACTACGGCTCTCCTACTATTTTCCATTTTTTTTTCCTGGCAGGTTTGACGTATGGACACATTGGTCACGGTTGTGTTTTATAAATCGGCCGGTCCCAATACGACGGAAAGCGTGAATTTCCACACTTGGCCGTGTTTTGGGCTTTAGTGTTCTTTTTTTTATTTGTACGTTTTTTTTTTCTGTTGCATCTGGTGGGTGAGCATATTCCAAATCTTGAGTGTGAAAAAGTGCGTTCTTACCATAGTCCAGCTCGCTTTTCGCCAGCAGCTTGGATTTCAGCAAGCCCTGTTGGCCTTTGTTACCCTGGCAAACCCTGTTGCGGTCCCTTTGGCGGCCTTACCTGGTCTTTTGTTGAGGAACACAGTTGGAGGGCCCACGCTTCAACCTTTATCTCCCGCCCTGCTGCATACAAACCCATCCACAGTGTTCACAAAGCAACCATAGTAGTGTTCCGCGCGATGATAAGACCCACTCCGCGCTGTACCATCCACCTCTCCACGCCGACCCTAAACCTTCCCCCCGATGCACAAGACATATCCTACATTGCCTCCCGCCCGGACGCAATCCACATTGTCCTAGACAGAGAGTTTGATGCACTCCTCGATCCGCCGCCTCTTCTTATTCATGGGAGAGTTCAAGTGGAGGTGAAGGGATCGTCGACTGTCAATAGGGTGGAGGTGGGGCTTGTTGGCATTGAAAAGGAGTATCATCCTGCGAATCCGTTTGTGGAAAAGGAGTTGGTCAAGGAGGAGTTGGTTCTCTGGGAAGGAGTGGAAGGGGAGAGGACTTTGGGAGATGGGAGGTTCGTGATGGTTTATTGTGGCATTTCCCGATTGCGCTTTCTAGCAGCAATCTTAACCTTGTTCCTTTTGATAGCCACGAATTTTCCTTTTCGATTCCTTTTCCATCCGACGTTCCACCAACTCTCAAGGTTCCGTATGGCGAAGTATCCTACAAAGTAATTGTCACCCTGCACCGCAAACTCCTCTTCCCCGTAACAAGCCACCAAGACGTAATCGTTCGCCGCTGCTTTCCAGCACGGGCTCGGTCCACGTCCAAAACCCGGTCAGTATCCCCTTCCGCCCGAACTCCAAAGTTCGGGTTGCGTGGCAGAAGCCCTACCCGTGACTCGTTGCGAAGTAGTAGTAGTACGGACTCGAGACAGTCTTCCCGGCGGTCGTTGATGACGGTCGAGGAGGGGAGTCAGACCTGGTCGTCTTTGACAAGGACGTTGAGTGGCGAAAGTTTTGCGTCTCCAACGAGGTTGATCTCCCGTGCTGATGCCGAGCCGTCGCCGCAACACTATGATGAGCGACCCTTTGTTATCGAACGAAAAAACGAAGTGTACACTGGTCCAACATCCGATGGGGAATTCATATACAGCGTCACACTACCACGCCCCATTCTTCGCGACGAAAACGAAATAAAAGTCGAACTCTGTATCGAAGATGGGACAGAACAAGTAGGATCAGTGCGAACAATTGAATGCGACCTCATCGAGCGTCGATCATTTAGATACGATTGCCCGTTCGATAACCTCCCGTCTTTTAAACCGGCCATGGAAGAATCTACTCTGACGAAACCGTCCATAAAGTACAAGCTCTCACAACACCAAATCATGCAGCAACGACATTCTTTACCGTTTCTGCTTGATGTGACCGAAGCAGCACCGGACGTCTCTACGGAGACATTGGCCATCTCTCACATTGTACGAATAGGGATTGAGTTTGAACCTGGTGGTGATGCGGCGAGTGCGCAACACAATGATGAAGAACGGGGACGTAGTATCTGGAGGAACCATGCAATGGGCAAGAAAAAGAAGAGGCGGCGACTTGTTGTTGTGGAGATTCCTGCGCTGATTAGGGATGCGGTAGCCGTTGGACCAGCGGAGGATGACGTTGAAGCGGTGGACATACCCGATACAGATCCACCTGAATTCAACATGTTTATAACACCCGCTACACCCGCCGCGGCCATTGTGCACTCCTCACATGTAGCCGCGTCAAACCCTTTTCTGCACGCTGCGGCTGCCGATGCAGAGAGTCTTTCTACCGCCAGGTCTGCCACCTTGTCTGGCCCAGTAACACTGTCCGTACCGTGTTTAGCGCACACGACGGAAAGGGAGAGAAGTAGGAGCCCTGTTAGGAGAATCGCATTGCTTTGAATAGGATACATCTGGCCAGGTTACAACTATAATTTTCGTGTATATAGAATGAATTTATGATAGAACTTGTACATGAGCGACATTATCCTTTTCCTCACTTGTTTGGCGCTTGACACACTTTCTCGAGAATGAAATCTGCCATTCCTTGGTCGTTAGCAGGCAGACTCTCCGACTTTAACGATCCATGGGGTCAGCAAAGATATTGTTTGCAAGCGCATCCATCAACGTCCAGGCGCCATAGAATCCCACAATGCTGATATTTGACACTAATAAAAGCTTCCTTATAGAACATATATTAACTAGGACCGCGAGCAAGTTTATGTACAACAGCAACATCATACTAAAGCCCTGCAATTTCAAAATATACAAATTGATTCTCTTCCTAGATCTGCCATGTGCGTTTCATCCAAAATATCAAAAATAATCGGCAAGACAGCTAGCTACATACGGTCACTCAAGTTTCCTTTGAATCGCTTTCTTGAAATAGGCTTTAAAAACATATCAGTGATTGTATATTTATTCCCAATCGTAAATAAACAAATTACTTACCGGTAGTCTTTTGAGTATGATCATTTTTGATAAAGTACCTCGGTTCCTCAGGTGAAGCACGAACATGACGACCGCCAATATCGACTGGACAGGTCTCAATGTCCTCAATCGTACCTGTCGTGAGCTGCATAGAACCTTCAACAGGGTGGTACTCGACCCGATCGCCGATTCTGAGCTCAGCGCGGGTTTTCTCGATTTCGGAGCCGGGTCTAGGTGTGCCTTTTCCGTGGTCGGTTTCCGTTGTGCAGGGGCCTTTGTGTTCGGCGTGGAGGGATGCTCCGGGGCGCTCGGTAGTTGCCATTTTTTGAAAGGAGGTGAGTTTGGTTGTTGTGAGGGGGCGTAGAGTGCGATGTGGACGTGTGCTACTGGTGCGTGCAAGGTGAGTGAATAATTTCAGTTTTAAAGGATGGGATAAACTGGGTTTGAGTATTCTCATGGTCTTTTAACTGTCAACAGCTTTGTGGCCATTGGCTCTTTTTTACAAAAACTTGTTGGTGAGTTCATGATGCGTCACGATCTCTTTTTCTTTACGAGATGCGATTCCCTGGTCTGAACCCCCCGCACATTGGCAGCCGTTGGGTGCACTCACGATGACTTTGAGGCTTTGGCAACCCTACGAAAAGAACCTTTCCAATAAAGGGATTTGAGGCTGTCAGTCGATCCCCTCCCTTGTCAATATCGACTATTCTGACCAGAAATACAAGACCTTGATATTAAACAGTATAATTCTATCCACACTCTAATATCTAATAGAGTAGATATCTTTGCATCCCGCCGTGGCAACCACCACACCACCTTTGCAGGAAAAAGAGTAAAGGAAGAACGATTCTAATGCCTTCACAGATACTCACATGGCACACTTTAAAAGGTCATTGATGGCAGTGATGGTCACCTTTGAAAAGAAGCGTAGACCTGGTAAAGTAGACTGATCCTCAACCGTCAAAAAATACTGCAAATGAAAAGACTCCAAAGTTTGTCGCTGATCATGATAGACTCCACAGGGGAGGATTGGCCATGACCGAACTTTACACAAGACATACATACACATAGGTCCTCATTTCGCCAATGTCCTCGTCCCCGATCGAGTGATGCCGACCAGTTTTCGTGGTGCATGCCCAGATCTTGCCCTCGCTACTAGTGGTCTCACTGATCTCGGTGGTTGCAATTGCCCAACGAAAGACTTGCATAGGATGACAAAACCATGCAAAAGCACATAGGCGGAGAACAACATACTTGTAGTCCAGCACCTGATTGACGATACAAATTAAAAAAAAAAGTTGGCAACGTCCTTTGTTCATGGCTTATCATATACAAGGCCCTCCACACGAATTGCCCACGTCATCTGATATTGGTCATTGCATCTTTGGCATGAATAAATATCCTGTTTAGTGGAGCCAAGGGCAGTGGGATGTCTAAACCAAGCAGTTCCCTTTGTAACATTGAGTAGTCACTGAACGTCTGAGCATCCGATTATGTCCCTGCTGTGCATCCCAGCACAGTTACGTTTCTTTTAAGTGTCAATCTAATCCAGGGGGTTGCGTCGAGAGGAAATGCTTCTTAAGGTGTTAGGGAAGCTGGCAAAACACAAATGTTTGAATTGAAACAAAAGGCTTTGTCGTATGTGTATTCGAGAATATATTGCAAAAATCAAAAATGTCGCAAACAGACATGATCAACTTTACATGGATCATCACTAGGTTCTTTCAGTGGGGCTCTTCTCAACCCAAATTCTTCATTGTATTCAACTACTCGTCTCGTCATCATCATCGTCATCACTTTTGACATTTCAAGAACCGAGGGCAAGAGGCTAACACCATGCTATGCAGGCAGAGCAAATAATTTGAAAAAGGTAAAAACCTCGGGCTACAATGGACAAGATTTCAAGATCTCGGAAGCATAAGAAAAAAAAAACAGAAATCAAAATGAAAAATGAATTCCATGTGAAGGAAGGAAGGATATGGGCAAATCGACGGGGAAAACAGCACAGCCCAAAGTCTGTTTCAATGAAACCCAATCTAACACATATGAATGCACCTTGGGAGACAAGAGCCATAAGGCGCTGCTACTCTTCTCGTAAAATAAACCTTTACCATCACAAAGAGTGGGTGATAACTTTTTTGAATAGATTTCGATCCTTTGTGTGAAATCGGAACTTGTAATCTTTGGGGGAGACTTCAGCCTTTCATTGTTATATTGCGGTTCATTTCGATCGTGTCTTTTACCGAGGCAAGAACTGGGCGTTATGTCGCCCAGAGTCTGGTGATTGTGATGCGGGTAGGTATAAAAGGGACATTATGTGTCAAGGGATCAATCAAAGCCTTCTGGGTCCCCCCCCCCCCCCCCCACCTGGAACGCACCAGTGTGTTGGGGTTCATCTAATGTCATGTAAACAGATTTAGCCGTCATTGGGACCGCCGATAGCCTGTATGTGATGCCACCATTCTGGATTACCATACAGAGACATGGTCATCATATGGGATTTTGAAAAGTCGTTTGAGGTTTGATTCAAGCCCATTTGTTACGACAGTGTCCATCAAAACTCATCATAGACTCTCAACCATCCATGTATCACACAAGAATCTATATCGATCGGGGGGGCGAGATTGCTAGAACAAAGGTCCATGTTCCAGCATGCCCAAAATACACTCACTCAGCAATCACCTCCCGTCTCCCTTCGTAAACCCCAACAACGCGGTCCCCCACAATTTCCAATGCAGCCCGATTTCCGCCATACACGCTCGATATACCGACATCAATCACAAGGACCTGATTGCCACATCGAGAAAGGATTTCTCCGCTGAGTTGGGGTGTGTGGCCAATGACCATTCGATGTGCCTGTGACAAAAAATTAAATAGGGCGGTAGGCAAGTTGGGAGATTCTGTGCAATATACCTTGAGGGCGCTGAGGGCTTCTTGGAGAGTTTTGCAGACGACGCGTTCGTCGTCTTGTGCATAACCGCGGTACCAGAGGGGACCGTCGCCACCAAATAGCGGGACGTGGTAGAGTTCGGAAGGGGGCAGGGTTTGGAGGTATGTTTGCGATTCGGTGTTGAGGGAGGGAATACCGTGGTGGGCCCATTTTGGGTGTAGGCTTTTAGATGGGGGTGAGTTTGGACGTAGACGCTCCATGTACAGAAAAGGAGGACCTACCCGCCATGGAGGAAAATGGTTCCATTCACATCGGCTACAACATCCCATGTTCGCAAATACTTTCCCAGCCATCCTAACAAGAGCGTATTAAAATAACTCATCGAGATGGGTATATGACACAACAAGGACCGCACCGTCCCGTCCCCAAATCCTCTTTCGTTGCTCCAAACCGCCAAAACTCTCAATATCTTCTGGTGTAACATATCGATAGTCTTCCATCATGTTCATAACTTCGTGATTGCCTAGAAGGGGAATGACCTATACAGGATATGAGTGATACAAAAATGTCGTTGGCTGCCAACAACAACAAGAGTCTTACCTTTCCACCGGCTGTGACAGCTTGTTCAGAAAGATTTTGCATGAGCTTGTATAATCGGATGGTATCGGGTCCTCTGTCGACTATGTCTCCCTACATATCACAGTCGATCATCACGCATGAGCTTTTAAAAAATTAAAACATCCAAGCAAAGAAACCAAAAACGCACGAACCGTTTGAACAAAAACCGTTCGTCCAGCGACCCATTCCCCTTTTCGGTTCGCGATCCCCGCCATTCGCAGAACCGCCAAAGCATTGGCATAATCACCATGTAGATCCCCGACAGCAACGATCCGTAACGGTTCTTTATGAATGTAGTCGGGGTTAGGGACAGGAACCGTCAAGATGTTGAAATGGGCGAGGAGATGACTCGTGAGGTAGGCGAGTAATCCGCCCGTAAAGAGCAGGAGGATTGGTCTGGGTTTGGAGGGTGGGGGTACAGGTGCGGGGAGGGGCTGTGGACTGGAACGAGGTGCTTTGTGTGGTGGCATGGTGCTGCAACAATTGAGATGATTTTACAACTTGTCAACCCGCACTCCTGCGTGTTAATGACTGTGCCGTTTGTGGTTTGTTTATATTCATGATCCCTCTTGACGGACAACCAAGTTTGAGATTTGTTTCATTTTGTAGATGCAGAGGTGTTATTTTCTAGGTTCACAGGAAGCAGCACAAAAAGAAAAAACGTTCTTGTATGCAAACCATTAATCTGTTATGAATAAAAAACCAAATCCAACAATTCTACGAAAAACAACCAAAAATGCACCTTTCTTTCCCATTAGCATCCCACAGATACCGCCTCAAAAAAATATAAAAACACAAGATAATAATTGCTTGAGGGCAAATATATTACAAGAAAGAAAAAAATAATAAAACCACACATGCGTGCGATGGAAGAGACTAGCAGCAAAACAACAATTTGCATCAGCCTTTTCCCATTTTTTTGTTTTTTAACTTTCTTCAACCAACTATTTTGTCCATGTAATCAACTATCCGACAACAAAAAAAAAGAAAAGACTGGGTGCGCAACCGATATTCGACTTTTGTCCACTTTAATACCACGTATGGGGTGAAGGCGGTACCTGCGCCCTTCCACTCCTCATTAAGCCGTCTCTTTGCTGCTGTTGTTGCTGTTGCTGCATATGGTGAATACCTTCATACCTCTCTTCAAGCCTCTCGTAAATCCCTCTAGGAGTGTATTGATGATAATGGTCGGTGGCAGCAGGAGGTACAGAAGGTGTGTAATGGTACTCGTAGCTTGGATTCCGGAGAGGCGACACCGAGACGCGAGTGGGTGTACGGGAGGGATTCCGTTTCACAGACGTGCTATGGTGTGTTCCGTCCAAGACAGTGAGTTTGGTGGGTGTGTGTGGTGCGTGCGAGTTTGTACTCCAGGCTTGCGCTCTGTTACCTTGGTCCGACGAGCGGGTGTACGGATGAAAGGCAGAGTTGAGACGTGGCGGTGGAAGGTTGGGAGCGCTTGGTTGGTCATGAGAGAGATCGTGAATGCCGGGGAGGGGGTATCGGTCGTATGGCGGCATCTGTTGGGTTATCTCGCGGTTGGGATGAAAGGTTGGCAGCGGGGCACCAGTCACAAGACTGTCGATAGAGATGCGGGGAGCTGGGTGATTGGATGGAATGTCTGTTCTGTGAAGGCCGTTGATGCGAGGAGGATGCAGTCCCATCCAGGTATCCATGGAACTGCCTGTGGAGAGATGTGAGGCGATGCTGCTGCGCCGGTCGCCGACGGTGGAGATGGGACTGGGAAGAGGACTGTCGCCCATACTGAGAGAAGAATAAGGGAGATGATCCAGCTCGGAGGCAGGAGAGGTGGCCAGGTAAGTGGGTGATTGGATAAGGAGGGAGCTGGGAGGCACATGGACGCTTCTGACGGTTTCTTTCCCATTGTAAGTCGTTCTCCGAACTTGCTCGTTGGAGAGCCGCTTTGCCGAGCGGTTCAAGTCATATCCTGGTGATGGTTGTGCAAAAGGCGGGTCTTTGGTATCATGATGGTCCTCTGTTTTGCGTTTGATGACTTTGCTGTTGACAGGAAATCTTTGTGAGTGCGCCATGAACTAACCATATGGTTGCAAGAGGGCAACGCTTACCGGCGCAATTTAGGTTCATTGCGAACTCGTAGTCGAACGCCTTGTTCAGCAAAGCACCGGCAAAGCGGCGTCGATTCTGTTGTTCAGTATTCATTCTCGGGTTAGTACGCAGAGGACATGATTTGGCAAGACTCTGTGAGTGAATCATGCATACCAGCCATTCCCGGGAACGATTTGCCATAGACATAAAACGGTTCCGTTAAACTCTTTGCGCGACAATGAACCGCACCCCTACAAATAAAGCAAACATGGGTCATCACAAGGTGAGGAATACCTTTTCTGCACACAGTAAACAAGAATGATCCACTCACCCACTAATCTCAAATAAATTCAACATGAGCCTAAACCGCCCTTCAATCTTGACTCCCAAATTGCAAAAGACGAAAAAGGCTCCATCGACATTCTCGTTATCCTTGAGCCGGGCCATGGATGTGACGACAGTGCCATTGAGAAGATGCCGCCCGTTCTCATCCTCGCGGCCGACGACTTCTTCATCCTTTTCATGATGCCAAAGAGTTGCATAACACATGTAATATGGGTTGTGGAGGGTATCGCTATGTGATGCGCGCGTTAGATGCCTGTTTTGGGAGACGGAAACAGCCGAGCGCATGTTTTGGAGACTTACGAGTAGATGGTGCCAGTATGCCGGTTTGTAACGTGCACTAGATAATACACAGCGGAACCCAAAAACGCGTCAGCTTTTTGCTCGATCCTACAGCTCTAGTAGAGACAAACAGGTTTTTTTTTTCTTGGATTTTTGGGACTTACATTGTGCAACTGGCGGTGGGTCGAGAGGACGTCGGTCTCCTGCAAGAAAACCGACAAGAAAAAAAAACGCGCAACGTTAGCGCAGAACAAGAGAAGCTGTTGAACATGCATGCATCCAAACGACGACGACCATGCGAGTAGTATCTGTTTTTCTTTCTTCTGCAGTATCGCTTTTCGGCCCATATGGCCCAAATGTGCCTCCATTATTTACCTCTATCGGTAAAGCCGCATGCTCGCGCGCGTTCCGGCTGTTGTCGAATGGTCAGCTGGTGTTCTCTGGATAAAAGAATGCGCTGTTAGCTGTTGTGCGCGCGCATAATGGGAGATGCGCAGAGTATCATAGTATTCCAGGCAGCAAGGATGTATTTCTTTACCTCAAACTCAGGGGGGATTCGCTATTGAGATATTCCGTGTGCGGAACAAAGGTATACGGCGTGTTATCGCTGACACTGGCCATTTTGGCGGATTCCTGGTTCATTGCCCGAAAAAGACCGCCGTGTGTAGTGTGTGTGCGTTGAACCGCTGTAAAATAACGATGCGCGTGTGTGCGTAAGAGTGTGTGTGTTGTATATGTGCTATCGCCTTGGTTATTTCCCCGTAGTGGCCCGTTGACGATTTGCCCGTTGCGCTTGCAGTTGTTGCCTTGGGTTGGGTTGCAAGTGTTCCAAAATGGCCTTACGCCGAGGAAATGGCCTCCTCTGAGGTAAGAAGGGGGAACGATGGACGAAGGTCTGGGTCTGGGTCCTGATACGAGTTTCTGGAACGCTCGCAACCTGGGGGTCAATTTTCAAGCGGTTCTTGTTTGAAAAAAAAAGGGGGGAAAGTCGGAGTAGAAAAAATAAAACTTGCTGGGGGAACAAAAAAAGGCGCAATGAAATCGTATGGCTTTCGATGGGCTGTTTTATGCGCGCTACGTACGTGTGGTTTTGGCGGGTGTGTGTGCGATGGGAGGGGATGGGGGAGAGAGGGGGCGGCGAAAGCCTCTTTCAAAAAGGCAATTTCGTGGAAAAATGGGAAAAAGCCGCAACAACAAAAGCGGAACTCGACGACGAAAGAACAAACTCGGGCAAATGCCGGAGAGAGAAAGAGAGACGTTGCTCTGCGATTTTCCTATTCTTAAATTTCCCCGTTGTTCTTTAATGAATGGGGCATATAGTTTCTTTCATGTTTGCGGGGGGAGGGGATGGGGGTGGGGATGGGATGAAACTCCAGAGATTCGGGAGGAGGGACAAGCGGGTTTGCAGAGCCCTACGAATTTCACGATTGTTTAAAGTAGAAAGTCCTGAACACGCGGCCCCTTTGGATCGTAAGGCTCATGGCATTTGCATGCAATTTGCTGACAAAGCGCATGCTTTGTATTTTTGCTTGACATTCAAAATCATCTTTATGGACAAATTACCCAATTCGCCAGCCAGGCAATCTGGTCCTTTTGTCATTGACGGTTTGTTCCCGTGGCCCCCAAGACGGCTGACACAATTGGGAACAAAACAAACCGAGTTTCTCCAATGGGAGATGATCACATCGGATCAAGGGCTCTCTTCAAGAACCGTCCACCCCCCATCTCCTCCTCCTCTACCCTTGCCTGATATCGTCCATTCATTTTGCAACAGTTGCCAAGGGTCCCTTGTCTCTGGCTTGGTTTCTTTTCCTGCTGAGGCCAATGGGTTGCACATGTTATCCAAAACTTGCGCCTTTCTCTCAACACATGGCAACGAGAAGCAAAAAGCATCAAAATGTCTCCCCCAAACTTCCGTTTATTCAACCGGATCCATCAATCTGGTACCTTGGTAGAACCCTGCAAATTTTATATCAACAACTGGGCGTTCACTTGCCGGAGGCATTTCACATCTTTGGGTTTGGTCAGATGACACGGACAGCCACAACGTCGGGAGGACCGGGGGAATGGGACAAGAAAAAGAACGACAACGACGACAACGACAACGACAACGACGACCAGGACGGCGACGACCAAGGACGACAACGACGGACAACGCATAGGGTTAACAAGGAAGGAACCTTGGCTTCAGCCCAGACAGAGCCAGGAACGCACAGACATGCAGTGCCACAGGCACAGGCACAGGGTCAATGCAAAAGATCCAGCGAATTACTCATTGATCTTTTGCTTTAGCTTTTATAAAAATAAAACTTTCGTAAAAAAAATGTCAACCTTTAGAGCTTCCATTGGGAGATCAACGTTTGACAAATGCTATGGTACGCAAGTGACGACCCCTTCTTTCTGCTCAGCTGCAAAGCATGCATGTTGGTCCCTTTGAGACGGCAAATCTCAATCTCAAAGGTAGATTGTGCCGTTGTGCAGTGGATCTTGTACCGATTCGTTTGATATTGCACTCGGTTGGTGTTGAGGACGCGCTCGATTTCCGACACGATTTCTTCGGGTGGTTTCATGGACGTCGTATCCGCGCCAAAAGGCTTACTGGGTCGCGCAAGGCTGGCGGGTGACGAGGTCTGGATCCGCAAACTTTCGGGCGTCGATGACGTTGGACTCGTGGCGGTTGTTGACGGCCTCCGCGACCGGCTTTGGGAGGAACCGCGGATTCTGTTTAGGGCGTTCGAAAACGTCTCCGCAATCGAAGGTCGGCGCCTGATGCGCCCTTCTCGTGGCGAATCAGTTGCCGCCGCGTGCTCGGCTACCAAGTGTGGCTGTTGCTTATCGGCTTGTTGTGAGACAGAAATAACTTCTGCGGGTGACCTGTTCTTGTCTTGTTTGATGTTGGGTAGCGATAGACCTCCGGAATTAACCGTTTCTTGATCCGACCCAGCTGCTGCTAGCGACCCACGTGGCAGTGATGACGCCCGAGTCCCGCGCTGGTGAAGCGACTGCATCGACACGGGCGGAGGATGCTGAGACCGTGTCCGGTTATCGCGCGTCTCAGTTGCTGATGCCCTCCTCCGTAGTTTTGTCGTTGTCCGGGGAGAATCAAAAGGGTTTTCCGTGGGGCACGCTGGTGGTGTCAACGCCGTCCGTAGGCCTTCTTGCCATGACTCTCGCCATTTGCCTCGTGTCGTACTTCCACGGCCCAGATTCAGGGTCAAATTGGACGGTCGATGCCCCGTTGTTGCTGTCGGCGTCGTTGTCGTTGTCATCGTCATTGTTGCAGTCGCAGGCGGACTGGCTTGTCCATTGTCTGGCGACGTATTGCTACTGACAGCCCCTTGAGGGATCATTGCTGTCGACTGAGAGTCCGAGACTCTACTTCTGGACCCTACGGGTGACTCTCGTGCTTCCCACACCTCTTGTTCAATAAGCAAGCAGTACAGTGCCCAAGCTGCCCCGCGTTCCTTGGACCGCAGTGCCTTTTCCGCAACATTGGTTTCGATTCCGTACATGGGAAACTTTGCGAGAACATTCGGGTCTGGATCAAGGATCTGGCTGGGACGCTCTGGAACGAGGCATTGGGCCGGTCCCATGCCATCTTGCGTGACCCAGGGATGGTGACGGATTTCTTGAATGGTTGCCCGTTTCGTCGCATCAACGGTCAACATTCGTTTAATGAGATCCGCACTCTCTGTCGTATGCCCCAAAGATAACGTCTCAGCTTGTTTACATTTAGCCAAAAACTCCCAAACGTAAAAACTTTACCAGCACTCATATATTGAGTCCTCGTCTCATATTGCCCCGCCGCAATCTTTTTGTACAGTTCAGTTGTATTGGGATCCCGAAACGGTAGGTGACCATTGAGCAATGCAAAGAGGATAACTCCCATACTCCAGACATCCACTTCAGGGCCCATGTATTGCTTCCCCATAATCATTTCTAAAAAAAAAAAAAGAACCGAGTAAGGGCACAAGGCTACAATACACAGACTGGAGAGGACTCCATACCTGGAGAAGCATAAAAGGGGGACCCGCAAAAGGTGTTGAGTTGGTCGTTTCGATCGTAGAGTTTGACGAAACCAAAATCAATAATCTTAATATTGCGCTCATTGTCCAGTAAGAGATTTTCCGGCTTTAAATCTGTTTTGTCATTCACATCCATTATCATTCGTTAGCAAAAAAAAACACACACAAGTGCTTTTCAAGCACGATACAACTAAACCAATGTAACCCTACCGCGATGAATAATGGAACTTTGGTGACAGTACTCTAGAGCGCTCACAATCTGCCGAAATAACCTTCTCGCAATCTTTTCCTTGAGCCTCTTGTGGGCAACAATATAATCAAATAGTTCGCCTCCTTCCACATATTCCATTGACAAGACAATTTCCTTCTCCGTCTCCATCACGTCGTAAAGTCTCGTAATATTGGGATGATGCAGGAGACGCATGATTCGGACTTCGCGTTTAAGGCGGGTGACGTGCGAGGTTTTTTTGAGGGAGGATTTTTGAATGATCTTGAGTGCAACCTTTTTTTTTTTAGACAAGTAGTGTCGATACAAGAATAGAGAATTCGTCATGAGCAAAAATGGCCAAATGTTTTTCAAACATGTCAACTAGGACCAAACCTACCATCCTTTGAGATGTCAGATCTTGTGCCAACTTGACTTTACCATAACTCCCCTCCCCCAAATGTCTCTTCACTTCGAACCTATCCAAAAATATTCCGGTAACATCGTCAACATCCTCGACCGCAATACGCGGAGTCGTTGGCTCCGATTCGGTGGTCATTGCTCCGAAAACCTTGATCCACAGGGGGTAATGTCCGTTGTTGTCTTGTACTCTAGTGAGACGATGAGGATGCGGTAGTCAGGCCCGGCTAGAAGACGGAGGAAGGAAGAGAAAAGCAGTCTTACCAGCAAACAGCGAAAAATCCAAACGTCATAACACTAGGGGTGCGTACGAGGGTTTGAATCAAAGCGGTACCAAGGCTTTGTATCCGCTTCTTATCGCTCTGTCTTCCTTGTGCCGATTCTCACGTCTGGTAAGGAGCTGACCAACTTGCATCCAGTTCAGGTGAAACTCTCCAAGAAAACGACTTGAAAAAAAAAATCTTTGGGAGTGCCCACAATTACAAAGACTATCCTACCAAAAAAAATCCCTCAACCCGAGGTAAAACGTCCCCAAGAAAAACACACACAAGATATGCCTAGTATCCCATATTCTCTCACAACCCACAAAGACGAAAATACTCCGAATGAATGGTGGGGGGTTACGCGCCAACACAGGGGAAAAGGCATTTGCTTGGTAATGTCAGAAAGACACTAATACATTCGTTTGCGCAAGCCTTGGAGACACACCTGACGTAGCATAATACGGTACCTATTCATTGTACTCGCTCTCGTAGCACGTATCCGTAGATGATTCCCTTACGTGGCAGTGCCAAAATCCCATTCAATACTGTACGAGATTAGATATAAACAGGGTGCTGAGGGCCTTTAAGATTCATCCAAAATCTAGACGCAAAATTGCATTGCATCTAGCCTTTATCCACGCTTTTCTCTACTATACTGCCCGGTATACATCGTTCTTTGGAAAAAGGCACCCTTAAAAGTATTACTAAAGCCATATTCAACACTCAAAAAGGGCAAGGGGGAACTCAACCTCGAACCTCCGCAATATACCCTAAACTCCGCTGCTTACGTACATGGCAGACAGAGCGCGTCTTTTATTGAGCAAGTTGATAGGGGTTCTTGATGGGGGCATTTGGAAGGGCAGTAGGAATGCAAATGTAAGCGCATCAGCCCCACTGTTTGGAGATTTCCATGGCAGAATCGCTAGTATTATGTTAAAGATGTGTGATGCTGAGGTGCGGTATAATGGTATTGAGCCATAAAGGAAAGTCTATATTGCAATACTAGGTCCAAGATCAAGAATATCCAAAAAAAAAAAAAAAGAGGAAAAAACTACAAAACTACAGTCTCAAATATCAATTCCTAGTCCACTTTCCACACTACGTACCATTGCTTCTATTTTCAAGCCCGCCATGAGACACAGCCTCTCATCTCGCCGCACATCTTCTTCTTCAACCCCCACAACATGCATCCCGCGTCCAACATCAGCCAACAATTTACTGTACTGTTTCAGCCGGAGGAGGGGTCTCAACAGATGGTGCCTCCATTCCCGTTCCGTCGAAACCGTGAGAACCGGATGCCGGTCCTTGCCTTTAAAATTCGCCTGCATATGCTCCACAAACAATGCACGGTCCCGTGCGGTACTTGCGGAGCTCAAGATTCCAAGTCGATGAGGCGCGTCAGCGGTGGTGAGGACTGCGTAGGTAATATACGGCCTCGTTAACGCGCTAGAGAAGCGGAGAAAGGGGTGCCCGATTTTCAAAGATTCGAGTTCAGGATCTACGGTGGGTGGGGGGATGGTTGCTCTTCGGAGAGCGGAAAGTAAATCTACGTGTAGGGAAAGCAGACTTTGCATGACGGTGTAGAGGGCAACGTAGTCGTTTGTTTCGTTTTGGAGGCGGGCGAGGTAGGTTTTGTCGTCTTCCCCCACGAGACGCGCGAGTGAGGACGCGGGGTCGATGGTGGGTGGTGGAGTGTCCGTGGTAGCAGCGTCCGAATCCATTGAATCTGAGAGCGTCCCATCTGAAAGGGTTTTGCGAACATGTCGGATATATGCCTTTCGCTCTTGAAGGAGTGTCGCGCCATAAGAATTGATGACAGATAGATTGTGTACATAGTGTTCCTGTTTAGATATGAGACGGAATGTTGTCAGAAAAACCAGTCCACACAATAATGTACTTTCAGGACATTTCATACCTCACTCAAAACCAACTGCTTAATCCCTCCTTCCCTCTTTTTCCTCTTTATCAACTGCATCTTCATCAAAGCCTTTTTAGACACCTCTTCAAAATGCTCATCAGTCGTCACGTCTGTCGCTTCCGAAGGTGGAGGAGACGCCGGCGGCGTCAAATTGTTTGACACGGCACGGACCGAGTGGTCATCTTGGGATAATCTAGAATCACTTCTTTCATGGTGGATTTCATCGCGGCTGACGATCACTGTTGCGTCAGAGGACTGGGAAGGGTTGCGTGTGTGGTTGATGTGGGATGAGGAGTCGGAAGCGGGAGGGGAAGTTGGGGTACCGGGACGCGGATCAGCCGACATGACACTGAGGTGTTTTTGGTATTTAAAAGCTAAAACGTCTTCGGGGAGTCCTTCATGATCAGAAGGTTCTGCTTCGTGTGTTGGTTGCTCTCTTTCTTGTACTTGAGCGAGTGTATCGGTTGGAGCAGGTCGACTCCATCGATACGCGTACATGGAATAAAGCGACTCCCCACTCGGCCGTCTTGACATTCGTTGCTCATCCCTCACCATCATGCTATTGCTATTCGATCTCGACCGCGTTCGACTCCTTGATGCCCTCTTTGACCGTCTCCTACCTTCCTCATCCTCTTCCTTTAGCACAATAACCGGTCCATCCCAACCCTGTCGTCTCGCCTGTCGCTCAAGCGCGCAAACGGTTCTCAAGACAGTCAACCCAGCCCGTCCGGTCGGGTCGCCGTCGACGCCCATCAAAATGTCCGCGACGGAAAAGAGGTACTTCGGTTTCACGCCCACGGTTTTGGCCAGTTCGAGAAAAAAGATTATTTTGTGCACAGTGAATTCGGGGCCCTTGGTCAACAATTGACATTGGGTTCTTGGGTAGAGTTTACAAGCTAGAAGGCAGAGAACATCGCCCGTTTGGAGGAGCGTCATGATGTCCCCGGGTGCGTCGGCCGGGAGGGACAGAGTGCTACGCAACCATTCGACGATACGCGGACCATACTCTTCGTAGATTTGGGCAGGCGTTTTTTGTCCAAGGGGACCCCCTGTAATTCCAATGCCCGGATGATGAGCCGCCAATGCCGTGGTGGTATCAATACAAAAAAAACAAATGTAGCAAACTAACGTACCTAGCACTGACATTCGCGCATCCTCTCTCCTTTTGGCCTCCTCATCTGCACCCACTGGCCCACCTGCCGCCAAAATCGACAGATGGGCGGATAGTCGAAAGGTCTGCTCCGAATTCAAGAGCTTCATAAACTCAATCTCTTTTTGCGATGGAGTTGATGTACCAGCCTATTTTTTTTGGCACAACCCGGCAGCTATGAGTAAAAGTGTCCGATAAAAATAAAATACTGAATTTATAACACACCTGCAATCCATCCCTCAACAAGATCTCCCTGTATGCAACAGACACCCTCTGCAAATGCCTCCTGAGGTTGGTGACCCGTCTCGACACACGCCTCTCATCCATCTTTTTTTCCACTGGTGACGCCGACCGGCCTGCATCCCTCCCCCCATTTTTCATCTCACTCACCCGCTTCCGCGCGCTATACCCCCTCCACACCTTTTGCAAAACAATCACAGCCGACCTCCGTCGTTTCATTTCCCCAAAATCCTCCAAAACCCTTTTACCACGCTCGCTCAACGCCACGACCATCCCGGTTTCGCCGTCCCATATTTGAGCGTCTTTGGGGGAGAGACGGGCGGATGCGAGATAATCTAGGCATTGCCCGTGCAGTGCCGAGACAGGTGGGACGCTACTGTCTATATAACGGGCGTAGAATTCTGCGAGTGGAAGAGCGTTTTGCGCGGTGGTAGGTGATGAAGGCTGGGAGATGTCATATGAGGCATATGAAGCGCGCGGGTCGTAGGAATAGCGAGGGTCATAGGATCCGTGGGGGTCGTAGTAGGATGGGACGTGGGATGTGTGACTTTGATAGGCCATGCCATTCGGATAGCTGTTGTACTGCTGGCCGTCGTATCCAGTTGGATACGGTAGCATGCTGTAGGTCGCTGGCCAGGCTACGACGGACGACCGCGAGTCCATTAATGATTTTAAAAGTGTTGCCAAATGTCGAAAATATACTGAATGGACGAAAAGGGTTTGTTGTGATAGCTACAAATATCGATCCGCTAGACTGTCAAACAGGGCCAATAATGGTAGTAGTCAGTTGGTGGTGGTCGTAAATCAAAATTCCTTGGGCAATTTCATTCCTCCCAACTTTTTTCCTCGTGTTTATTTTTTTGCTCGAGTTTGCAAAAACAACAAAAAGGCCAATGTTTATTCTGGGCGAATGAAACTTGTCCAACAGGCTGTAACTTGCTTGTTCGCTGCTTGGCCTTGATGGGGTAAACTTGTCCAACAAAAGGAAATCCACAAAGGTTGAACGATTCTTTTTTGAGGCGCCTTGGAGCCGCTTTTGTGTTCGTTTCACACCTTTTTTAACACGCGCTGCACACTTTGAACACTTTCAAAAAATGAAGCTGAATTTTTGTCGAGAGCCCGATGCGGGGGTCGAACCCGCAACCTTGAGGTTAAGAGCCTCACGCTCTACCGATTGAGCTAACCGGGCATTGGTTTGTGGGTGCACCAGTGCTTTTTATGTGTAATAATACATCGGAAGGGAGAGCCAGTTGCCATGGAGCAACGCTCGCGTTCCTTCAGATCCAACCCAAAAGGACCTTGGCCTTTTACACGACAACTTTGCTAGATGCAAAACACCTTCCAGACGTTGCTCCTACCTTTGCCAAGATGAAGAACAAGACAAAATGGCGGCCATATCCAGATTACTGCATTATGTGTTCTTTGAGCGGCGACAATGTTGGAGTGAACGGTAAGACATCCATTGCACACGTCCGTGTTTTGACTTTGCACTTACCACGTCCATTTTTACTGTTGTAGGGTCTTGTCTACAGTGCCGAAATGCACGGTCCATAAGCAGACGTTCAGATCACATTATCAAGCGCCCGCCCACCAAACAAAGAACGACGAGCATTATCGAACAAAAGGAGTGCCAAGGGAGAGACACTGTCCCATCAACATGCAGACAACAAGATCCAGTCACCAGCTGGCGACAATCCCGAGAATCCTTGAGCAGAATGTGGAGGAGACGCCAAACATGACGCAAGGAGTAACACTTGACCTATGGAAGGAAGCTGTGCGTCGTCCACCTGTAAAAGGGGAGTCTGACGAGGTCGTGCAGGCCAAATGGCAATATTATCAAACCCATATTCGGGGATCGGAGGCTCTCAAAACCCTCGAAGCGGATGATTTCCATCTGTTATTATCTCAACTCGGGATCGAGAGCGGTCGGACATTTTCAGAAAAGGCAGAGATGATTCTCGGAGATATGGAAAGCGCTGGTATTCCAATTGAGTCACGCATGTATGAGGTCTGGGCGGAACATGCGGATATCGTGTCGCTGGCGGACGCGGAGTCGTTTCTTAGTACCGTGTGGTGGTGCGGTTCACCACAGTTGGTGTCAGACAATCTGTTTGCGACTCTGATTAGGATTTTGGGTGCGCAACGGAAGCGGGATGCGGCATTGGTTCTGTTCAAGAAAGCAAAGGCCTCTGGTCGTGCCGGTAAGAAAACATATATTGAGACGATCAAAACCGCGTGCTGGACGGACGCAATGAATCTGGCTTGTTCTTTGTGCGATGAGCTGGAGAAGGAAAGAAAGACAGTGATTCCAGAAGATCTTTTGGCGAGTATGATATGGATATGCTCACGAAGAAATCGAAGGGATCCGTCCGCTGCCAGCCAGATCTTTGAATTGGCCAAGTTCAAGAAACAAGCTGGAATCAAAGTCTACACAGAGATGATAAATACCCTGTGTGAGGCGGGTATGGTGGATGAGGCTGTGGAGCTATGCAAGGAAATGATTGTTGAAAAGAAGATTGCCCCGAATACCAAGATCTGCAATACACTCCTGTGGGGGTACCTCAAATGCAAAGAGGACGAAATGGCCATGGATGTATTGAGGCGAATGACGACCGCGGACGTCGCTCTAAACTCCATTACGTATGAAGGTGTCATTGTCGCCTTAGCCAAGCAACGCGACGTGGACGGCGCCATTGAAGTTTTTCGACGAATGGAAGAGTCCCCTGGTGCTACGCCGACCACATATACCTATAATATCATCCTTAACATCCTGTTGAAACATGGGCGGATGGCGGACGTGACGCAGCTGCTGGAGAAGATGCCGAAGAGAGGACTAAAGGCAGATGCCATTACATATCGGACGTTGATACAGGGGCTGACAGTGAATGGACGAGCGGATGATGCACTAAAAGTGTTCCATTCAATGTTGCAAACAGATATTGCCGGCGATGCACGAACCGCGGTTGTAGTTCTAAAGGCGTTTGTAGCTGCTGGCAATTTGGAGGACGCAATTGCATGCCTCAATCAAATGAAAGCCGGGAAATGGAAGATTAATGCTTGGGCAGTAACTGTGCTCATCCATGCTTACTTGAAGAGAGCAAGTTACGAAGATGCCTTTGAGTTGCTCAATACCCTCGGTGACGGCATGCAACCAGATAGGGTCACGTACACTTGCTTCATTGATGCGTACGCCTCTCAAGGTGACATGGAAGGTGTGTCGAGAATGATACGTGCCATGGATTCCCGACAAGTCAAACCCGATACGCCACTGTATAACGCGCTTATCGATGCACATGTCCAGCAAGGAAATAAGAACGAGGCGTTTCGATTATTCCGGGTAATGGTCGATCGTGAGTTACAGCCTGATGTGCGGACTTATACGATGCTAGTGAAGGTGTGCGCTGATAGTGGAGCTGTTGAGGAGTGCGTCCGTCTGATTGAGCAGATGGAAGTGAGCAGAGTGTGGCCCAATGTCATGACATACACATGCCTTATTCTGGGATTGCTAAAAGCCGGGCAAGGCCAGAGGGCTGCAATATGGTTTGATAGGATGGTGAAAGCCAGTACCTCACAGTTGACAATAACGACTAGGCCAACCAATGGCGATAAAGAGACTGTAGTGAGCCACCCCAGCTTCACGGTGGATGGACAGGCATGTTCAACAGCACTCACGGGCTTGGTGCGGCTGAAGGATTTTGACAACTATGCCAAAGTCTTGCATTCGATACATGAATGTGGCCTGCATGTAGATCCCAGCAACTATGTCTTCGCAATTGAAGCTCTTAAAGAATTGGGCCGACCTCGAAGAGCGGAAATGCTGTATCGGAGGATGCTTTCGGATGATATTCATGATCGAGCAGCTGTCCGGCGAGCCAGGAGTGCAGTGTTGGCGGTCGTGGCCAAAAAGTACGGTGAGGAGGGAGTCGAGAGCTTTCTGCGAAGAGAACGCTCTGGCTGGAAACACGTGCCTGTTGATGGGATTATCAAGGTCGGAGCGTAACGGGCCATACAAGGAAGTGACGGTACTCCTGAACGGGCCTATTTCTTGCGAAAATGCAGACCATACCTGGGAAGGGGGGGAATATCTGAGTGGAATGACTTTGAGTGACTACTTTTGTACAGGATGGAGCATGTGGGTGTTGGTAGAAAGCATCTTCAAATTGGGTTAGACTGCAAACCTTCATTTTTATATTAATCGTTATTTATTATTTACAATTAATTGGATACTCGCATCGCGTCGCTTGCCATCCATCACTTGACGAAGCTAGGGCGATGTGGTAATAGGGTATAGGGAGTGGATTCGAGAGGAACCATATCTCCTGCACCGCTGTGACAGCTAACAGTCGGTATCAAAGACATAAAGGATCCTCTTCTACCTCATACCAGTAACCCCTGTTCAATGTCAAAAGGGTTTTAGCAAAGGACGGAGCATTCCAATACCACGACTAGGGCTTCATGACCGTCAGCGATGCCTTGCACCTCACACCATTGCGCCGTAAAGCGTCGAGCTATATGCAGTGCTTTTGCATAGGAAATTGCCACGCTCTGCATCCTGATGTTGGTAGTGGCCTATATATTGAGAAGCTGCAATGAACATGCCGTCCTCACTGTTCTACTCATACGATTGCACTATATAACAGCACAATTCCTATGAAACTAGCACTTGAAAACTCCATATCTACATGATCTGTAAACAAATAGATACCGTTGTCTTACGGATGAGATGTTCATTTTTGACCTTTCTATTGCAACGACATTCTCCAGATGCTATCAACGGAGCTACCAAAAGTCATAGACACAAAGAAAAAATTGCCTCCCTATGTACACACCCATTCGGCAATTCCCGTTCCTCTTCATTCCAGATACAATTCAACATAGGCCAAGTTGACCTGCAACAGCCATACATCTCCATCAAGGTTTCGACACCCCACAATCAGATATCACCACGTCCTGTAGTGGCCGATCAGAACCACCTGTCGGCACTGTTTCCATTGCCCGAAGTATTTCCATGCCCTCTATAAGCATTCCAAATACGACATGCTTAGAGTCCAGCCAGTTTGTAGCAGCGGCCGTTATAAAGAATTGGGAGCCTTCATGCAGAATAGGATTTAACGCCAGCTTGTCAAACTTGAACGTGGACGACGGTGTGTCCCTTACCATTGGTATCCGGCCCCGCGTTCGCCATACTCAGCGTGCCTGCGCCATCATGTTTGAAAATGAAACCCTCATCGGGAAATTGCTCACCGTATATTGACTTTCCTCCGCGTCTATGAAAAATATTGACGATCGAATCAGTCATCGGTATATTGCTCGTTACCAACTGTCATAAGAGCTCTCACCCATCACCACGCGTGAAATCCCCACCCTGAATCATGAACCCTTTAATGATCCGGTGAAATTTGGAATTCTTGTATCCGAATCCTTTCTCGCCTGTTGCCAGTGCCCTGAAATTCTCTACAGTTTTTGGGAGAGCATTTCCAAAGAGACCTAGGGTAATTCTTCCCAGCTAGATTTCGTACAGATATGAGAGTGGATTGGGTTAACGTCGCCTCACATGCGAAACATTAACAATCGAGTTTTGGGCCGACACGCACCTGCTTTTCTCCGTGTGTAATATCAAAGAATACTTTATGTGTGATCTCCTTGGGATCCCCCGTGGGGTTCTCCACGGTCTCATTTTGTTTACCCTTGTGGACGATAGACTGTCGGAGCGGGGAAGACGAGTCGTGCTGGTGTTCTTCTCCGTAAGTCCCTCGACTTTGTTGAATAAGATCTTCCTTCGGGCCAGCCGGTAATAAAACGTACAGGAACAGAGCAGACACTATGAGAGCAGCAAAGAGGACCGAGCGCCGTGAGCGAGCCATTTGTCTCAAGTCGTGATGAAGCATGAAGTTTTCCTCGGGCTTTGAAAAGCCCCTTATGGATGGGCAGATCGAGCACTGGGTCGAGCATCTTTGAGTCATTCCACGTGCGCGGCACAGTCATGTAATATGTGGCACTTGACAATATCATTAAACAAAGTGTTTGTTGCAGTGGATTGACAGATATAGGGCTGGGCTCGTTGAGGAAAGCTGCTGTGTGAACGGGCAGGCTCCTTTCCATCTTTTGCGTGTTCATCTTTCGCCTCAGCCCCCCTCGTATACCCCCAAGGGAAACTTCTGGCTTTTGTCGCAGAAAGCGAAATGGCCAACTCCTTTTTTGGCTTTGACACAACTCTTCCAGGTAGGGGGAATCCCAGGGCATTCCCTCCACCACGGCGTAAGGATAGAGATACCTTTGGAGAAGAGCTGGGAGGAGGCTTGGAAGATGGAGATGAATTTGAGGGTTCGCGATTGGACGAGCTTATGGAACAGAAATTTGCTTATGGGGGCCCGCAAGATGTCGGATTGGAGGAATCAGAGGAGGATCCCGGCGTCTCTTTGGAGGATGACAATGCAGATTTGAATGACGAAACATTTGGAGCATCGGCGGCGCCGGAAACAGTTGGTAGGTGGACATGAGATACTTCCACTTTTATGTCGATATTTTTCCAATTTGGAGCCTAGCTGACGTTTTGCTACCCTCGTTTCTTTAATAGGGACGGACTTTGACTTCTCGGCAAATAACGAATTGATGAGAGAAAGTGTACCCTCACGACCAGATTCAGGTAGATATCCTCATGCCCATTGTGGAGCTCAACTTGAAGAGTCGCTGACTGGCACCCTTCGGATGTAGATCGTTTGAATGGGCAAGGTTATCTAGATCACCCGCGTGCTTTCATGCCTTATCGTGGTGACCAATGGGATCAATCACCACCGGGAGAAATGTCTAGGAGGCCATCGCAGCTGGTAGGATGATTGTTATATACCAGCACTATCTCAAGGTGTCGGAATCATTGACGTTGTCACGCAAAAGAGCAGGGAAAATCTTGCGGAGATTTGGAACAAACCTCATAGCGCTGGTTCTGGTTTGTATGAAACTCGATCAGAATATCGCACGTGTTTTTTTGTAATACTCTATATCCTTAGCGACAATGCGTAGACAACCACCGCCGCAGCCGTATGACAATCCCGCATCAGGGATACCACAGCGTCCGATGTCGTTGGAGGAAATTGAGGCGCATATGTTGCGGAACGCGAGAACTGAGAACCGTCACTTGGATGAGATTGAAGCACAGATGATGCGCAACGCTAGAGCGCACGGCCAAATGCACCCGCAAGGCTATGGTCCACCACAGTCGGGTGTAGATAGACACATGATGAGCTTGGCTGAAGTAGAAGCCGCCTTACGGGCGCAGCATGGACCTATTCCTCCCCAGCACATGCCAGCAAACGTTCACAACGCCATTGCAATGGGTGGAATGCGCCCTGCAAGTCCGCGTGGACCACAAATGGAACAGGCAGGTCAGATGCGGTCACAGAGCCCGCGGCCCCAATCAATGGACCAGGTCAACGATGGGGGTCATCAGTATCGTGGCCAACGGGCTCCTGTGCAGCTTGGGCACTTCTTCCCTGCTCAGCATCGCGGACAGTTTGTGCACCAGAATAGACAAGGATACCCGCGAAATGATTACCAACAGCGGTATCAAAATGATCGTCGAGGATACCAGGATCGCCACATGGACAATCGGCCGCGTGAGGTGAGTTAATAATCGACTGCTACGACAGCATCCGTCGTCAGCTCATCAGACTCCATTATTTTCCCAGGAGCGATACCGAGGCATTATGAATCAATATGAAAAGGAATTGATTGCTAAGATACAGATTTCCCAGCTTGTTACCGATGATCCATATCGCGATGATTTCTATTATAAAGTATACACGTCGCTTACAGCGGCCAATCAGCAGTCGTCAGATGACTCGTCAAAAGCGGGCTTGAACTGGCAGCAGTCGTTGCTCATGGATCAAACACGGGGTGGCGGAGCAAATGTGACAAATCGTATGCAGCAGCAAATGCAGCGTTTAATTGAGGGAAGAAAGCAGAAACCAAAGGGTACCTCCTGTAAGTACGCGAACCTGCGTTGATTGCAATCTGGATGAGATCACCATTAACATAACTTGGCAATTGTTCAGTGTCATTGGAGGGCGCATTGGGAAAGATTTCATTGAGTTCGGTTCGAAATCCCAGACAACTACTGCAAGTAAGCGGTCCGAATTCGACCAAAGAAGCAAAGGTATGTATTTGGTAATCTGTCATGTCAATCCTCTCCAAACGGATGCTAACTGGACGTATAAGGATTTACCTGCTCCGCAATCTGCGCGCCTCTCATCGAAGCAAATCCTGAAACGCATTGAGGCAGTTTACAGTGACGTGTTAGAGTTGGAAGTTTTGAAGCGAAAAGGCCCAGACGAGGATAATGTTGAAGAATGGAACTTCCAAATTGAACAATGCAGACAGAAATTGTGGGCCGATCTTGGTGTTGCCGAACCGATTCCCCTCAACTTCCCGCATCCTTTCGCTGCCTTCCTTTCTTTTGCCAAAGGCAAGAAAGTTGTTCCCCGTGTCTTCCGCTTCTTGAATCGAGACCAAGGCCTGGCCCTTATCAGCACACTGCTTTCCCGTCTCGAAAGCATCGATGTGTGCAACGCTGCCTCATCGGAAGAAGTGGACATTTTCATGTCAAACGTAGTACCTACCGTGGTCTCCGTTATCATGGAGGTTCCTCTGTTTGTTGTGAATGCATGTGTGCGGATACTGTTGGAGCGTCATAATATGGTTTGGTTGGCGAAAAGCAAACCCGGGTTGGCATTCTTGACAATGTTCTTGAGTCGGGCGGAGATGTTGAAGCAAGGTGGAGGAGCGGCGCAAGGGTTACCGCCAGCAAATGAGCAAGAGTTGGCCATGTGGTATGTGTTGTTGCCTCGTGTTGAGGCATGCATTTGCTGTTGAACTGTGATTTTTGACTTGTGCTATTCCACTTTAGGACCGACATTTACAATTTCCTGTTTGCATCTCTCCACAACAACTTTGCAAGCATTTTCCCGCCTCTTGGACCAAGCGCCACAGCGGCAGATGAAGTATATGTATGGCAATTCCTTGCTGCCATGGCCGTGGGTGCAACGACCGTTGATCATCAACGTGTGCTGTTGACGGAAGTCAGGTAAGCGTTTTGGCAATATTTTGGTCGCCTGTAGCAATCGTTTCTGAGCAATCTTTGGTGGTCATAGGGATAAAGTTTTGGAAACCGCGAGGCGAACGGACGATGCCAAGGCTTTGGCAAATGTGAACTTGTTCCTGAATGCCTTGGGGTTAGGCATCGATGCCGCGCAATTGGCTACCATGTCTCTGTGAAGAACTCTTTTTACTGTTGCAGCAAGACGAGCGGGAGCGATTATGGAATGACACGGAGGTCGTGGACTTACGGGATTTAGGTTTAGGCCCAAATGTTGACGGGCACCAGCGTGTGATACTTTATGACTGCGAGGGAGACTGCGTAGTAGCTGTTATTTATAGGCTATTTTCTTCGCTGTCTCTTGTGCTATAGGGGATTCATAGGAAGCGCTTGATTTGGGGCGACTAGCATGTAGTTTAGCATGTCGGATTTATCAAAAGAGACTACTTTGATGAAGATGGGTTCGCCCTTGGGACCGTGAATGTACTTATTAAACAAAGGCCAAGGTATTTTGAGTGAAGGTTTGAGTGTGGTTTTACTTGGACGGTTGGGCGGTCGTGGGTAAATACCTGCGGTTTGTGTGGTGGGGATGCTACATACCTTGGCATGATTGGGGTTAGTGTTGGGGCTGGAATTATGTATGGAGTAGTGGTTTGTTCAGTGAGGGAAGGAAGACTGTCGAGAAGCTTTCATGGATGCTGGAAGTCGGTTGAGTTCGCTAGTATCCCACAACTTGCTGCAGGGGATTAGTGATGTGTCGACTTGAAAGATGAACGAAACTCTTTTGAAATCTTGTTTGATCTATTGTGTTAATTTTCGTATGGAGTGTTTCCTCCTTATAATTTGGAAAGTTATTGCCTTGGTTGAATGAAATCCCAAATGTGAAAAATATAAAATTGAAAACTGCCCGATGACAGGGCGAAAACAGACCATTGTACTTTCTCGATTATTCTAAAACATATTTATTGACAGAATGAACAACAACCGGAAGCAGCAACATCAAAGAGCGCAGCCCACACACAGCGTTTTCTACGGTCCACAACGAGACCGTATCTTTCCAAGGCGCCCCTCGAAGAAATGACAGACTATTCCACCCAATCAAGAGTAGACCACAAACGTTGCCAATAAAGAGGATGGTTCTGCAGTCCCCGTTATCATGTATTTTTCTTGTTATTTCTGGGGTATCCACATCTACAGCCGCATCTCGGAGTTTTCCGTGATTTTAGACCGCATAGGCCTTGTCATGAACGTGAGAGGAAGGCGGGGGAGATTGGGGGTGTGACAGAGGGTGGTGGTGATGATGGTGGGGGTATCCTGCTTCCCTCACAAATGGAATGACGGTTGTGGCACCAGAGGCGGCTCCCACTGGTTGTTGAGACTGGTATGAGCCTGGACGGCCGATCTCCGGGCTGTGGAGAGCGTTGCTGTTGTTCTTTGGGGTGCTTGTGCGGGGGCTGCCGCTGCTGAGGGGGTGCTCCAACTCCATTCTCGGGATATTGAGGTGGGAGGAACTTGCGCCAGAGTTGGCAGAACCAGCTGCCGCTGCGGCGGCGGCGGCGGCAGCAGCAGCGGCAGCGGCAGCCGCAGAGGACGAGGATGAGCCCGCCGTGGATCCCCACAGAGGGTTCCGATCTGATCCACTTCTGTGGTAGGTGTAATGTCCGCTAGCGTACTGAGCCTGAGCAGGGGCCTGAGGGGCCGGGAGATACCCTTTCAATCCACTCGAGACATGGGCGGGTTCGTATATGCCGGCTGGTGGCTGGGACCAGTGGCCATACCTGTAAGCCGGAGTGTGCTCCGGAGGAGGGTATGGAGAATATTGGTGGGGATGGTGATGAGGTGGTCGGTCATAGTCGTACGCGGCAGGATATGGAGGCGGAAAGCGAACGTATCCTTCGTGAGGTTCGTAAATGCTTCCGGTGCTGCCTCTTGATGACATGCTCAGATGTCTTGGGTAGTAAGAAGACGGACTGGTTGCTCGCACGTCCGGAACGGCTACGCCTCGAGAGTCAACAACGAGACCAAGCTTACGTGCGTGTGCTCGGTAGTGAACCTAATGGGATAGAGATGTTAGTTGGATCCATCATCTGTACAACTGCATACAATTGCGCTGACCATCATATTATCTCGTCTGGCAAAGCCCTTATTGCATTCGGGGAGTGGACAGCGATGAGGCTTAATTCCCATATGTAGTTTGACATGGCGGGACAAGTGCGCACTGAAACGTTAAAGCACAGCCAATTTAGCACATAGAAAGACTGCCCAGGAGATGGAAGGAAAGACAAAGCATACCTAGTCGTAAACGTTTTTCCGCAACCAGCAAATTTGCAAGTATGTTTCTGCACCCAGCCTTTACCAGGATGATTTGTCTCCGAGGGCGTCGGGGGTTGTTCATTCGCCGAGGTGGGGGTTGTAACAGCGGCCTCATTTCCCGCATCCGATATTGTCGTCGCATTGCTAGGCCTCCTCATCAAGTTGACATCAAGAGATACCTCCGAATCCGCCGAAGGGCGGGGAGGGGACATGGGGACGTTTGGGGTCTGTGTCCGGATGGAGAGTTCAGGATCAGATAGCGACATACCGCCCATAACCGTTCGGGTGCGATAGGTAATACCACCGGAATCACTGTTATGATCCTCAGGGGGGCCCGTACGCACCCCGCCGTTGTTTTCGGGATTCTGGGATTCGGCCCCTTGATGGTAATGATGGACGCTCTCGGAAGTGCTCCGAGGAGAAGTGTTCGCACCAGACACTTTGTCCGGTTGTGTTTGTTGTTGTTCTGAAGGCGACCGCTGGTCCATGTCTGTGTATAGAGCTGCCTTTGATGTTTTGCGCTCGTTTAATAAACTTGTGATGGATAAGGGCTTAGCGGACTGGGGTGAGCGGTTGGCGGAGTTTGGGTCGGGGGCCACAATTTCGGATGACGAAGCGCGGTTTGTGGAAGTGGCGTATGGGGCTCGACGATTGATTGGAGAATCGAAAGTTCTGGATTCACGCAGGTGATGCTGGCGTTGAAAGGTCTGTGGTGGGTAGTGAGAGAAGAGGGTCAAGGTGAATGCAAAAAAGCGTTAGCACACGCGGTGTAGAGACGAGTGCAGTGTGCAGACGAGTAGCTTGGGTAAGCTTTACCTCCGACTCGTCGCGGTTCTGGTCGCGTCGCATAGTAGGTTTTCTCGCTTGTGGTGAAGGAGATGGGGAGGAATAGAACGCCCGGAAGAGAGAGGCAGACCGAACAGACAAGAGAAAAGAAAGAAGAGAGGTGGAAACTGGGCAAGCCCGCAGTCCAAGCCAAAAAAAAAAGGTCCAGCCTTGACAACACAAAAAACAGCAGGGTAGAATCCCAAAAATCCAAAGGATGTCTCGCGGTTTTTTGCCGTAAGGTTGTCCGCTCCCTCCTTTTGCTTAAAACGAGGGACGGTTCGTGGGCGACCAAATTCAGTGAGGTAGAGCTGTTTCCCCTGAGCTCGGGTTCAGCAGCAGAAGGGAGATATCTCTTGTTGAACAGCCTTCGAAACCCTTGGCCCACTGTACAAAGCAAAACAAGCTTTGGGTTTTGCACTGTTTTAATTATTCAAAAGACCCTTTTCAACGGAAGCAGGAGGGCGTACCCAATGGGTCAGTCAGTTCAGGGATCAAAGTCCGCGATTTCGCTTGCAAATCGGATCGGACTCCCAAACAACAAACGGGCTTTTTTGGGACCAAAGTGCGTCTTATCTGCTCGAACTTGTCAGCCGAGGACACTCGCGCCTTCTGGTGTCTCAGCGTGCTCTCACGTCTTCCATCGACAAAAAGCTCAATACTTGTGCATTAACACCAACCAAACCACGCGCGCGTGGTAAGGTTGAGAGCCTGATTTTTTGATTGTCTAAACAGAGGTGTTCTTTTGTCACCCAGCATTGACATTAATCATATAATTGTTTGTTGAATGAAGCTAATTCCCCTGAGTTTGACTAATGAATCGCCAGGGGACGGTGGGGAAAGCGACTCATCACGCACACAAACAAACGAAAACTATTCATTGGTTCGTTTTATTTTTTCTGAAGGGTGACCCGAATTTGTCTCCAACGGTTTTTGAGGGAAGGTAACGTAAATGCTGTTTTGGTGTTTAAACACCTGTTTTCTTTCTTACCTACATACCAAACCAAACATGTCATTACCTTTTTGCCATGAAATGTTCACCTTGTTATTTGCAAGCCAAACAATACTGCAAACAAACGGACCAATGGCAAAAGCTCAGCTAGAAAAATAACAAAAACACACACACAGCGCGCGCGCATATCCTCGGCGCAATCTTGGCGTTTTCGTTCCTGAGCGCATGCTTTTGCTTGCCCACAGACTTTTTGGATATCAAGGAACTTGTCGTCCCATATGCCAGGACTCGCCACAGAACCAAAAACACCACACCTTTGGATCGTGGCCCAGACGGACCCAGGCACCGTCGTGCTTACATACGCCTGGATCTCCAGTTCATCGGCTTGGCCCTTCGCGTTCAAATAGGACTCCCATGGCTGAACCATGTTGTTCATAACCGAGAATGTGGCGTTGACGATTCCATCCCTTGCCCACGGGCAACATGACTGGCAAAAGATTCTTTAATATTTAAATGACAACGCTCGGGACAATGACAGCGAAAGCTGAGGAAGCAATGTCATAGAAAGTGTTATACGCGATAATGAGCAATATGTGTACCTGTGATTGATTAAGCTTGCATATACGCAATTTTATGGACTATTCGCAAACAACAGTGTATCTTGGCCTTTTTGTTTTCCTAGTGCATGAAAGCTTTTCCAAATAAAACAATGCCAACAGCTTGTGTCGTTCTTCTCACTTTTGACTGGCCTGGCGAGAGCTGGCTGGAATCTAGTCGGCTGAAATGAGTTTCTCCGCTGCTGTAAAGTTAAATAGCGCTTCCGTCGTTTATGTGCTTGTTTGTGGGCGGCAACGTTTTTGCTTGTGGCCTTCATTTAATGCGTGAAGCTGCAAAAGGAGTTCGTTGCTGCGGGCCTCCATAGCTTTGTCTGCGATGGATAGAAATGATTGCAAGCGAGTAACAGGTGCGGGCGGAGTGCCCAAACACGCCTTCTTTATACCGCAGCGATAGTCACGTGAAACTTGCACGATCACGAGATATTGTAATTTGTGTAACTCTAGCGGAATATGACTTATCCATACTCATCATGTTCAATACAGAGACCACTTTTGCATACGACACCAGGTAAGACTATTCCATCGCTTGGGCATTTCAGCAACACACTAGTACGCACGCACGTAGCCGCCATGCTTGCAACGCCTAGCAAGCTCACCGAACTACCACTTCGTCCCGACCCTGGCACTCGAGGGACTCCTATACAGGTGCGAGGTGTGAGCGGCACCTCCTTCCGTGTATGAAACGTCAATCTTCTCTCCCACTAGGTTCGCTGCAATATCTTCCCTTTGAAGTAAGTTCACAGTTTTCCTTTCCATTGCCCACAACCGCCTCACTTTGTCTTTTCTCCAGAATCGTTGCCGAAACCATCGCCTACCAATATGATGTGGTCATGGACCCCAACGTCCCCGCGCTCGCCAAGCATGCGTGGCGTCTTGCTGAGGACCAATTTCGCAATGGGAACAAGAAGGTGCTTCTTGCATACGATGGCAAGAAGAATGCCTTCAGCACTGCCAATTTCTCGAACCTCGCTGTGACGGTCGGTGTAGACAGGGACGAAGAAGACTACCCAAGCATGCCCGGCCCCATTACATCGTACAATACAGGCAGCAAAACCAAAGCGGTGCCTAAGAAAAACAAGAGAAAGATGGAGGTGACCCTTACTTTGAAGCAGGTACTTTTTCACTTCTTATGACTACGGGTAACAGCATTTACGTATGACCTTTATCCCGTTTCCTAGGTCGCCAAGATCGACTTCCACTCGCTCATGCTTTTCATGAAGAAGAAGGGCCCCGAAAATGAGGCGGCCCTGCACGCCACCACCTGTCTGAGTAATGTCCTCAGACATGTACCTGGAATGACCTTTGTCAGCGCCGGCCCAAACTTTTACAGCCCGGACGATCGCACGCACATCTCGGGCGGGCTGGAAATCCGGCGCGGATACCACCAAAGCGTGCGCGTACTGATGGCAGAACACCTTGGAGTCAACATCGATGTTGCCGCCACAGTCTTCCGCCAGGGCGGGGTCTCGCTGCTTGACCTGATCCTGCAACACTTCCGTTGCAGCGATGTGGACGCGCTTGTCGCTCAAATGCACAAGACGGGCGCCGCCAATTTCCGCTCGAAGTTGTCAGCCGCATTCAAAGGCGCCAACGTCTTCACCACCCACCGCGCCGAACTGAAACAGCGATTCAACATCGGGAGCTTTTCGAAGGAGTCTGCCGACCAGTACACCTTCAAAATGGACGGCAAGGACATGTCCGTTACAAAATACTTCCACACGCAGTACAACATCAAATTGCAGTACCCCTCGTTGCCCGTCGTTCTGAAGGTATGTACATGACTAGTGCTGCTGCATTACTTTGCAGAACTGACTCATTTCGCCCTCTGCGCACAGTCGAATGGCAAGTCGGCCTTCCCGATCGAGTTTCTAACGACTGCCCCGTCGCAAAGGTTCAAAAAGAAGCTGAATGGTCAGCAGACCTCGGAGATGATCCTCGCCACCGTCCAGCACCCAGCGGATCGCGAGAAAAAAATCGTCTCTGCAGTCAAAGGCAGCTTGGGCTATCAGAACAACGAACTGTTGGCATCGTTTGGCGTCTCCATCGATCCGAACCCGATGACGGTCCCTGCACGCATTTTGGACGCCCCCAAAGTTGTCTTTGGCGGAACCGAGTCCGTCGAGGTTAAAAAGGGATTCTGGCAACTGGGCAAGTCACTCGCAAAGCCGATAACAATCGAGTCGTACGCTTTCGCCTTCTTCGTTAAAGTTAAAACTCAAGAGGCGGTCGAGATTCGTGACAGACTCCTTGACTGCTTTGAGCAGGTTGGAATCCAGTTCGGGTCCCAGAAGGACCCGCCCATTCGCACTCAAAACCCCAAGGAATCGCAAAACGTACGCAAGGCGTTGCAAGCGCTGACCACGGAAGCCTTCAAAACGTTTAATTCGCGTTGCCAGATCATCTTTTGCGTGGCGCCCAAGGGGCTGAGGATCGACAACGGAATGAGGGTTCTTTACGAGGAGATCAAGCGCATTACTTTGACGGAGCTGGAAGTTCTGTCGCAGTGCATGGACTACGGGAAGTGTCGGTTTGAGAAGCTCAACTTCAAGTACGCGGAAAATGTCGCATTAAAAGTACGACCCTCGCACCATATTTTGGATCCCGCTTGCGTCTAAGCCGCAGCCGCCATTGCTTTACAGGTAAACGTCAAGATGGGAGGCGCCACTAACTTTGTTGACAACCTGCCGCTCATGGACAAGCGGACGATGATTTGCGGTGCGGACGTGTCTCATGCCCACGCAGGTTCCGCAGCCCCTTCCGTCGCCGCGGTCGTCGCGTCCATGGACGCCAAGGCCACGCGATACCGCACCTTTCTGACTGCGCAGCCGTCTCGCGTGGAAATCATCAAAGACATGGAGCGTGTCATAGGGGATGCGCTCGACCAGTTCAAGGACAGCGCGAATGTATACCCTCTCCTCCTCATTTTTTTCAGGGACGGTGTCTCGTCAGGCCAGTTCAAGCAAGTACGTGAAGCCGAAGTCCTTTCCATCAAGAAGGCCTTGGCCAAGAGGAAGCTGGAACACACGCAAGTGACTTTTATCGTCGTGCAGAAACGACACCATATCCGCCTGTTCCCTACCGGCGGAAAGCAGGACACGTCGGGAAACTGTCTCCCTGGGACCACGGTAAGGCTACCCCGCGCCATTTCCTGCACGCACATCAAAGCCCTCGCAGCTGAATGTTCTCCCTTGATCTTCTCTCACCTCACAGATTGACACGGTCATCACCCATCCGACCGAGTTCGATTTTGTCTTACAGTCGCACGCAGGTCTGCGGGGCACCTCACGTCCCACCGTGTACCATGTCCTTTGGGACGAAAACAAGATGCAGTCTGACCAACTGCAGCAACTCTGCTATAACCTTTGTTTCTTGGCGGAGCGGGCGACCCGGTCGATCAACATGGTGGCCCCAGCGTACAGGGCGCATTTGGCTGCCTATAGTGAGTTGTACTTTCTCGAGGGTTTCCGTCCGGAAACCAGAAGTCCGATGAAGGCGCTCGCGCGTGTCAATTTATCTATAATTTCCTCAACCCTAACATCCGTTCATATTTACAGATGGCCGCATATTCTTGGAGGACGAATATGGTTCCGACACCGCTTCAACTCTCAGCGGCGGGGAGCCTTCCGTCAGCTTGCGCAAGGTCATGCCTTTGATAGACCAGAATAGGATGTACTATATGTGAACTGTATGTAAAGTATATGTAAATAAAGCTGATTTGGCGTGATATCACCGTACTCACTCGTACAATCGCCCCCTCCTGATCTGGATGTTGGTTAAAAAGCGTCCCGCGGGATGACGCAAGCATGGCCTCACCCATGAGGAAGTGATACCCTTATGTGAATGTCGCCCATCAACAGGGACGGACCATGGACAATGGACAGGGGGATGGATTGCAGTTGTCCACGGAGTACGCATTGTTATGCATCTATGTTGTTTTAGCTTTCATTCTTTGCTTGACTCTGCATCTAAGATTTGGGTTATTCAAAATCCAGATAAGTAGGGAGGTTTAACAACATTTAGCTATTCATTGATTTAAGGGTTCGCTGCAATCTCTTATCGTACTTTTTGTCCAAAACATACCCCTAAAGCACACAGGAAAATAAAACACACGCATCGGAGATCCCGTCGCGTTTGGCTTACATGATCCCCATCCAAATAAAGATACATGAGTCGGGTAAGCGTTTTGCCGTCATGAGATGAGCGCGTGACGCGTGTGATGTCTGCTTACCTCCCATTTCCATGGTCTTTCGTAATAACCGCGGCCAAGAAGAAGGACTTTTGTTCAGGTGGTTCACAAGGCCAACAAGACTTCCGCTTCCGCTTTTTCGTTCCCAAATTTCTGTTTTTTGTTGGGATCAACCTTTGAGGGTTGAAGGGGTGTTTTGACGGACGTAGGGTGCGACGGTTATTTCCTGTTGTTTTGATTCTACAACTGTGTGATCTCTTACGGGTTTTCCATCCCCCCTCACACACGTTCCTTTTTTTTGAAATGGCACTCTACGACCGCAACCTGACCCGTTTCCCGCATCCATCCCCTCACCTGTCTCTCCTGGCCAAGAACCCGTCTCTCCATTTCCTCCCCGACACAGATCTATGGTGGCCGAGCTACAGTTTCCGGCAAGAGACGGGGTTGTTTATTGGAGAAGACTTTTTTTATGGGAGTGGCAAGTTCCAGGTACGGTATTTTGTACCCAAAGAATGCGTGTTGATGAAACCGGATGAGACCGAGGATGCCAATATGGAGATTTTGGAGATGAATGTCAAATTCTTGCCGGCGGATTGGAAGAGGAACGTGTTGGATGGGTATCTCGCGGCTGGACATTTACGGTTCATGGTCGGTTGCTTGCATTTCACGGCGGAAGTGGAGGGTCCCCCCGCGTTTGTGCATGGCGGAGCAACCTTCACGGCGTTTGATCAACTGTTGGGCGTATTGGTCCATTACTACAATCTGTACATCCCGCACATGACATTGACGCTGACGATCGATTATAAACGTCCAATGCCGCTGTCTGGAACGCAGTACTACAAGATTTGGATTGAAAAGATTGAGGGGAAAAAGGTGTTTGTTGAGGGGTATATATTCGATATGGACCTGTTGGAGAATGAGACCGAATTGGATGTTGCAACGGCGGATTTTGAGAAAGTAAATGTGCCTCCTGCTTTGCGTCGAGCTGAAATTAGAGGGATTTTTTTTAGGATTGGAGAGTCGAATGGGAAAGATGGGCTAGCGTACTTGGAGGAGGAGAAGGGTCGAACCGCAAGGCCAAAATTATGAAAACAGGAAAACCTTTTTCGGCGTAGAGATTGCTTGCTGACCTATATAGAGCCTTTTAGGAAACTTCTTATTAGATAATATTGAAGAATATACGATATGTCTAGCTAATGAGAAAGGAAATACTAATATCCTATCCGGCTTCCTTTTCGCATGCCACATTCACCACATGACCCATTACAGAATACCCAATTCAAATCTTTTGCGCCCTTACCCGATACACGACCTGTTTGCCCGTAACATATGAATATTCATTATTAAACTTCAAGACAAGGACCTCTCCGGCCGCTTCAACGGTTCCCTTTCCAGTCTCCAAACGCTCTTCCGGCCCAACAGCCTCCTTTTCTTCACCCGGGTTCTCAAACCCATATGAAAAGCCAATATCTTGCGCATAGGTGGTGAATTCGTACTGGAGGGTCGCAGAGGGCGTGACTGATATCCGGACTGTTTCGCTTTTGCGGGCGGGAATGGTCACTGTTGTAATGGGTGTGACTTCCAAGGTGTCTTGAACGGGTATGAATCCCCCATATTGTTCTAGGACTTCGTCAACATCGATGCATTCCAATAGCGCAGCCCGGGATTTGGTTTTTCCAACCATGACAAACTTGCTTCGCGTCCGTTTGGATACGAGGCCCCCAAAGACGTTAAACATGAATTCCATGACGAGGGGAACGCCCAAAAAGAATTTTTTTTCTAAAAACTCTGGGTAGTGTTCTTGAAAGATATTGATAATTTGCTTGCTGGTTGCTTTGAGTCGTTTGTCAATGGACATGCCCACACCGCTATAATCATGAATTTGCGTCACAGTCTCAGCAGAGGTGGGCGAGGAGAAATCGAGCAGCGCAATGGCACGTTCGTGGAGTTGAATTCTCCAACGAAGGAAGTGTTCTGGGTGGTTTGCAACGTCGTCTTGGGAGATGGTACCGTAAAAGTTGTATGTAACGGGTGCGCCCTTCTTGTCGCGGCCATGAATGGTTCCGAGGTCGGCGAGAG
Source organism: Spizellomyces sp. 'palustris' (assembly GCA_006535965.1). NCBI lineage: Eukaryota > Fungi > Chytridiomycota > Chytridiomycetes > Spizellomycetales > Spizellomycetaceae > Spizellomyces > Spizellomyces sp. 'palustris'. Next base: position 433,182 of record QEAR01000004.1, on the reverse strand, counting down.
CTTGTGGGAACTCTTCCGTCAAGAGTGAGGACATGTTAAACTCTTTTCGCCACTGTTGATTCAGCAATATTATGAAAGATGTCCTTATTTTTTTGTTATGAAAGTCGGGAAGGTACCTTGAGAGTCTTGACCAACATATCTGTCGCTTCAACTACTTTGAACTCTCTTGCGCGCAAAAACTTTAGCAATATCCTGCTCTGTGCTAGATCCAACTTGTCTGCAGTCGTGAGGCCGTACACTGGTACACCCCATAACTTTAACTAACGAGTAACCATTTGATTATTGGAATATTCATAACCCAGACCAAACAAAACTTACATCTTGTTCTTCGAACCCTAACTTGCCCACTTCCTCTGCCACCGCCGTGCAAAAGGACTCTAAAGCCGTCTTCTGTCCCTCTGTAAGGTTATCGTGATATCCTGTTTCTGCCATCTCAAAAAGTAACTGGTGAATGTAAACGAAAGTTGACGATGCTTTTAAAAACCCGAACACCACCAGCACGAGTAAAGGGTTCCAGTTCGCAGCATGACTGTGCCATCGTCGGTGTTCTGCGCACTTTCACGAGGCAAAAGCCCCAAATGAACTCGTGCAAAGTATTCCGTTCATCAAAGGGCACTTACGGAGGGATGATGGCCTGATGCATCGCTTATTCTGAATGAAAAGTATTCTGAATGGATAGCATGCACGATGAAGGAAATGTCATATGTCAATCATTGTCCTCTAAGAGCGCACTCGTAAGCGATCGTCGCAAAGGATACGCAAAACCTGTTCTCGTAACCCGCACGTGCTGGTATGCGGATCCCCAACGAGTAGTTATGATAATCAACGTGGTATCCACCTTTGTTTATAGATCCACTGGAAATTGTACATATTCAGTGGGTAAGGATAGATGCTCTGGTCCCCGTTTACGACCCATTAGTGAGACGAGGTAAATAGGGAAACTCTATCCACAATGAGCTTGAACGTTCAGCACAATCTCAAGTTGCAGTATAATAATTGGTTCTACCAGCATGACCACAGTCACCCCACACAGCCTGCCACCAACTCCCATGCCAACTTCCATCTAAACTCTTCCACATCCAAACATACATCATCTCCAATAAACTTTCTAATAAACAAACCCAACCAAATCCCACAACTGCTCCCATCTGTTTGTTGTGGACATTTGGCATGATGCGTACTGTATGGTGGTAAGTTGCCCGTGGCTTTATCGGCGTGTTCAGAGGCGAGGTACGTGAGTAGGGTGCGGAATTTGGATGTAGGGTCATTAGGAAGGCTGTCGTAGTACGCTATAGTGCGTGTGCTGTTGTCGATCGTAAGCAGACACCTAGTCGAGTATGAGGACAGCGAAAATCCAAGGAAATAAAAGGGGGTACGTACCAATGACATCCAGTATGGATGGGTATGACCACCTTGGTGAATCCATATATGCCTTTTTTGTACCGTCTCGTCCAGCGTTTCACGCGGGCATACCCATCTTTGGTAAGCGTGCTCCAAAAATACGTATTGAGGAAGAGGATGGTGGGGTGGAGGGGTGTGAGGAGGGTGAGGTAGGTGTTGATTGTGTCAGAGGAGAGCCATGTGCGGGAGAGGAGGGCGCTAATATCGGGGTGCTCGGCAAATGTGGTTTTCAAAAGAGATTTCTGGGATGGCGTTAGGGTTTTGGAGGAGAGCGGTGGGAGGGGGGGAAGGGTCGTCTCGGTGGTGGGAGGAGTGTCCAAGGTGTCGGGCACCGTCGTCATGTCGATTACATCTGGTTCTCAACAACGTCGATAAAACCCTCGTTTTTCACTGTTTCCTGCTGTCAACACAAAAGAAGCTTGCACGTACCCTCTGGTTCCGCTGGATGCAATGCATCTAGAGTCAATGACGGACCTCGAGGTCGACAAAGGCATGCAACCTACACACCTGCTGCTTCAGGACTGGAGACTGCGAGATTTGTTAGGGCTGTGAGGAGTGTGTCCATTGGGAAATGGTCAATTCAACTATCCCAAAATGACGGGCAGAAAGGACGCGTGACGCGCTGCAATGACCCCCCACCAGGAAACCCAGTCGGCAACCAGACACAACACATCCAAAAACAGGATAAGGACAAAGAACAATATGCAATAGAAAAGATACAGAGCTTATATTCGTACAAAGCGCAAAGGTGCATATCCCAGCGGATATCCACACACACTCTCCTTCAGCCTACCCATTGATAATATATCCTCCATTCGGGTGAAGCACCTACACAAACAACAAATCAGAACAGCACAACCCAAACATTCAAGATAAATAGAAAATTCACCTGTCCAGTATAATAACTCGCCTCTTTGGATGCCAAAAAGACATACGAGGGACCCACCTCGGCTATTTTGGTCAAAACATAATGAGTGGGGGGGAACCCAAAAAAAAAAACCGAGTTAGCAGCGGGGACGTACCCGGTTGACCCACTCGCCCTAGAGGCGGAACCTTTTCTTGAAAGCTTTCAACATTGTCTTCCGGTCTGAAAAAATCCAAAGCACATATGTACAATGCGCATTTTTTCAAAAGGTGTGGATTGACTGTTTTGTTTTACCTGGATGCAGGTTGAAGGGGCGTCCAAATGGGACCGGGTGCCACGGCGTTGACTCTGATCCCCTTTGGGGCAAGTTGGAGGGCAAGGGAGCGAGTGAACGATACGATGGCGCCCTAACAGAAACTTTATTATCCCCATAAATTGACAAAGCTCGGCAGGCGAAACATACCTTTGTAGCAGAATAATCCAACAAATGTGGGCTCCCCTTATAGGCCGTCACACTCGTAGTATTGATCACAGAACTCCCAGTACGCATGTGCTTGATCGCCTCCCTCGTAATCCAGAACATGGAATAAATGTTTGTTTTAAAAGTTTGGTCCAGTTGGTCCGTGCTCAGTTCCGTGATGGATTCCTTAATATGTTGGACGGCGGCATTGTTGACGAGGATATCGAGGTGGCCGAATGTGTCGATTGTGGTTTGGACAAGGGAGATGCAGTCTTGTTCGCGAGAGACGTCTTTGGGCTGTTAAAAACAGAGTTATGCATTTCACGGCGCATGAAGCTCACAGTCAACAAGAGGAAATACGTACAATCAACAGGCACTTTCTCCCAGCCTCCTCAACTGCTCTCCGTGTCACTTCCGCATCCTTTTGCTCTTTGGCTAAATAAATGACAGCAACATCCGCACCCTCTCTCGCAAACATGATGGAAACCGCACGTCCAATTCCTGAATCCCCACCCGTGACAATAGCGACCTTGTCCTTTAACTTTCCGAGTCCCTTGTATTCTTCCAGCCCGTCGCCTTCGAGGCCTGTATCAATGGGCTGCGGCGTCATTTCGTGTTGGAGCCCCGGTTGAGGGGCGTGGGTTTGGGTTTGGGGCGGGATTTGACCTGGTTGAGGGTATGTTGGTGTCGGCATTCTGTGGATCTTGGGAGCTGCAAAGTAGAACCGCTTGAAATTCCTCCACAAATAAATGTTTGTCTGTACTGTAGTCTGTAATAGTATGCCATTGCAGGGGCTTCTGGGGTTTTTATACCGATGAGCCTGAAAGGTGATGACGCGAAAGTGACGATCAAAACGAAATTCAAACTAAAAGTAATAACGACAAAAGTCCAAGAGAAATCCTTTACATGCAAATATCATCATCCATCTGTTTTGGTCCCTTCCGACCGTTTACCGCAAATCCCCCCAAGAGAGTTGCATTGGTTAACATAAAAGCCAACAACAACAACAACGTGAGGTATTCCATTAGAATTGGAAATTTGCTAATACACTTATCGGCTTGACATGGTGTGGTCAGGATCGGGGTCATTGCATGCATACAAAGTGTACAAATCATTCTGCTGTGTACATGGTTCGAGTTGCTTCGTCTGTAAGCGCAAGCATGGATATGCGGAAAACGTCAGAGATTGGGAAAGAGGCACAAGTTTTCGGGATGAACAAACTCGTTAGACTCGTCAACCATCCTGTTCAGCCTTACAAGCCAAATATTATAGTGTGTGTCCAAGGCAATACCCACCCAAGCAGACACATTGCAAGCAGACATTGACAGTATATTGTAATGTTTAATTTGTGTCGACCGTGTACGGATACTGCAGTCCACCTCACGCTTTGATTTCATCCCCAAATCTAATTCAATAACTGCAAATTTCACCACTACATTCACAACACCCAATAAAAGCCACTATGCTTAATAACATCTATCTCATCCCACCAGGAGGATGCGCAAATAGCCATTCTACAGCAGCTTCAACGTTTCCATTTGTCAGTGTAAGTGCACGGACGTTTTCGGTTGCATCGAAAAAGCCCATTTCTTGAAGTTGACCAAGTTGGGTTGCAAATCGTTCTTCGGGGGCACGCGTGTCTTGTGGTGCGAGTCCGGCGGCATTGGGATTGCCGCCCATGAGCATTTGGAGGAGAGCGGGGTTAAAGAGGGGAGGCGTAGTGGGGGTACCTGCGGTGCTGGTGGGAGTACCGGTGGGTGTACTGGCGGTAGGTTGGGGAGTAAACATGTTAAAGGGATTGGCACCTTGCTGCTGGCCCATACCGCCCATACCGCCCATGGCCGCCATCATGGGCCCCATTTGCATCATGGTGCGCATCATGTTTGGATCGCCCATCATTTGCCTAAACTCTTGGCTGTTCATCATTTCCCGGACTTGAGGCGTCATCATCGATGAGAGGGCAGGGTTGGCCGCAGTGAGAGATTCGAGGATTTGCGGGTTGGACATGAGTTGGGAAATGGATTGGCTGACTGCAGGGTTGGAAAAGAGGGCACTCATCATGGATGGATCTAAACCAGCACCTGCGCCCTGCCCGCCACCAAATGCGGCAAACGGGTTCGCTTCGGGTGCTCCTCCGCCAGCAGTTCCGGCACCAAACATTGCGGCCAAAGGGTTGAAGGGAGGGGTTCCTGCTGGGGCAGAACGAGGCGGCTCGGTTGTGCCCGATGCGGCAGGTGTCGTTCCGGAGGCGGCAGTTGACGTTCCAGAAGGTGCGGCCGTCTTTGTTGATCCGCGCACCATATGAACCCTAAAGCGACCAAAAAGCGTCAAATCTTTTTGCCTTGATGCAAACCGTTTCTGCATGTATAAGAATACAAGAAAAGTACTTACGTATTTCCTTCAGCCATCTTGTAGGTAGTCAAGAGATCTTCATCCTTCAAGACCTTTCCTGCAAAGATGAGTCTCTGCTGAGAGACGGGAACGTTGCCTGGTCCATCAGCCTCAATCTTTTCCTTGAGGGCGAGGACGGTGGCTTCTGCGTCAATCGGGATTGAGAAGGCAGATTCGTTGGCTTGTTTGATTTTTATAGTAATCTCTGGCATGGTTTCAAATGTGATCAGCAAAATGGGAGGTTTGCAGTCCACCTTTTGCAGCGCGCAGAGCGATCACTCAACGGCTAAAATGCGTCACGCTGACTAAGCCATGCTTCTGCCTGCTTCCATTGGGCAAAGTCTTTCTATCATTCAGCGAGAGCCATAACGGAATGCATTGTCCAATTTATATATATCATGAAAAAGAAGAAGAACAAGGATGTATTGCGAGGGGCACGTACAAGAGTTGGACGATAAATGGAAGAAACCATGTCATCAATAACTGTAAAATAACTGTAAGCATGCTGACAATGTGCTTTGTTAGGGGATCGCCTAGTTGCCGCAGTATCATGACGAGAGCAAAAATAAAGGCCCATGCAACCTCCCAGATACATTGTAAACATCGTCATGGCACTGCGCCAAAATCTAAAATAAAACGGAGGAAATGCAGCGGCGCAGTCGAGTGACAATGACGACGACGAATCACGATATCGACGATACCAACAGACGACTTTGGAGCATAATTGTCATCAGGCCATGGCAAGCAGCATGTTGATGTGTTATGAGTGTTCCATCACGGTTGGCTGCAGAGTTGTCCGAATGCATCGGACATATTTGACGTCACGACCTGCGAGTGGCAGTGGTGCGGGGGGTGCGCACAGATTGAACGTCGTCCCTTTTCAACACACGGCCAACAAGCGAGAACCTGCTGTGTCCGTTCATTTGCTTGTGGCAAGCGCTGTGTTTTTGATGGGCGTTTTCTTAAGAGCAAATGGCTATGAAACCCCATAATCTGCGTTGGTATCGATCGTTTGAATGTGTTGATGAACAACGTCGGCCAAAAAGGCCCATTCCAAAAGGGCGATTCCAAACAAAGAAGAAGACCCTCCTTCCCATCCAATTCCTTCTTCCCCTCGTCCATTTCCCTTTCAACCTTTCCTCTCCTTTTCATTCAGTCGCTTTGTCTCCTTTTGATTTCCCATCTTTTTGACTCACTCATTCATACGTAATCCTTTTTATTTTCCCACGTTCAAATATCTTCCCCTTCTACACACGCAATTAAACGCGGGTTTTGGAACAGTTTGAACTTTGGGCAGCAGCAAAACTCGCAACTTTTTGACATTTAGCATTATTGAACAAGAACCTCATACTGCCTAGTGTTTTTTTTACACGACTTTTTTACGACGAGCAAACCTACTCCCGCAACTTTCAAAGAATAAACACAATCTCGAACTTACTGACATTGGCGCCCCGATTTCAACGCTTTGGATTTGCGCCCCTTATGGGACGTTCCCACTTGCCTCACGAAATATGGACACGCATCTTTAGTCTCTTGGATTCTTCCTCTCCCGCTGCATTCAGTCAGGCATGCAAGGCATTCTATCACATTTCAAGAGATCCTCACGCACGCGCGCAGTATCTCTTGACCCGCTATGGCAAGCAATTGGCATTGTATTCGGCATTCAAGTGGAACCGAAGAGTCTTGTCGTCAAACGTTGGGAGATTGATGAGAAAGCGAGGCGCTGGTCTCCCTAGATTCTTGGTTCAGTGGGTTGACAAGGAGGTGAGTAGAACGAAGCGACGCATTGAGGTTGAAGGAGGACCGATCGCGTAGAAATGAACGCGTGGGAAAATGTCTGCGCGTGGGAAAATATCGAGAGATGGCCCAAAAGGATTTTTGAAAACGATGCCAATCATCGAGGTATTCTTCTGGGGAGACGGCGGTCGTTCTGGTGCAGCAAAAGGAGGAGAACAAACAGCGTCCTTCTGGTACACATACTAAAATCTCGTTGACCTTGTCGTCGTCGTCGTCTCCTTCTTTTTGATGCAGTACCACAAAGCGGATCGAGGCAAGCGAAGCGTGTCCATTCCTCTGTACGTCTTTTTCATTCAAGAGGGATTTGAAATTTATGGAGGCGAAGCAGACTTTAAGGACGATGTAAGCCATCCCTTGTTCTCTTGTCGCCAATGTTATATTTGACGGGTTCCCCGATCGGTAATAGGACGTGGCAAAGTTTGAACGATTGCTGTATAGCAGTACGACCACTTCCTCGACCGTTACTCCCACCGACGACATTATTACCTCTATCCGAACCCTCCTCGACACGTATGCGTTTTGTCCCGTCAAAGGCCTCGGCTCCCCCGTGGACGAAACTGTCTTTCTGCTCTCCAAACTCGACGTGACCCTTATACCCAAACTCGTTGCAAACGGTCTCGATCTAATGTCTGTCAATGACGCCGTCCTCGAGCGAGTCCTTTGGCGCCAAGATCTTACGGACGCGTTCTTGCAAAAGTACCTCGACAATGGCTTTGCTTTAACACCCATGTGCATCAAAAAGGGCCTACAAACCTCTCGACCTTCCACGCTCGCCGTCCTCCAATCTCGCGTTTCGACCGCGCTTCTCGCTGAATGCGCTCAAGGGGCCCTGATGGACATGTTGGGTCCCTCATCAGGTCGAGCCTGGAACTGGGTGCCTGAAAGTGCGGAATTCCTCATATCCACATTTCACATCTCTACCGACGTCATTGCACAAGCCCTTTATACCCACCCCGACGCACCCCGTCTGCCCAACGGCGGATGCCCCGAATTCCCCGCCACACGTTCGTATATGAAATCTAACCCATGCCCCGTCTGGCGCTGGATCCTCAAAACCTACGGTCCCCATCACCCTTTTACAAAAGCCTGCTTTGACGACGCTCTCAGCCGCGCTGCAGCCGATCGAGACCTCCACGCCCTCCACGACGAGTTTCTTGAATCTGGGGTACGCTTCTACCCCCGCCATATTAAAATCCTCGCATGCCGCCTCTTGCACCGCGACATGACCGCGAACGCCCTCCACCTCCTCCAAGTCCTCCGCGAGCAAATTACTGACGACCGCGACGCGGGGATCCTCACTGACGTTGAACGCACCGAATGGCTAAACACGCTCCGCGACGAAGTCATTGATAACGATGAATGGGCCCACCGGATGCGTACGACTCAGTTGGAAGGCGGTGCTCGAGGAGGTGCCTACCGTATCTCCCGGCCCCCTGAAGATGCACTTCGGTTTCTTGACGAGGCACGCGAGATGGCGCAAGATTTGATCCCACCTGTTCCTTCCATCCCGCGCGTCGACTGGAATACAGTCTATGTCCATCCTGCGCGGAGACCATCTGTCAAAACATGGGTGAAGCGCATGGGGTTGTGGTGGAAGGAGCAGTGTGAACGCGGCGTGTGGGGTGTTGTTGATCATGTCGTTTAATGGTACCCACCCATTTTTTTATTCTATGCTTTGACTGGCCTCGTTTCGAACTCGTCTTGACGACTTATGAACAGTTAGAGACCTTTTTGTTCTATGGAGACATGTGTTTGTATCGGACTCTATTGTATGAGACTGGTTGTGTGTACTGTACATACTCCTTTGTATGATTTACTTTTTTGTTTCTTCGCCTCATGGGTTGTGTATAGCGGACAGTGTTTATGAACAGTTGTAAATGCAAGGAAAAAAGGGGGGGAATAGTGTAAAAGGAATGTACAGTTGTTATGTGAAAGAGTATAGTGGTTTAATAAAGTTTTTTTTTCCGTATCCCTAAAGGTGAATGTATGAGGTATGTTCATTACCCTGAATCCGTCATATGCCTTTCTATTCGCTGATCTCCCACTCAAATGAATTCCTGAACTATCCTTCTACCTAACAGCTGCAACAAAAAAAACTTACCGCATTGCTTTTCTATTCACACTTTCCTACAAGCGCGGGGCTTTTTCCCTTCATACGCCTCACATACACTCTTTACGAAATCCCCAACCGTATGCCCACCAGGACAATCATACCATTCTCCTCCATCATGCGTACACCGTTGTTTTCCACCCACATGAACCGTACATGACGTCCTAAACAAATGTCACTTTTAATATATATGCGATCTTTACGCCATAGACGAGGGACTTACGAGACACCCCGCTCCCTCCCCACCTCCACATCCTTCCACGCTAACTCCTTTCCCATACTCTCCACACACCCCACCAATTCCTCAAACTCTACGCCAACAGCTCTCGCACACCCCTCTGCACGCTCTCGATCCGGTATCGCGCGATAATCCCGATTGGTACACAGAATGTAATTAAACCATATTTTTGGATCGGGGTGCAGGTGCCGCATACAGAGTTGTTGGAGCGTACCTTGACATTCTGACGGCCCGTGTTTACATGTTAAACCTGTTGAAGACGCCGTATTGCGACTGGCAATATAATGTGTCGTAAAGTGGGTTATGGATGACACTTCAAGTACTAAAAAAATTCCTTGTCAGTTGAACTTGGCGGTAACAATAAACCGCAAGAACATAACTTACAAACATTGGCGAACACCCCTTCACAAAAGACTGCATCTAAAATACTATCATGAACCCTCACTGTAACATGAGTGTCTCAGATGTAGAGTGAACCTACCAGGGCACTTTGCCATGACAAACAGCTCCACATCCACCTTTCTGCTCTGCGCTTCCTTCACTCCACCCAAAAACCCCCAAACCGAAAACGGGAGAACAGCATCCACAACCCTTGTTGCAGACCAGTACACCACACATGCAGTCACGAATGCAACGAGGACCCAAAAGTGGTTGGTGAGGAGGGACGGAACACGGGGGGTTGTGGTGGGGAGTGGGAGCGAGTATGAATGGTATGTTCCGTAGGTTTTGTATTTTTGGATCATGGGTTTGGTGGGCTTGATGGTGGGCATGCTTATCACCACTTTCTCAAGTCCAAAAAAGTTCTTTGGTACACAATGTTGCCGATGCCAAAAGAAAGGGTTTGGCGTTTGTCGAGAACTGGATGGCGATATGATTACGTAATTGGCATTGTAAATGGTTTGCATAGTCTATGCATCATGAGCAGCTGTATTTTGATGTGCGTAACCTGGCTTGCATTTCATCCATTTGTTAAAAGAATTTAGAGTCCGCAACATTCGATTTGTCTCTTTCTCTCTCCCTGAGTTACCCTCTCGGAACAAGCGGAACAGGTTGTGTTTTGTTAAACTCGGGTAACCCTCATTACCAGTTTACTCTCTTCATTACACGGATGGTTTTGGGCGGTTGAGTTGCACCAAACCACCCTGCCTATATGGCCCAGAGTATTGAATAACCGAATCGGTCTGAATATCATGGACAGGTCGGTGTGGGATTGTGAATGGCGTATCTTCGGGGTCGGTCGGCGAGTACCACGCCACGCCCCTCCTCAGACATGCTCAACTTGAGTAGATGTACTGACAAGCCTCAGGGGAAACGTATTTAGCAAGTCGCTATGGAACAGCTTCGAAAACTGAAAAAGAAGAAACAGCGACGAAAACATTCCAAGACTTGAAAATCTGGCCATACGCGCGCTCGACGGCGGGGTGAAAGTTGTGTGCTGCTGTTTTTTGGAATTCGTTATCGGCTTTATCCGGCACTTGGATCCTTCATGTCTTTGTTATGGGAAGAGCAGATATTATTGCCTGTGGAATATAAAACTTGTTTGTCATGCCTCATCTTATTCCAATAGCAACAGTTGGACGCGACATGTGTGGCGTGGCGGGATTAGGTCATCTACCTGCACTGTAGTCTCAATCCTCTGTTTTGTCCAATAGATGTCCAGGTCTAGTTTTGGGACCATTAGTGAATAGACTGTTGGTAAAGTCAAAACGGGACCGGTCAAAAAAGGATTTTGGAAAATCGTTTTGTTTTTGAAGTGTTTGTGAATAACGTGTGTTGTTTAAAGTTTATTATTCTATTCCAGATTGCCCGATTGCAACTTAATGTGTGATCCAACATTTTGAAATTGAGAACCGCAAACTTTAAAATGGACGATGCTTTTAGTCGTTCTACCCCACCTTGTCTACTTTAAACCTTTGATGGAGCCTCAATCCAGCACTCGCGTCACTAGTGTGAACACACCTTGTCCCGAAACCCAACCACAGGTGGAAACCGCGTATCAAGCACATGCCATATCTGCATGTTATTGAGAGAATAAAAACAATAGAGAGAGAAAGAGAAAGCAACACTTGTCATTCGTTCCCCAATATTCACCCCCTAAAGCATTTGTCAACCCTTGACAGGACGCCCTTTGCGGGCCGGTCGCGATACAAAAGAAAAAAGGGCAGGGGTTGCGTAGATTTGGACACCGCTCGGGCCTTATTTGTATTTTTCAAAAACATGATATTTCATAAGAAAACTCTAACTGATTTTCGAATGTTCAGAGTCATAAAGGGTTACATGTATATATAAAGGGGGGGTGTTGGATACTGGGGAGCCTGGTTTTTCTGTTGTGTTTTTTTTGTGGTTGATCGATTCTGTTTTTTGTTTTTTTGGTCTGAGAATATACGATGGAGTGGAAGCAGTTTGACGGGCTTGGATTAATGGTTCGTTCGTCTGCGACCGTTTGGGAGAATATCAATATGAGAGTTTTTGATCATTTGCAGTGTATGCATTGATTTGTTTTTTTCGTTGGCTGGTTTTCCGTTTTTTTTTGGTTTTGTTTCTTCCAATTCTTTTTTTGACATTTTCCATGTTAGTTATATCGGGTGACTATGTCAATGAACTCTTCAATGCCGCTCACCTTCCCTCCTCTTCAACCGACTACGACTCTATTCTCGACACCGACCCCTACACCTTGACGGACCCATTTTTTCCTCCCCTCACCGATTTCATCCGTTTCCTCTGCTATCGCCTCCACTGCACTCTCGAATCCCTCACATTGGCACTCTTTTACCTCCATCGACTCAAATCCCTTCACCCGATATGTCACGGATCACCCGGAACGCCTCACAAACTCGTGTTATGCGCGCTAATGTGTGCATGCAAGATCCTTTACGACGATCACCATACAAATACAGTGTGGGCAAAGGCTTCTGAATTGTTTTCCTTGGAGCAGGTCAATAGGATGGAACGAGAGTTTCTGCAGTACATTGATCATGGTCTTTTCGTACCGCCTGGGGACTGGGATGCGTTTTTGGAAGAGATGGATGCGAGGTTGGGGAGGGCTCAGTTGGCGGTTTATGATGGGAGAAAGTGTCGAAGGGGGTTGAGGGATTTGGTTGGGATGGGGTCGTTGGAATGTTGCGGGCGGGGTTGCGAGGAACGACATTTATTGCGGGCTTGTCCTGATGATGTCGTACCTTCTTATTTGTCTTTGGCTGCTCATCCCTTGCCACCACCACCCCCTGAGCCTACGATATTGACAACAACGTACCCAATCCTGGCGCCTGTACCTCATGTTTGGTTTGCAATGCAATGTGCGTAACAAACTAGTAAACAAGGAGATTAGATACCCTGGCATGGATGTGCTCGACGATTTCTCAGCGACTTTTGGATTAGTTTCTTTCACGTTTTTTTTTCTTGTTGGGGGCCCTTTTTTTTCCACTGAAAACATGTTGGAACTTGCGACTCCAAAGTGTTCAGCGAGTCACGTAAACTTTGAAGCGCGCGCGGAGTTTGTATTTGCGCAGCACTCAATCCTCCTGGATCAATGTCCCAATCATCTAAAAGTCCATTCTGTCTCCCCCTGCATCCCGATTGCTCCGTCCTCAATGCACTAAAATTCTCGCACAAGACAAGCAGCACTTTTCAATGTCCCCCTTCTAAATACTGCAAACTGTAGTAGGACCAGATGGCCTCACGTCCCACGACTGCTTCAGCACGGTCCACCAGTGCCAACAGTAAAAAACCAGGCAAACATGTCGAGGATCTGCTTGTTTCTGATACCTTTACCCGCGAACTCCCCGCTGACCCTCTAACGCCCTTGGATGGACTCGCTCCAGCTCAATCAAGCGGAGACGGCACAGACCAAGACGTAACACATCCGTCAGTCCGAACGCCTCGACCCGTCCGCAATGCCTTTTTCTCCTTTCTGAGACCGGTGCCGTGTCCTGATGCGATCCTTATTGCGCATTCACCGCCTGCTCGTCAGATATTGGATTTAGATTCGGAGGAGGTCCATCGGCCGCAGTTTACGAGTTATCTGACTGGGACGACGCTCCTACCTCGTGCGAAACCGTGGGCAAAGAATTATGGGGGGCATCAATTTGGGATTTATGCTGGGCAGTTGGGAGATGGGCGATGTATATCACTTTGCGAAGTCGTTAATTCCAGGAACGAACGATGGGATATCCAGATTAAGGGATCTGGGACGACACCCTATTCACGGTTTGGAGACGGTTGCGCCGTATTTCGAAGCTGTCTGCGCGAGTTTCTCTGTTCAGAGTATATGGCTGCGTTGGGTGTCCCCACCACACGTGCTTTAGCCCTCTTTGCGACCAAAGTCGCTGTTTACAGAGAAGATGTTGAACCCGGTGCGATGCTGGTCCGGTTAGCACCCACCTGGATCCGTTTTGGCACATTTGAGCTCTTTCACTATCGAAATGAAAAGGAACGAGTCAAAGAATTGGCGGATTTTGTTGTAAAGCATCATTTCCCGGATCTCGAGTCTCCCGTAAAGGATACTGATATGGATGATGAGGCGAAATCGGTTTCCGTAACTGGGTACAAGCACCCGCCAGCTCAGGAAAGCTTGACTACCATCGATGCCAGAACCCAGACGCCCTCAAAAACGGAAGGGCTCATCATTGAGTTTGAGCTGAACAAGTATGCGAGGTTTTTCCAAAGAGTTATCAAGCGGACAGCTGTTTTGATTGCTCATTGGCAAGCTGTTGGGTTTGTCCATGGAGTCTTGAATACAGTAGGTTTCTTCGCGGTGTTCATGATGTTCATCTTGGTTGTGACACAGAATTGACATGACGCTTTCTAATAGGACAACATGTCGATTCTAGGAATAACGCTGGATTATGGTCCGTTTGTAAGTGTCGTGCATTGCTTTTATAGAGTTCCGTTTGCGGATAAAAAAGTATAATGCATATGGATACATAGGGTTTTCTCGATGCATATGATCCGTATTGGTCTTCCAATGCTGCAGGTAACGGAACTGACTGTTCACATTTGACAGCCAATGTGAATGATCGTAATACCCCTCATTGGTTTATCAGATAAGCAAGACCGCTACCGCTTTGAACACCAACCCAAAATCGCCATGTGGAATCTCAGCAAGCTCGGCCGAACTCTGGCGGATTTGATGACGCTGCAAAATGGTGCTCAGGGTGGTCCTGGATCCCGGAAAGGGTCCGACGAGAAACAAGAATTCCATGTCAAGGGTGAGGAGATTGTTAGAGAGTTGTTGAAGGAGTTTGAACCGAGTTTTGTGCAGCATTACACCGACATGATGCGAAAGGTATGGTGTGTTCTGTTGGTGTTTTCGGACATGTTGACACCAAAGAAATAACCACACATGCGGACATGTGCCGCCGTCCAATAGAAACTCGGTCTTCAAAGCACGCAACCTACCGACTTGAATGCCCTTATCCTTCCCCTCCTCCAACTCCTTTCCGACGCTCAGGCTGACTACACAATCTTTTTCCGCGCCCTTTGCAACTTTCGCTGCAGTGACTCAGGTTTTGCTTCATGTACCGCCTGGGATCCTTCTCATTCCATCAACATTAAAAAAGCGACCACAGACTGCCTTATTCACCTCCTGACATCCACGGAAAGACTCCACCGGCTCGCAAATGAGGGCCTGCAGAGTGGGACCCCTGCTGCCAGCGTGAGTGATTTGGACGCGAGCATGACGGGCGCATTTGGCACCACCGATCGCAAAACCGAAGGACAACGCAAGTCAACATCATCCAAGCAACAAATGGATGAGGACGAGCCACCCACCCTGGAGGAAATCGCGACTCGATGGAAAGATTGGGCAACGAGCTATCGCGCCCGCCTCCTTGCAGATGCACCAAAAGCAACCCCAATGGCCGCAAAACCCCTTTCCGCTGATCTGGAAGATATACATCGAATGAACCGTATGAAAAAGGCTAATCCACGCTACATTCTCCGCGGATGGATCGCCGAAGAAGTGATTGACAAGGTTCAAAAAGAGGTGCCTGTCCTGGATGTGCCTGCTTTACCACAGGGTGCCAAGCCCGTTCGACCGGTACCTCCAAAGCCCCTCCACACGGACGACGCGTTTTTAGATATTGAGCGCGTGCTGCGAGTGTTGGTGCAGGACCTGTGGGGTGACATTGCTGATTCAAATTCTGGATGGAGGGACGATGACGATAGGAATGCTGCGGAGAGGTGGGCAGGGCA
This sequence comes from Spizellomyces sp. 'palustris', assembly GCA_006535965.1. Taxonomy (NCBI): domain Eukaryota; kingdom Fungi; phylum Chytridiomycota; class Chytridiomycetes; order Spizellomycetales; family Spizellomycetaceae; genus Spizellomyces; species Spizellomyces sp. 'palustris'. The sequence continues at coordinate 417,728 of QEAR01000004.1, read as the reverse complement.
GGTTCCTGAGGTAACGTTTACCCCCCTTCAGTTGTCCCAAAGATTTCAGGTCTCTTTATGGAATTTCTGATTATGTATTATTTTTTTTTCTTTTTCTTTTGGGCTGGCGGCTGGATAATAGTGGGCGTTAAATCTTGTTCAAACGACCATGTCTTGAGTCTCATTCAATACTCTTGTATATATTGTTCACTAGTTGATTCATCTCTTCCCTGTCTCATATGGGCCAATAGCAATTTTTGTTTTGGTTCTCTAGATTGTTTTCCCTTGTTTTCTTTCCTGGCATTGGCCGTATTGTTATATTCATGCTTGAAAAATGAGCTTTGCAAACTTGCTTTCACGCAATTATTTGTCATCTGAAAGAGAAACGAGCACGAGCCAAAAGGCGGCAAAAGACAGACTGTGGATGGCCGAAAACTAAAGTCGTTTTCTTTGGGCTGCTTTCCGAAAAAACCTCCTGCTTTTCCGTATTCTTCCGCGGATTGGCAAGACTGTCATTGCATGTGGTTGTTGATGGGGAATTATTTTCTTTGCATCATCGGATGCCCAAATTGGCCCCCCCTCCGTCTGTCTTTCGATCGATGGTGCCTTGCGCGATTGGAATTTGATTTTACTTTTGTGTGTTGACTCTTTTTTGTTTACATGCCCGACTGTTCGGGAATAGCCCGGAGGTTTTTTTTATCAAAATCCGTTAGATTGCGCGGTCCTTTTGCAAAAGGGCCCAGTACCAGGGAATGATTTTTTGCGTCAAGTTGATGGGACAGCTCCTCTGGCATTGTCCTCTGGGGACGGACAACTGGCGTCCAACAGGCGGCAGGCCCCAACATGCAGGCCATGTGTGTACCCACCCCATTGCAAGGGCCCGCCTGACACTACGGAAAGTTGCAAAAATACCCCCATTTGGGCTCATGACACGCTCTCGATATGTGGATAGCAGGGAGGCATCATTCCCCCCCATTTTCCAACTTCTTCCTTATCTATGCTTGGTCTTTCTTGCCAGCAATTTCTAAAAAAAAAGAAAGCGTTTCCCGACGTAGACAAGCTCGGATGGGGCGTTCCGTACACAAACCCTTGGGCCTTTTTAGCAGCACAGCCGACAAAAGTATATGGGGGGCCTAACATATTGTACCCCGACATGGAAGGAAATTAAACTAGGAGAAATTGGGCAATCCCCTCCTGACCAGCGCTCAGTTTGCCCAAATGCGCCAGCGAGAGACCCCAACACTGGCGAATTACAAAACCACGTCCCAGTTTTGTGTGTTGGTGCTCAGCCACAACGGGGAGGTTCGCAAAAGCATTTCCCAAAGTCCAAGAGAGCCAAACGATGTCAGCCGTACTGTTTCCAAATGTGATTCATGTTTGTTGTTGAATGGAACACTTGCCCATTTCCCCTTTGCCACAGGTTTTGAATAAACAGGGGGGGAAAACGCCGCGCTGTGCAACGGGATGTCACCTTTACCTTGCGCCGATCCGTGGGTTCACAAATCGTTGGACGGGAAAAAGGGCGCGCGGTGGGCGGAAGCGGGTAGGGAAACTCAAAAGATCGGAAGCGGGACAGAAGGCGGGGGGGGGGGCTTGGTGTAAAATGTCCATGTCAGCCCAAAAGTACCATCGTAATGTATTTTGGGCGGCACGAAAGAAGAAAATCCTTTAGCCATGCCAAGGCCCTTTCCTGAAAAAAAAGGTATGATCCATTGGCACAATAAAGCAACGCCCAAAAAGAAACTATAGCCAAACCATTCAAAAAAATCCATACGCGCTTATACAATGGCCAACCAGAATCGGAGGGGGAGCCTTGTCATAAACAATAAACAAAAGGAAAAAATCGGGAAATTTGAACCAAAGCAGAAGCAAAAAACCACTGCGGGAGGGGAGCGGAAAACCAAAACAAAAAAGAAAACCCGGGAAAGAAAAACTGGGTTACTCCTTCAAGTGCGCGCATGACGCGACATGCCGCGATTCAAAGGTGTGAAGGTGTGCCATATAAAAAAAAAAGAAGATCCACATTTTTGAAGGTCCGATGAGAGAAAGAGTGACAAGATGGTGAATTGTTTAATTGGATGAAAGGGTTTGCTTTAAAGTCGACTTACCGTTTCCAACTTTCGTAATATCCCATCCGAAAAAAGGAATTGGAACACAAATTGAAAGTAGTCTGCGCAATTGTCGAACACAAAAGGCAGGGTCACCCAACAAACCAAACCTGTTCACATTTTTGGGACTTTGTTGGTCTTGAGTGTTTCCTTTTTATTGGGGGAGTTGTTTAGTGTGTAGCAGTTCTCGTTGTAAGCTTGGTGACAAGTTGCTGGTTGTCATTTATTTTGTTGTGTTTCTTTTTTTTGTTTGTTTTTTTTGGAACACCTTTGTACGTCTCCCGCTCTCTCTCTCTCTCTCTCTTTCTCTCTCTCTCTTGCTCTCTCCACCGTTTGCTTCTTGGCGAATGTTTTGCTTTTAAAGCAGGCACATATACCCGCCAACACAAAAAGCCCTCCTCCCATCTTATCGCCCGACGGCACTTTTGGCTATCGGTAGTTTTTCTTTGGTTTTTACGAACCCCTGAACGCCCCGACCACCATCATTCTGCTTCTCTCTTGGTCATGGCTCTGACTATATCAGTTTCTCGTTTGCCTGCCGAAGGTACCACCTTTGACTGTTTAGGCGCATCCCCAATGTCTGCCTCTGCAAACTATCCAACACCAGGCATGCTCCATTGGCAGTCGCAAGGATGCTGGGGGTCCTCGGGGATCATCACAACCACAGCGGCGCCGACGGGGACAACGAATACGCCAGGAGCAGGTTATCCATATTCGACGTCACCTGTAGAGTTTGAGTTTCCCGCTCAAACCATGGATCATTCGCCATCCGAGACGTGGAACCCATCGTTCAGCATACCCAGCTTAGCGGCAGATTTATCACCAACGCCCATTCCCGAGCCTACTTATGGAGTAGATCTCCAGGACACGGGAATCTTTATCGACAGCATGTTCTTTCATCATGACACGTCTACGGTCAAGTCTGCAGCTGTCGATATGTTTGGCATCCTTGGCGATACGGACGCCGAGGTCCAGAGTGCTGACGAACTATCCAAGGATCAGGCCTATGTTGATCATGCTGACTGGACACGAACTGGGGTGTCTCCGTCCCCCATTCACTTGGATAAACGAGGGATTCGGGAGCAGACACTCACCATGGACCCTTGGGATATACCTTCAGAGCACCAGATACCCTTCACCCCCAATAGTCTTCACCGCCAAAACTCCCCAACTTTCACTCCAGTGTACAGCCCACCTCGATACATGTATCCGATGCCAGCTGCATCCGCCCCGCTACCGCACTCACGATCAGCAACATCGCCACCTATACAACCCCTTCCAATCCTCGTCCCAACAACCCGAAACCCGGTCTTTGCGCCCTCTTCTTCCCCCTCAGACATTGGTTCCATCCTTTCTCCCCCAACCTCCCCACCTGTCTGCACAAATTGCGGAACAAGTCATACATCCCTCTGGCGACGAGACAAGACATCTGGCCGTAAATTATGCAATGCGTGCAAACTGTTTAGCGATCTGCATGGCGTGATGAGACCAGAGAGTTTATGGAAGGCTGGGTTTGTCAAGCGACGAAGACGAAATGGATCGGGTGATCCTGATACGCTGGCACGTAAAAAGGGATCTGGTGCTGGTAAACGGAAAGGGATGGTTCCTACCCTCGTAAGAGATGTGAGACTGGCAGATTTTGGCATGGCACCGGGTGTGTCGTAGCAATATCTTGTTGGCATGTTTACCTTGTTGGCATGTTTAATATATATATTTGTTGGGTCCATTGCCATCACTTTATGCGCTGGAGATTCTATCTGATGCAGTTTCCGTCCAAATTTCTGATTCACATGTGAACTCTCCTGGTAAGCATGGCTGTCATATCCTGTTCAAGGGGCCACTGCGCTCTCCCAATTGTTCTTGTATTCTTGCTGTTTGTCATTTGAGTATAACAGGAGTGGCAGCGGAGATTCAAAAGCATTACCTCTCGTAATAAGCCGGATTAGCCACGTTCGAACCATTGCATAACCCACAGGACGGGATGCGGTTTTTTGGCACCTTTGGAAATTTCAAACATCAACCTTATATCTTGGGGCGTTTTTGTGTATGGCTTAAACAAAATCAAGCCTCGGAAGAAGGTACGAAAATGACGAGAGTTGGGGTGCCATGGTCAGGTGGGGTAACTGACAGCGACGCCTACGCGCCTGGTTGACAGCGGGCGACACTCTGCGATGGGTAGAACCTTAAATTGTGCGTCCTTGTGCCGGGTCACCATGTCGTCTCCTCATAGCCGTGGTTGCCGAGCAAGTCATATGCGGGTTTAGGGATTGGGATGCGCCCAAGACAAAATAATCTGAAACACCGCTGATATGGCTATGTGACCTCCAATACCATATGACTTGAAGCTGAACCATAGATTAGAGTAGCTCCTTACGCCGCGCACGGTCAAGGCATGTGCATCGCATCTCCATAGCACGTATCCATCAACTGTTTTACAACAGGCAAAAAGAAACACAAACAGGCAAAAAGAAACACAAGAAAACCCCCTTTCAAAAGGCATGCAAACAGGAAACAGTGAAATTCATAAAGACCTAGAGTTTTCATCAATTCAAGCCAGCAGCTATCATCTCGTCAATCTCCATTCGTTCTTGGGTTAAAGCGCATGGGGTGCATAACAGGTGACAGCAGCAGTCGGCACAGCTGTCGCCCTACCACGTGAACAGATAAAGCACCGTCAAGGTCTGTTTTCAGGTTGGAATGAAAGGGTTGATAAAAGAAACCTTACCCTGATGTTATACTTTGCACGAATCGTTGTTCGACCACCGCCTCCAACGCAAGGGTGAAGACCAAAGCAAGATGTTAGAGCGTACATAATACAGTCCTTTGAATGAAAAAAAAACATTATTACGATGAACATTATCAAGAAAAAAATACATTTCCCTTGTTTTTTTTTGATAGACTCACCCCAACCCAGCTTGAACGTCTACTTAGATCTTTCTTGTTCATTCCATACACGACACATGGGCAGCAACATGCAAGGGCACAGGTACCGCAGTTGTTGAAGCAATCAAAAATGGAATGATTCCAGTCCTTGGGTGGACGGTGAACCGCTTGTGATACGACAACGACCTAATAACAAGATATGTTAGCATAAAAGAGAATCTAGTCATCAATTTAGGGTGACTAGACTCTCTAAATATGGATCCATATTTAGAAAGCCAATACAAACAGCAAAGAAACCTACATTCGTGGTTGGGAGCGCGGTGACAACTCCAATTTGGGTCATTGCAGGTTGGGCGGCATAGATCGGCTAATCATATTCGGGCTATCAGATCAATCTAGAAAAACCTCGCTATCTTATAAAAAGAGAGGAAACATACTTGTGGGACATAGTTCGGCTGCGGAGTGGCATACACCGTCTGCTGCTGGATAGGCTGAGAATAAGCTGGTGGGTACACCTGCGGAGGAATGGGTTGACCGTAGGCTTGTGGAGGAGCATACATGGCTAAAATGCGATCTGGCACTTTTTTTTCGAGAGCAAGGAGTTGTCGATGACCCTCGTCTTCCGACTAACTTGATGGATTGTGTAGTTCTGGAATGCATCTGAATCAGGTAAGCGAGGCGCGTTCATCAAACTCCGCTTTTTGTGCTCAAAGGAGACTTATAATTTTCCACAACCTAATGGGCTACCAGGTAGTATGAATATTGTCAACAGTGAATAGGATTTGCTGGATAGATGAATTTTGCATACCGACCAATAATCAATCGGCGGAAGCACTGTAAAAATGCCTGCATCGTCTATTCTTCTTGTGGAACTTGTGAACCAGGGAGGCGCCTGGACAAACAGCTTTCAGGTGTCAAAGGATGCCATAAAGGACGCCAAAAAAACAGCAATGCACACATTGGACCACATATCCTAACGATTGCTCTAGTTCATATCTTGACTTCTAGGGAAGGGGGTTTTGCACACGTTGGCCAGGGTGTCGAGCGCTCCTGATCATTGAGAAAAAGTTACCAAACCAGGTCGAGTTTGAACAATGATCTTGCAAGGGTCCACACGTCAGCCTTCTCGTTCATGTATATTCCCTTGCAATCCAAGCGTACAAGGCGAAAACGAGCGCCCTAAAATCGTCAGCAAAAAAACGCCCATTCTGTGATGACACAACAAATTCTGCTGAACAGAAGGAAACGAAGAATGTTTTTGCGGGAATGTTTGGTTCTCGGTACGCAATACTTTATTTCCATTCATTAGAATCAAATTTTACGTGGAATTAAAATGAAAAAAATTCCTTGGATTTCTTAAAAGTAGGCAAAATTATTTCTTTCTTTTCACCAGGCGCGCGGAGGGCGGTCGGACTCTTTCGGACAAAATGCGGGGGAACTTTTTGAAATTTCACACTTTTTGCGGTCCCATCCTTTTGACAAGTTCGGCCAACTGCAATCACCTTTAGATTTTGGGCAATCTTCCAAATGCGTGCGGTTTTAGCGGGTCGTGTTGGTGGGTGAATGCTCCCATGCATTGTCTCCTTTTAGGTTGGAACGTTTTTAAATCGGTGGTTCATGAAAATTGATTGAATTCGTAATGAATGGACACATGTCGGGCCAAGAAGGGAACTAGACTTGCCAAAAACAAGGGTTAAAAAAGCGCAGCCAGAGCGGAAGGAATGGGGGCAGGATTATTCAGCACCACGCATTTGCCCTTCGCAACAATCTCTGATCCCCGCTCCCCCCGCCCACGCACGCGCATACACACATACACTACACACACAAGGGCAAAATTCAAAGAAAACGGAGAGCGGACGGGAGATGGAAGGTGGAAATAACACGCAATTGGCAAACTTCACACAAAATATTATTCTCTCCTGTCCCAAACCCTCCCTTCTTCCTCATATCGCAAGTTTTTTACTTTTATTCAACGCACGTAGCGTGGCAATAAGGAGAGAGCCTTTGGTGGTAGTGTTTTCCGCCTTCGGGTGCAACCGGTCGTCTATATCTCGGTGTATGGTCTAGACACACTTGTCGTTCTTGGCCCTCGGGGATTTTTTTCCCGTTATTCATATTGGCAGCTCCTTTCTCTCTCCCCCAAAACGTAAACCTGTTCGACAGTGAATTCCGGAATTCAACGTGCCGACATTGTCTTGACACTTTTACGGATCTCCATTCTCCGCCCAATTGCGCACGCTGCTGTGGACTCGGAAACATGGCCGTACCTTCTGTTATGCATACTCAAGCATGCCACTCAAGTGGATATTGTGTACCACAGTGCAAAGTTTCCCACTCGGCCAACACAGCACTTTCTCTCGCCTCTGCTCCGCCCCCGGTCAACGGCGTAGTAACCTTCACCGCAAACGATCATTATACCATGCCACCGGCAGTATCGTCAACTCGTCCTCGCAGTCATATTCCTATACCCGTCAATTCATCTATACCCCGCAGGTGTGTATACTTTTGGTCCTGGCGTATACATTATGGAACTTGCTGACCTCATGCTATCTTGATATGAACAGCTCCGACATCCCAGCCAGTTCTAGCACACTTGGTCCTTTTGTACCTATCAGTGCCAACAATCCTTTCGAGTTTTCCGCTATGCTCATCCCACGAGAACAATGTCAGCAATCGCCATCTCCACCCGCAACATCCACTCGATCTGAGCGCTGGCTGCTGTCAAGCAACAGAGACCTAGCGCGGCTCGCTGTTCTCATTGTCACTTTGCTCTGCGAACCGGAAGGGATACCTTGCACCGTGCCGCACAATGTGTCGGGACACGATACGAGCGATCCAAAGTTGGTCTCGTTCACAGAGCAAATCCTTCGAGCAACGAATCTGTACGTCTCATCAGTCTACGTTGCATTGTGGTACATGTGGCAGCTTCGCTGCCTGCGCTGTAATGGAAATGCAGACTTCTCGGCTCGATGGGCCGCGCACACACTCTTGGGCAAGATCAAGGAACGAGAAGATGGTGCCTTGACGTTGATCACCCTTGCGCTCATGCTGGCAAACAAGATCCAAGATGACCATACGTACACGAATCGCACATGGAATCAACTTACCAAGATCCCATTAGAAGAGCTCAATAGCCTCGAACGTGGATACCTGAGAGCGCTCGGCTATCGGCTGCAATTGAGTGACGTGGACTTTTCAATGTGGCGTGCCAAAGTAGATGCATTTTGGGTGCGCAGAGCCGGCGGCGTCCCACGACTATTTAGCAACTCGGCTCCCAAGCCTCGCAAGTCACAATCGCTCTCACACGCACAAACGTACGCACCAGCGACCACCAAACGAAACGTACCATTGCAAGCCAACGATCACTTTATCTATCACCAGCAGCAGCACCTCATTCCCACCAGCTTTCAAAACCAGCAGCACACTCTTCATCAAGCAACAATCATCCCCACACATACCAGCATACCTTTGCTACCACCAGGCTTCGATCATCCTTTCCCCGCACGCGCATTCCTTCCAGTGAGCTTTGCGATTCCACCCGCGGTCACCGCAACAACACCATCGTATACCTTTGGTCCCCCACCTGGTCTCAAGGAACGACGCACGGGGCGACCTTCATCTATCTCGACACTACCCAAGGGGTGCGTGTGTGGCATGCAGCATGGCTCACCCCTGTCATCATATGGCTGCAATCTGGCAATATCACAAAGCGGAGTGCCTCTACCGTCGCAAATTGATTACCAGGGCGCACCTGCTGCCGAAGTCGGGATGCTATTCCCATACGAAACGGCTTACGCTACGAATAGAATGTTTGGGCATGACACAGTCGAAACCTGCATGTAAGCAGATACACCCAATAACATGGGCGTCCGGATACGTGGAGAAAGTATGGAATAAATGTAATTGTTATCGAAGGGGATACCTGAATCGGAATTCAAGTCTTTATAATGCACCGATTCGATAGGACGAAGGGGAAAAGGAATAATAATAATATGTCTGTAACTTTCGCTTTAGTACTTTTGAGGGGACGATGGCCTATAATATAGTGCGCAGCCCGATGGGTTTTGGCAATAGGTTCACATCATATGTTATCATGGTAACAATATGGAATTGAAATACCAGCCACGCTGGACATCTCACTATGTTCTCTGCCTAGCGTTCGACCGACATGGAAACCGGTAGCTCTCTTTCACAGGCGCTCATTAGGTCAACGAATTCCCAGAGTGCGATCGCAACATGGAAAACGTTGGACTGTCTATGCAGCCATTCGTCAAGATGGTTTCGTTCATCCACTGATCCTTGATGCAGAAATGGCTGACGACCTCAACTTCTGTCAGGCCAGAATTCGTGACCAGTCAATTCTACAGAGATCGCTCGAAAGCACATTACTGCCTTGTGCTGTGGCAGCACGCCAAGAACGTCTCTTCTCCGTACTTTGCTTCCAATTCTTCCTCTCTCTTTTCAGCAGATTCAATATCTTCAAACCATTAAATCCCCTCGGGAGAGATGACTCCGCACCGATCGATATTCTCCTTCTTCATTCCTTCTTGATAAAGCGATGTGACACGCAGAAACAGAGTCGGATCTTCCAAGGGAGCATCGCCTTGCCAATCTTCTTTCACTCCGTCTGGTAGCAGACTTACTAGGTCCTGCCAGTTCGACGGTAAAGTCGACGATATAGTGTGAGCGCTGGGTCCCGATGTATGCCGAACCGGCGGACCATCATGTCTCAATGGTGATCTTTTGTGGATCATGAGTTTGCCTGCTGCGTCGTATTGTCGTTTAATCGGTACTTTCACGGGCACTAACCCTATTTCAAGGCTTGAACGTTTGTTCTTGCGTGGCATATCTTGTTGTCTTTCCACCCTGCTTGATAAAAAAAATCACGCTGCCAGAAACCTTTAGTATATCTAGAATATCTTATACTGCCCGTTCTTCCCCAAACGACTAAAACCGAGCAACGCACTGTAGAAAGCTGTGAGTGCAGCAACTCCGCACTATTCTATTAGCCTGCCCCAAGGTGGTTCCACTCGATTAAATGTGTACCTAATCAGTCTGGTTTGGATGAAGGTGAGGCTAGGGGCACTAGGCGATCTTGAGCCTTCCGACATGAAAGTAGGTGAGTGGGCTTTCTCAGGTCCATTATATCTGTAATGTGTCCCCAGCCATCAGGGGGGGGGGGGGATATGTTAAAAGTTCTTTCAGCCTGACATTTTGCGATGGCCCCATGCCGCATTCCTTTTGCAGCGTGTTTACAGTTCTCCCCACAACACGGTCAACCAGATCTGAACCGAAGGCGAGCGGACGAATTGATACACGAATCAGGGTTGGTTTTCTCTCTTTTCCGTTCGTTTGAAACTTAGAGAAAATAGCACTTCTTTGCCGCGAGTTCAAACCTAATGTCTTTGCAAACGAATAGTTTGAGCGCGCAAAATGTGGACATTCTCGTCTTGCCAGAGATGGCCTTTTCCGGTTACATTTTCGAAAGCCGACAAGACGTGATACCCTTTGCGGAATCATCTGAGAATGGAGAGACATTGCAGTGGGCGAGCGCATGGGGTAAACTTAAAAGTCTTTGTCGCTGAACACTTTTGCCCCAATGTATTGAACTAATTGAATGTGAAAAGCTAGGCAGTTGAGAGCCTATGTCCAGGCTGGCTATCCTCGAATGGAACAATCAACAACCGGATCGTCTCCACTGCTGTACAATTCTGTTTACCTCGTGTCACCGGATGGCACGTTGGTCAGAACATACGATAAACATTTTCTCTATGAGAAGGATGAGCGATGGGCTGAAGAGGGAGCTGGCTTTTGTGTTTTGGAGTGCCCCGGCTTGGGAAAGGTGTGTGTGCGTTCTTTTGTGGCTTTTATTACCTTGATAAGAGCTGAACAGGAACCTTTTTGATAACAGGTGGGCTTGGGAATCTGTATGGACTTGAACCCGTACCGCTTCATGGCCCCCTTTGATGCATACGAGTTTGCAAACTTTCAAGTAGACAATGAATCACAAATAATACTATGTTCGATGGCGTGGATTTTATCTCTACCAGACGATGACGACTCGGTAGTGGATGACACTGGGCATGAGTCCACTGCAACCAAACCGGTCATGGATACTGTCAAGTACTGGGCAATGAGACTAATGCCCTTGATACAAAGCCGACGTCGGATTATTTTTGTTGCTGCTAATAGAATAGGCGAGGAACAAGGTCGTGAGTTGTTTGCCAGAAAGTTTTGCTCAAGTTAGTTTTGCAATGTGGTTTATCGTTCTTGAATTCTAGGGACAATCTTTTGTGGAACTAGTTGCGTAATGGAGTTTATTGATGGACGAATACAGCTGCGAGGCGTTTTGGGAAGGTCTGAGGAGGGGATTTTGTGTGTTGAAATTTAATAAAGCTTTCGATAGACGGAGGTGCTTGTCTGCCATTGGAAGTGATACTTGGTTTGACGGTGATTAAGCATTGAAGGGTAGATGGTGGGCTTTATTTTATTGAGGGTGATATACTCATGCCTCCCTGGAACTCTTGCTTCGTGGCCGGATCCAAGGGTGCGACAGGTTTGGAATCTTTGAATCTGCTATGGCCAATCCCGTATACATGTCGACGCTCGAGCATCGAAAAATAGTAGAACATTATCTTCCTTATAGCGCTTCCCTTCGCGACCATACGGAAGAAGGGGCCAAAGGCCCGAAAACAAGCCAGAAGGACAGGTACTGTTTAATATAATCTATTTAACGGTCCGACTCGTCAATAATGACGACACTCCTCGCCAAATCCCGCGTCCGCCCGTGCTGATCTACAAATGACACGCAGGTATCCACTGTCTCATTCACATGTCCCGTCTGATCAGTCACAGTCCGTGCTTCAGCCGTAACAGTCAACATGATGTTCTGCCCATCTACACTAGGAGTACACGCGCTGAATCGTCCCACCCCGTCTTGAGCTTCATGGGCCAAAGATGCTGCCTTGTTGGCGGCCTTTTCACCCATAAGGAGAGCCTTAATGTCCACGTCGAGGAGGGCACGAAGGTGTTCAAGGTCTTGCTCGCGAATGGAGCCGTGGGGAAGGACCGGTTGTGAGTTTGCTGACGAGTGTCGGGATGCTTCCAGAGCGTCGAGGACGGCCCTCTCAAGCTCTATGAGATGTGGGTCTGGTGCATGCGGTGCTAATATGCGCATGGAGTGGCATAATCCCAGCAGGTCTATTGTGGATGGATAAGTGAAATGCTCATCAAATGTCGGTGGATGAATCTACGACTTACAATCAGCATTCCATCCACTAGGCCCTTTGGTCTCTGCTATTTGTTTCGCCATCAACTCCAAATCCACTGGTCCCAGAAAACTTTCATTGTCCCCTGTGGCCACATATACCATAGCATCCTTTACGACCGGCAAATCATTCCCCTCGGCATCCTTCCCACCGTCGGGGTGATAGACGTCTGATGTAAATATTTGATACCCGTTCTTTTCTCTATGATCTAAATGCGCCTTGACCGATTCTATTTTTTCGTCAGGTATCTTGTATGCAACACCCCAGCAGCAGTCTGTAGGAGAATGTTTGTGTGGGTCGGCCATGCCATAAGTGTGGAGCCATTCCTCGTAGGGGATAAGTGTTACGACCCGTCCTGGCGTGGAGGGTGTCCCACGGTGGTCAGTACTGCCTTGCCAAAATCGTCGGACATAGCCGCGCACATAGCCAGGAATACGCTTATCGTAGGGGAAGTCTACACAATGCACATGCCCCGCAAATGTCAGAATGAAGCATTGGGGAATGCATAATGACAAAACCATGAACGACAATGTACGGTACCTACTTTCCAGACCAGAGAGCCATATCCAAATACCCACATATCGGTTATTTCGTTGTTAACAAAAGGAATGTTTTTGAATTTTTGACCGAGTTGCGTTGGCGGACAAGAAAGTGTTCAGCTTTCCGCGTGCTTTTTGACTGCGCAATCTGTCAGAGGTTCACGTCATCCCTGATACCCAACATTATTGAAACCCGGTCTCCACAGTAGACTTTATTATAGAAAACAGCCATTTTATATGCCTTTGCACTCCAGCAATTCTTTTTTCTTTGGTAACTGCTCGACAATTTAAACTCGTCTACGTGAAATACTTTTTGTCTAGATATGAGGCATGTCATTCTCTGTAAATGGATGTAAAATAGATGGACCATCATTTACTGTCTCCAGTTGGGTCTCGAGAATATCATGCTTTTAAGGTCTGAAGACATCTCCAGGAAGACTGTATATTTATATTTTATAAAAGGCTGTATCTCCAATGCATATCCGGACGGCCTTGTCTTGTCAAATACGTTGCATTGTCAGCTGAAGCAAGTAGAGCACCCAAGAGTATCCTCTCTTTCAATGTAAGCGCTTTGTCTGTCCCCACGAATGTGTTGAGTAATGGGCTGCTCGATATTCATTACTCTAATTCTTTGCTATTGGATTCTCATTGTGGGACTGCTGGCCCTGCATATTTCATTCCAATCATCTAAACCCTCATGGACAAGTTTAAATTACAGAAATTGGATATTGCGATATTGCCTCCAGCGCAAAATGTTAACCGCGAGACATAACCACGAGACATAATGTTCCCTTATGCTGAATGTATTGAGGTAGAGGACATGATGGAGATCAGACATCATGACTGATTGTATTGCTTGATGGCAAAGAACGTCTAAGTCACCCGCCCAATATTCAATGGTGGTAAAGGTGTGGAGGATGTGGTCGCCCCGATGGTATTTCAAGTGAACCAAACTAAATGTTCGGTTTTACAGAGTAAGCATGGTTTGTGGCATTTATGTGGAGGATGCTTTAGCCTAGTGACTTCCTAATACATGGCAACAACTGTGCATTGAGCTAGCGGAACATGCATTCGTCTTATGGTAGAAACATCATATCAAAGTGGTATACGAATGATGCTTTATCCCCTTTTTCCTGACCTCAACAAATTCACTCTTTGTCACGGATCTATTCTTTTTGCTCGCACACTAAGGATCAAGAGGTCTTGAACACTCTCCCAGTCCAATTGTTCGTTGAACGAACCCGCTGTAGCAACGGCTGTCAACATGCTGTCCGTTTTCTATCTCTGATGTCTAGATTCCGGCCAATGAACAATTAAGTTTTTCTGCAATTGAAAATACCAACAGACTGCACAAATTGCTCATGCTCTTTTACAGTTAGATTGCGGCTTATCAAACTGGTGCTGAGCAAACTTTGTCATCGGAACCTCACAAGGAAACACTTTGACGAGGGCTTTTTCATCTGTAAAGTAAAAAGCACCAAGCATATCTCGATTTGCACAGATTGGACTAGCAAGACCAAAAAAAACGAATTACAAAGTGTGAGATTGGACACTAAGCACTGGCCTTGCGCTTGACTCCCTTTTGGTGTGTTTGTCTCATATTCCTGAATTTCAGAGTATTTCGTTGACACTGGTGTGTCATCGCTAGCATCGCACCTTACGACAACAATGTCCAAGGATCGTGAATATGAGTGGGAGCACTTGCGGTCATCCGAGGACGGTACAAGTCAGTGGCAGAATAACCGGGACGCAAACTCGGACTGTTCCCTATGTGGAGTGACGTTTACTGGAGTTCATTGTCATGTTGATAGGAGGGTTAGGCCTAGTAGAGGTTGCGTTGTCTGTCTTGCTTTGATGATGACTTTGACGGTGGTGGGCCTCATGTGGTACATCTACTATGCACCGTAATAGTCTGAGTGACGATCGCACCTCTGAACTAGTTTTTGAGAATTTCTATGCAAAGAGCTGATGAGAATCTATTTTTCTGGAGTTTGCCATCGAACGCAACATCTCAGCCAAAAAATGCTAGTCTTTTCCTGGCGACGATTTTGGGCACGAGTTGAAAGGAAAAGGAATCCGGCGCAAGAAGATGGGATGATCTATAACAATTGGATACATGACACCGTATGCAATATTGCCTTGTACCCGTTTCTCACTGGGGGATTCCTTTCGTTAGTATTTCTCCTTTGCGGATTCTGGACTTCTTGTCTCGCCCCCGTATCCCATCCAAGTGTGACCACTGGGTACGGCGTGACCACGTCCTTCTTCCCGCTTCGTGGAGGTCTAGGCTTTTGACAAGTTGCAATTGTGGCAAAAGGATCACCATTTACACACCCGACCCCCCGTCTACCGCCGCAAACTCGTTCAGAAGGTGACAAGTGCCTGGTTTGCAAAAAGCCAAATCGCCGAACCCAAAACTTGCAATGAGTTTAAATGTGATTCCATTCTCATTCGATTGCGGATAATCGTCATGACGTAACCCAAGGTCGTCATCATCATCCGCCCGTATAAATACGAGAACTGGAAAGGAGGTTTCCGCTCGTCAATCACCAACAAGCTATCACCCAAAGTTCAAAACCGATTCGGAATAAATCATTCTCTTCTAAGCAAATACTGAATATCTCTTCATGTCGTCCAACCAAAACCTTCCAGAGCCCTCTCTTACTCATGGACATCTTCAGTACGCAAAGGGTGTCGTAGAGGTATGTCAAGTTGTTCACAACAACAAGGTTTCCTAAAGCTTTTTTGTAAACACCTTTCTGGGTTTAAAAGGAAACTATCGGTACTGTGACCGGAAGCGAAAGCTGGAAAACCTCTGGGCATACTGATAAAGCAGAAGCGCAAGCGGAGCTGCAAGCGGCTGATAAACTCAGCGAGGCGACACGTCAAGTAAACAACACAAATCGGGACAGAAAGTGGTTGGAGAGGGAAGGGAAAGCCGAGGAAGTTGTTGGGAAGATTGGTGGATGTGGTGGATTGCAGCATCATGGGCAGGAGAAGCAAGAAGCTAGTCATCGGTAGATTTTTTTTTGTGTCAGTCAACAATGCGTTTTGGACAGATGTAGTATCAAAGTCCAAGTTTTTGAACTGGTAGGAAAACTGTCTCTGGTACTTTTAAAAATCCTTTTGAGGGCCCGTGGGCTCCGTTTGCACGGTTGACCTTAGCTCTTGACATGGCTCTCCGATGGATCCGAAGCGACCCATAAGCCTTGGAGATTAGGACGTTGCGAGACGCCCACAGACAGCCCGTTACGAGCGGAACGAGTTTAGCAAGCCAGAGCAAAAGTCAACCATACGGAAAACCTCATATGGACCTCGACGGATTACGTTGCGTTAATACATTACCAAAATCTATAATGACTACGTATTCACATTTCACATCTACATTTAAAATTCATTAGACAGACCATTAAACATCTCGATAGATGGTTTTTCAATAAACTGTAGCGCTAATTCTCCATAACACGCCGCCTCCTTTCCAGATACTCAACCCCACTGATACCGTTTTGCGCCAACAAATCATCCAGCCTCTTTAGCTTTAGCAGCCTTTCACGCATTTTAAGATACTCTGGACCCGAAATAATATTTTGTGCCAGCATGGCATCAAGTTCGGTCAATGATGACGGCACCGATGCAATGGAAGTAGGCGAGGATGGCATGAACGAAAGCGACTTAGCAGCCGTCGAATTCACCGAATAAGGTGGCAGATGCGGGGCTGCTAAATTAGTGGGAGGAAGATGCGGCGATGCCAGAGGTGTGGATGCAAAGGTGCCTTGGCTGTTCAAGTCAGATGTTACTGCTAATCATCCTAGAAATGAAGCTCCGACAACAGATTCTGGTTCTTACCACGGAGATACTCCAGGATCATATCCACTGGACGGGCTCCGAATTCCGGAGCCCGCGTTAGGATTAATGCCAGCAGTGACAATGCCAAAGGCTGGAGTTGTGATCGCGCGTCTTGGAATCTGCGCGTGCGGATGTCTAGCGACTGAATTAATGGGACCGGCAGCAGTGTTTCGCGCGGGAATCCTATCAGAAACAGACAACTGCCTCTGTTGGACTCCATTACTGGGAAGACAGTGTGGCCCTCGAAGTGAGTCGATGCGCGATGGCCGGGGGAGGTCTTGATCGGAGCCGTCGATCAGATTGGTTAGGCCCATATGGTCGGATTCAGACGACGCAGCAAGTCTGAGTCCCATGATACCTGAGCTCACATCGGCGACAGTATCTGTGAGAGGCGATGCGCATTGTGGGGACGTAGGGGTGGTAGAAAGGACATCAAGATTTGCAGGTGTACTGCCGGGATTTTCCAGAATACCCAAAGGAAATGCCCCCTGTGCTAATGTTGTCAGCGAGTGTCCAAATCCCCAACCGTCTGGCCAAGATTCACTAGTAGACAAGGGAAACCGTGAATATAACAGGTCCAATTCACGGCAACCATCTCTGGCACTAGGTGATAGGAAAGTAGACTACTCACAGTACTGATATGATATCTCCTTCGGAAATACACAGTTCGTCGGGCTGTGCAGGCACATAATCACACATGGCTCTTCCTTGGCGGTAGACGGGTTCTGGCTGTGCTTGTGCTGCGGTTGGTTGGCGAGCAAAGCGGCGCACGGTATGCTCTCGAGATGACTGATCAGGAGGAGCGGACTCAACTGCTTGAACGGGTTTAGGTGGTGTTGGTATCACGGTTTCTAGGGAAGATACAGAGCGGGTCTTTCCAAAAATGCTACTTCGTCCGCTTCGGCGTTTTTCAGCAGCAGGCGCAATCATACAACCGTGCTCTCCCGTAGATCCACGATTTGGAATTGCTCTCTGTGGATGCATGTCACCACTACCGTTTCTCCCACTCGCAGCAGGTGAATGGGGAATCTGCAATTTGACAGGGAGCCAGATGGTCGCTGTTTGCGTAGTTTCTCTGCCGTCTGCAGGCGTGAAAGCGGGACTATATGCAATGGAGAATGAAACCTCGTGATTGATTGCAACGCAAGAGCCAGAGTCGCTGTGGAGGCACAAGTCAGTTGCTAGTAAACTGAGGTTCTAAAGGGATAACTAGAGTGTTTGGTTAAGTTTACCTGTAGGGCTGAGCGTACGTGTCTGGCCACGAAAAGTCAATGGGACTGGAAGAAGAATTGTAATCAAGTAAACTTGTATCGCCCAATTGCTCGCGAAATACAGAGGTTCCTTCGGATTCTGAATTCCTGTATTAGATGCACATGAGCGACGATTCATTCCTGAAC
This sequence comes from Spizellomyces sp. 'palustris', assembly GCA_006535965.1. Classification (NCBI taxonomy): domain Eukaryota; kingdom Fungi; phylum Chytridiomycota; class Chytridiomycetes; order Spizellomycetales; family Spizellomycetaceae; genus Spizellomyces; species Spizellomyces sp. 'palustris'. Next base: position 399,708 of record QEAR01000004.1, on the reverse strand, counting down.
AAAAACCAGGAGGCTGAGATGAAAGTGTCGGGTTCTTGCTCACCGGAATGTATATACTTCGAACCAGGTAACTTCAACCTTGACAATAGCGATGCTGTCTGATGGGTAAAGCGAAATATTTCCATGTATTGCATCTTCCGTGTAATATGCCGGAGAGGGGAACCTTGCCACATAGTTGATCGGACCTAGGCTGGGCTGTCAGTACTCCTTTCCTACGCGCCATCACACGCAAGCTCTTGAACGATCACGCACCATTATCTGCGCAGCCATCTACCTTTTTGTCGATAGGGTCGACCCTGTTGTGGCGCCGTCTAGCAAATACTTCCATGCACTCAACTAGCACCGGGCTAGTACGCTGAGAACCTCTGAGACAGGCAAATAGGAGGTGTGTAATGCTGTTTTCTTGGTTTGGAGTGTTGATGTGGACGGTGGGAGGCAGACTCTTTGGGAAGGGAAGGGAGAAGGCAAACGTTTTGCTGGTGAAAAGATTTGAGACAATTGCAAAATGTCACGATACTGTACAGGAGAAGCAACTTACCTTCCGGGCACAATGGCTTTCAAGTCTGCGCAGACGACTGTAACATTTCTTCCAAGTGGCCTGGCATGGATATCTCCCGCTGATGGGCTCTCTGGGTCTCGCACGCTTCTGACATCCTTTACGATACCCTGTCCGCTAAGCAGCACTACCACCAGCCGCGATGCTGCACAAGGAGAGTTTTGATTGTTGACGACTGTAATTGTGCCACTGAGTTTTGTCGCTAGCGGTGGCAAGGACACTATGGGCGTGTTTGGGATGAAGGGATGGGGTTCACTGTCCGCGATAGCCAAGTGGAGAGCCAAAGGTCGGGCAGAGCTGGATAACGAGGACGTTGAGGAAAAGCGGGAGGAAATGGAAGAGCGGCTAGAAACTGGAGGAACACTATTTGTGCGGAAAGAGTCGGCGCGATGTGATTGAACAAGGGAGGAGAAGGAGACGCGTGCTTGATGATGATCAGTGTTCTCTGCGACCCGCGCAGAGTCCTTTTTCTTGGCAAACGGCTTCAAGGACAGGAAGGAAGGCATGTTTCCAACACAGGTTTTGGAATCATTTGAATGTTATTTGAAAACAAGAGCCCAGACACGGAAAAGTGGCAAGAAATGGTGGAATTCCCGTTTTAAATTCCGTGTCTCTTATTGGGATCAACTTTCACCATTTACTTAAAGGAAAAAGGGGATGTGGAGGAGGAGGAAAAGGAGAAGGAATGGGAGTTTGGTAAGAAAACTCTTTAAAGCCTGAAAGAACGAGTCAGTTTGAAGGATCGGCAAACTAATAAAAAAGGGCCACCCGCCCCCGAACTTGAAAGTGTGAAGGTGTGAAATGTTGGTAGTCAGCGTTCATCTGGCACTCAGCGCCCTTTTTTAACCCTGCGCGCCCTTGGCCTCCTTTTATAAAAGACATTTGACTCTCGTGCTTTTTGATTGTTGATTGCCCCCCATCCAAAAGCCCCAAAACTTTTGACTCTACGCAGCCCCCCGTTTGCTGAGAGTTCCCCGAAATGGAGCGAGTCCTAAATCTGGTGTTTGGTGGTCCTGTTTTTTTCTTCTTGTCCCTTTTGGCTCAACGTTCTCGCCCAAAAAAAGACCGCGGAGTCGGGCTTTGGAATATGGAAACTTGGAGGTGGAAAATCGCCCCCAAAAGACACTTTCCAGTTTTGCAACTAGTATAAAATCGTTTGCTGCTTGCCATCTCCCTCACTTTTGCAACTGGGGACTGCACGACGACAAGGCGCAAGATGCGTTTCTTTCCTCTAACCCAGGGCACAAGCGCCCTCCTTTTGGCCATAACTTTGCTGACATCCCTCAGCTATGCCCAAGAAGTTCGCTCCATTGATGGAACAGGCAATAATGCAGACAACAAGGCGTTTGGAAGTGTCAACTCTTCGTTTGCGAGAACACTGGGCGGCTATAATGCCAATGCTTTGACGTCGGGTTTACCGGACGCCCGCGCCATTTCTAATGCCCTCGCTGGTGTGGTTGCACCGATAGTGAGCCCGAGAAATATTACAGAGTTGGTAGGTTACATAAAAACGTACACTGACCGCGAATATCATCCATATATGATGCTCAACGTATTCGTTGTAGTTTACATATTGGGGAGAATTCATGGCGACTGGTACGTCGAATGTAAAAAGAGAACCTTTAAGATACAGACGCTTGAGTAAAGCTATTTTTTACGTGATTAGATCTCTCGCATATCGTCCGATCATCAAAACCAAACAACGCGACTTTCACTCTTCCTGCCAGTGGACCATTGCCTCCTGCACCGGCAAACGACTCATTTACGTTTAGTGCAACTGACAGCACTAATAACGCTCCCCCGGATCAAATCAATCATGCAACAGCGTTCCTGGATGCTTCCAACATTTACGGGACTGATCCCGCTGTACTGGCCAGCCTCCGTGCTCCTGGTGGCAAATTGGCGCTTCGGGCTGATCGACTACCTCTTGTCATAAACGGCACCAGCGACATCCGCACACAGACGGTTCGAATTAATGGGGGGCTCCCATTGGACGTTTTTGGCTTTGGCCTAGTGAATGGGAATACGAGTCCCATGTTGCAGGTAACATTGGCTGCAATCAGTATCATCAAGACCAAAAGTTACTAAAGAGTATTTTAAACACTACAAGTGCCTGTACATTATTTTTATGCGCGAGCATAACCGCTACGTGGACGATCTTGTACGAAACGGAACAAAGGCTAATGACGAACAATTATTTCAGCTGGGACGCCAGCATGTCATTGCGCTTATTCAACACATATCTTACTACGAGTACATTCCGGTGCTGTTTGGGGCAAATCTGTTGACGAACCCCGCTTATAACCGCGCCTTGGATCCCGCGATGGAAGCACTTTTCTCTACCGTCGCATTTCGCTGTATGATAGTCAGAGTTGGCGTTTGATTTGCGAGTTTGACAATTAACACCCCGCTTTCGTTACAGACGGGCACATGGAAGTCACATCTACGCAGATCATGCTCAAAGACAACAGGCCAACTGAATTCAATCTGGTGGACGTTTTTTACAGCATCCAACCTGTGCTCCAGAACGGCATCTTTCCATTTTTCGCTGGTATGCCAATGTCTCCGTTGTGACCGTGTTTGAATTTTCGGGTCTCACCACAATACCTCAGGCATGACCAAGCGAAGCCAGCTTATTCCCAAGCTGTTTGTTGTCCCCGAACTCCGAAATGTCCTCTTTGGCAATCGACCGATGGACCTATTCGCCATTGACATTCAACGTTCCCGCGAGTTTGGTGCTCCGTTATATAACGATGCCCGAAGGGCTCTCGGTCTCGCCCCTGCAACAGACTTTACAGATGTCACCAAGAACCAAGCGGTTGCATCAACCCTACGAACACTATATGCAGGCGATATCAATAGATTGGATGCTATCGTAGGCGGACTTGCGGAGGATCACTCCCCGTCAAACAATGTTGGCGACTTGTTCACAAAGATTTTGATCTATCAGTTTACAAAGACCAGAGATGGGGACAGATTTTGGTTTGAGAATGACGGTGTGTTGACAAAAGATCACTTGGACGAAATTCGGCATACATATTTCCGGTAAGCGATTTCATTCAGTGAATGCAAGTACGTACAGCGTGGAGCTTATGATGTGATGCAAATCCACTCTAGTGATGTGATCGCTCGGAACGTTCCAGAGATACCCCAAGATACTGTCCAAAGCATGCTTCCACGCAATCTATTTCAAATCACAAATGATGCGAGCCTCGGTGGCGGTGTTAGGAACGGATATGCGTATTCGAGGTCCTATCTTGACAACAGATATCGATTGTCATGGAATATTGACGACCGGGGCGGACCGTCTGAAATGATTCATGGATTGTTGGAGTGTGCCTCTGAAGGCTGGTGTGGCCTAGCTTTTGGGGAGGACATGACGGTCGCTGGTGAGTTTTCGATGCCTGTCAGAAAGGGCTCCGCAGAGAAACATGGGGTAACCCTTCCACCGCAGAATTCATGATCGTTCGTCCGGCGTCAAATGGATCGCTCATTTTGGAGGAGCGTGATAGTGGTGGAGGATTTGTCCGACCGGTTAGTTTCGTATGCGGCTCATTTTCTACCACTTTTTGACCTTTTTGATGATTGCTATTAGGTTATGACGACTCAACCACCCCTTGCGCAAGTCATTTCCAGCAGTTTCTCCGGAGGCATCATGACACTCGAGTTCCAAAGGGCGGTTCGTCGCGGCCAAGCTAGTTACAGTACAGGAGGTGCTCTGCCAATTTTAGCCGCCTACTCTCCTCAAAAGGCCGTCGCCACGAACAACGACGAGTGGTTCCAGTTTCATCAAACGAACCGACAACGTATTCGATTGAACTTTGCGACAGGGGACTCGACCATCTCGGACAATGTAACACCCAGGCGAACTGTGCATGGTATAGGAATGGCCCTTGTTTGGGGCGTCATCTTCCCCTTTGGAGTGTTTTGGTCCAGATACTTTAGGTGTGTGGATATTGTTTACCTGCTCCTCTATTCGTTTATTCATATAGCATATAGGCATATTCCTGGATGGATGCTCGTTCACATCCTACTTCAAAGCATTGGTTGCATCGCCGTCATTTTCTTGGCCGCTATTCCACTTATCGATCCGCAAAACCTGGGGTTTACGACGAATGCACCGCATTCGTACATTGGCATTATCCTCCTGGTTTTAGTCATCATTCAGTTATTGTTGGGAGGATTCAATCGACAGGTGAGGGCCAAGGCTGATCCAGCTCTCGTATAGCAAGTGAAGAGCATATTGCTTAATCATTCTCTTGCAGCGTCTTCGATGGGAGAAGCTGCGTGATGCCTCTCACTACATTAGGGGAGCCCACCATTGGGTAGGGCGTGGTATGATTTTGTTGGGACTTGCAAATATCGGATTTGGTCTTCGGCGCATCTATCCCAACAAAAAGCCGTCGGATGGCGTCTTTTTGGTATACTTTGTGGTCTTGGTATTTTGGGCTGTCCTCTTTGCCGCTCTCGAGGTAGGTGGCCCCTTTTGTGCCTCCTATATTGCAACAAGTTCTCATGGTTCTTTCTATCCTCTACAGGCGTTCTTCCGCTTCAAGGTCCGCGCAACCCGCCCTGATGGACCGCAAATGCCTGTGCCCATTATGCATCTAGACGACAATGGAAAACAGGGCACTCTTACCGTGATTCCCACTGTGACCCCCGTCATGGCCGCCATGTCTGCACCGGTGCCGATGAAAAAAGATCTTGAGAAGCAGCCACTCTTGAGAAGTTTCACGTGGAAGGATATTGACGACGCCGTCCTTGGAGGGTATGCGCTTTTTATTTTTTTACCAAAATTTCACACCAATGTGGTCACTCACGACTTGCTCATTGTACCCGCAGCGAAAACTTGGTAGTCGGAAATGGACGCTGGGTATACGATATCCGACCCTGGCTCGCCCATCACCCTGGTGGCCGATTAATTTTGGATACTGTGAACGGAACCGACATCACTATTGATTTCTTTAATGAATCTGACTTTGATGGTGACTTGGGACTGCAAGCGACAAATGGCAGGTCAAACGACCAGGAGAAAGATTTTAGGGTGCTTCCCAGTGCATTGGTACGGAGCCCTATACCAAACGGTGATCATGAAGCATATGACGAAGATGATTCGAGCATCAAAGTAAATCCTTTACTGCACAAACCTGCACCTCCCTTTACAACACCTGGACATGTTGTTCACCATGAACTTTCGGTGGAAACCTTGAGAATGAACAATGGGGAAAAATCTGAAGATGAGAGCGAACCATGGATTCCGCCGCCGGATATCAAGGCAGATGAATGGAAGGCGGTTCGAAGAGCTCGATGGACGCATGCCCACAGCAAATACGCCGCTGAGAAGCTCATTGGATTCATTATAGGCGAGATTTCATGCCCGAGCAAGGTTCCATCAAAGTTTTATGATTCGGCGGATGGGTCCCGATCCTTTGATCCATACGAGTATCGTCGTTATGCAATGGTCCATAAGCAGCTGGTGACTTCAAAATCAGCCAAACGTGCAGTTTACCGGGTCAAATTCGCACTTTTGTATCCTTTTCAAGGGCTGCGTGAGAATGAGCCAACGAGTTTCCTCCCGGGGCAGTGCGTAGAAATTGCCGATCGCATCCAAGGACAGATTGTGACGCGGTTTTACACTCCTGTCTCTGGCAGTCCTAGCTGCTTTGAAGTGTTGATCAAAGTGTATCCGGAAGGGCTGATGGGACAGCATATTCACAAGCGCAAACCAGGCGACCGTCAACTTAAGATCCGTGGTCCATTTGCTGAGCCTTTGATCAACCCTCACCCGCCATTGAGTGGATTGCATGCGGGATGCTGGCAGACATTGGTCCTGGTGTGTGGAGGCGCTGGGATTTCACCTGGTTTGCAATTTGTCAAGGAGTACTTGTTACCTGTTGGCAAGACCTTGGTTGCGCGTGAAAGATACGTACCCTGCATGGAGGATGAAATTGCTTTGGAAATGGGAGACCGTGTCAGGATTATGCAATATGGAGTGGATGGGTGGGCGACTGGGCTGGTAGGTGTCTGGTACTATTTTGGCTTAAATGTTAATTGCACAAGATTGACGTTGTGAACTCGTTTAGAACCTCAATACTGAAGAAGAGGGTCTGTTGCCACTGTCCCTCATGACCCCACCTGCCGGCATATCATCGCGAATGATTGTCCTCAATTGCGCCAGCACGCTCGGCGACATTACCAGCCGCGAAACACTCCAACCCGCTGCCCTTGCCTACCCCGACATCCTTCACATCCACAATTTTGTCTCCGACTCGTCAAATCTTAATGTTGACGCCCATGCTATTGTAGGCAACGTCCATTTCGGGCGCCTGACGGAACAAAGTGTGCGTCAGCTCGTTGGACCCGTGTGGGCAGGAGCTAATGAGCAGAGTCGTAAGGTTGTTATTTGCGGTCCGCCGAGCTTGGAAGGAATGGCATATGATGCATTGCTGGAAGGTTTGGATATCGATAGGGACGATATTGTTGTTTTACCACCGGATTCTTACCACATGGGTGTCCAGCAATAACGGCAGTGTGGATAGTTTGGACATGCAACATTTCTTTTTGTATCATGAGTTAAAATTTGGATGTACTTGGGGATGTAATATATCGTTATGCATACAGCTTGATCTGAATGACAAGAGTAAAAGAGCACAGACATTTCACTCTGCGATATGGGAGACAATCGACTGTTGTCTTTGCTTTGATTTGACGACTTGAGCAAAATGGATTATAGTTTAAAGGTTTTCGGTTGGTCATCATGACGGACACTTTTTTCAAATCTATTTACCAATGTTCACCCTTTTACGGGATCCCCAGGTAATAGCAAGACACTGCGCCCCTCGGATTCAAACATTTTTGGTTTCTTATTACACATTGTCAGCTGCAAACATCTTGAACGCCAGTTTTGAATACTATTTTAAGCGCAAAGAAAAGCCATATTGAGCCCCATCATCCCAAGGAAACATAACATTTAGGTTCCGCATAGTATTCTTTCGGAGCTTTATCGGCGCCAATGACTGGATCCCCCTTGGTCCGACAACACACAAACATTAAAGGTTCTGTCGTGTTGGTAAGCCAAATAATTGATTTTATTTTGCTATATAAAATGTTTTTGTTGTTTACAAGTATTATTGTTTTTTGGAACAATGGCAAACTCAAACTCCAAGATTTTTCATTTAAACATTTCGACCATGTTTTTTTGGTGGTGTTTCTAAAATGGCTCACGTATTGAACCCCCGTTTACTAAAGTATATGATTTAGACTGGACAGTATATGTTTCCTTGTCAATTTTCCGGTTTCCGTTTCCTGTTTTCTCCAAAACTATCGTTAAACGATGAAATCACATTATGTATTCGCAAACTTTACCCTTCTTGCTATAGTTGTTCTTTTACCATTGACTGTCGATGCGACATGTATAATCAAGGACAAGGTGTCACTGCAACTCAATTGGCTATGGCAGGCCCAATTTGCTGGATTTCAGGCTGTATGTGGTGGTTTATTGTTTGACTATGCGACTTGTGTGATCTGACTGCCCATTCGTTTTTTTTTTCGTAGGCGTCGTCGTTGGGGTATTTTGATGAAGAGTGCCTTAGTGTGCAAATACGGCAGGGCGAGGCGACTTTTGATGGGTTGTCGGAAGTTACGGAAGGGTAACGATCGAGTTTATGATTTGTGTCTTGTCCCAAAAGACAATGACATGACTTTCATTTTCTATTGCTTTTTTAGACGTGCCGTGTTTGGAAATGCGTGGACTAGCGGGGTAGGTTTGCAAAACCTTGACAGCAATCAGAAAAAGTTCAAACCTATTAAAGACAACGTATAATATTTGTATCCTAGGTAGCGACGACGCATTCCGCTGGAACGAATGTGACTGTCATCATGCAGCAGTTTCAGCGTTCCGGTATGAGGATTGTATCGCGGCTGCGACCTGATATCCAGATATTTGAAGATTTGGATAACAAGACGTAAGAAAACAAAGACGGGCTCTGGTCAACTCTTTTTTTTTTTTTTTGTAGTTAAATAACCGTTACTCGGTTGACCATATGTTTAGTTTTAGCGGGTGGACAATCAATCTACTTGATGTTTCACCTAGGGCTGCTTTCGTTAAACATAACATGACAAATGTGAATCTGGTATGTATGAGGAACAATAGTTTTTTTTTTTTTGTTAACGGAACTAAATTGTTCTAAACCAGTGTTGCCTTTACCCAATTTGCTATTCCATTCATAGGTTCCTCAGAGCTTCACGCCTTTCAAGCTTTTCGCGACGGACGGTACAGCCGTCGATGCGGTGAGCGTCATGGTTTGTAAGTTGTCCTCATGCCAAAAAAGGCAGACCTAGATTATTCTTTTTTTTTTTTTTTTTTTTGACGCAACCTGATTTTGTAAAGACAACGAGTTGGCTCAGATTTATGAGGTCCGAAATCCGCAAACTGGGATGTTATATCAACCAGATGAATTGAAAATCTTTGATTTAAACACTCTCAGGGCAGGTTAGTTTTGCAGAAATCCATTTTGATAACACTCGTTGCCAAAAATATTTCCTTGTGGCATTTTGACTGACTGATGACTTGTTGTTCCTAGGTATGCTGGAAGACAATGTCTTTGTCCGCTCCGATTGGCTAGAAGACGAGGAGAATAAGAACATTACCAGACGGTTTTTGAGAGCCACTGCAAAAGGGTGGATATATTGCAGGGATAACGAAGAAGCTTGCAAGAGTATGCTGTACGATCATGGTCCTCATCAGGTAAATGCTACGTGCAATGCATTTTTAAATTCTATATCAGGTTGTGCTCAAACATCATGGTAAACAACGCAGGAATGGATGATGAGAGAGGTCAATCGTTTGATATGGCCAAGGTGTGAACATCTTTTGCATACTTACAAGGTCAACCGTTTTTCTGATATAATTAGCATGAAGTCCTCTCGGTGTTGGATTCATGGATCCGGATATGTTGAATACCACTCTCAATATGCTCAACATTACTGGACACTTGCATCATAACAGCAGCCCATATCCTCTATCCGATTCTTCATACATGAGATGGGCGCTGGATTCTCTTAAAGGTCAGGGGTACGATGTACGCGGGCAGAATTGGTCAAAATCTCAGTTGCATTTCTGTATGAATTCTGGAGAGGTATGTGTGACTCGTCGTTTTGTACTATTAGTTTTTGCTCACTCTGTCCATGTGCCTTTTGAGAATATAGACAGCATTCCACGTATGCGACGATCTTGAAGCAACTGTTTGTCCTCCTGGATATTCCGCCATTGCAGCCAACGAATGCGCTCCGTGCCCGCCAGGTTCATATGCTCCTCATAACGGAACGGGCAACTCGTGTCAGGCATGCCCCCCTGGCACTTTTTCATCCCAAAATCGAGGGTTTAAGGACCCAAATGAGTACATGGATGAAGCTGGTGGTGTCCTTTGTTCAGGCTGTCCGTCGGGAACGCGGGTGGGAACAGATGGCAGAGTCATTTGCGGAAAAGTGGGATTTGGTATGTCGTTGTTGTTGTGCTCAGTTTTCACGGTTTGCCATATGCGCTTTTCTGAAAATCTGTTGCATTGAATGATTGCAGAGGACTCTCTCCTCCATCTCATTGTGGCAAATAAAGCTTTGGTTGGGGCATGGGCTGGTGCCATGGGTCTAGCGGGACTATTATTCTTTTACATCAAGCGAACGGAACCCACCGCCGATGCAGTTATCATGCCAGCGGCGGTAGCATCCATATTGGAAACGGTTTGGGAAATTCCAGTTTTTGCAAATGCAAACGCATGTCTGTACTCGGGCTCACATTGACAAATTCAAACTCTTGTTTAGATTTTGGATACAGTATTCCTGAACCTACTTGTTCAACAAGGCAGAATGAACTACTTTGCGATTGCCGTAACTGGATTTGGCGGTCATTTTCTGCTGAACATCCTGATAGTAGGCGTTTTCATACATCACGAGTTTCGGTTGGGGAGCGTTCGACGTTGGGCGGAACAGCATGTAAATGCTCTTCCTCCCGTGGTTATGCTGAGTGTAATGAACCCTGAGCTTTTGGGAATCCTGTCAAGTAGAGTTCGAGGTTGGAAGTGGACTCAGGTAATATGAGGCATTGTCAGTGGTAAAAAAAAAAAAAAAAAGTATATGGAATGCACTGACAAGCATGGAATCATTTCTTGTCTTTAGGCTCCTTTTTCACCCAAAGGGCTCGCCGCACTCAGGTAGGCACTGCAAGGAGTTTTATATACAAGTATCATTGTGATTTATACTTTCTTGCACTAGGTTTTCCACATTTGCGGCTTTCGTAGCAGGCAAAATTCCCCAGGTTTGCGTTGAGATTCTCCTCTTGCAGCGAGACGGTTGGCATCTCGATCCGTTTCTTGCTGCCGTTACAACCCTCGCCCTCCTTACAAAGGGTGTCATTCACTACTTTGTTCTTAACATTTTGATTCTGTATAAAAAGCGACGTGGAAATACGAGCTCGAAATGCTCACAGAATGGCAGCAGCCTGTCAAACATTGCGCATGCAGAGGCCGGCAGGAAAGTGTCTCGATCTTGTAATTTGGACCCGGGACGTCTAAGAGACGAGCTTACATTGGCTAAAAGACGGGTAAAAGAACTGGAAGAGCTATTGAGGGTGCATGGGGATGTAGAGAATGCATCTTTTCCACATGTGGTCGCTAGTGGCAAGTTGGATGATCATTCTGCGAGCCCTCCGCCGCAGGGATTGAGAGATGTTACGAATAAGCAGAGCGGTGGACCAGAAGTGGGTCTCGGGGTGTAGTTGAGGCCGGGACTGTATCATATTCATATTTATTCGAGCACGTTTGTTTTTTTCGTGCAATTGATCGGCTTTACCGGGTCGTGTGCTCTGTTTAATGGACACTCTAAACTTTTGATGCCAATCCTTTTGATTTTACGTGGGAATGCAATTGCCATTTCTAAAAGCTCCATACAGCAGTTGGCACGCTTCCTGCTTTGCGCCAATGAATTGCGTACCTTTATACTTTTTGAAAACTGCAAATTGTAGTCGATAAGATCACTCTTTGTGGCATCCGTTGCAATGTAGTTTTGGCGGCTATCCCCGAGCGTCCAGTTCAATTTCTTGTTAATTGCACCTTGCACATCATGAATACCTGGGATTTTCTCATTCCCCAATCATCCGTCCCTTGATGAAAACCTACCAAAGATTGGAATTGTACTGTCAAACTTTATTGCACAAAGGAGCTTGAGCTTGAGTGTCTCATGGTCGGTTCACATTTGGTCTACGGACGCTAACAACTTGGCAAGCAGCCTGATGCCCACTCCCAAGGGTGCAGAAATGATCTGGGTTTTGCATACCAGTAAGGACAAGAGCGTCCCATAGCAGAGACCTAACAAGAATATTCTCTCAACATTCCAAAGAAATCCTGGGTCAAGAGAGAAAGATTGACGATTCACAGAACCCTCTCTGCGTGTGTGTGGGGCTCGAGTGCCCTACTGGCAACATGAGACTTTTGCATATCACTCTCGATCACAGCGAGGCCAAAATCCAAAAGCACTATTTTTTTCAAAATCTCGTCTAATGTCGTTTGCAGATTCAGATGGACGAGCATTGGCGTTCCTCCGATACCCTTGCCAAAGAAACCAAAATGAAAAAATGAAAGACAAAAATACACACACACACACACACAAGGGCTCCGCAAATCCATTAGACTGCGAGCCAGTTGGCCCTCCACTTGTTCCGAGGTTTGTTAACGACGGGGATTTGTAGAATTGACCGCCGCCCCATTGCCCTGGATCATTGCGATGAAAAGTTGGGTTCTCAAAATATGGATTGGATCAAGGCATTGTAGAGCACAAAATTAAATTAATCGAAAAAGATGGAACATCCAGGGTTTGCTATTTGCTACAAGGAAAAAGGACGCTGCACACACATGAGGTGGGGGATGATGGGGGTTATGGCGCCCTTATGGCTACCCTCCAGCCCGTTAGAGAAAATGTCATGTAGTGGATAGAGCCCATTAACCGTTTTTTGTTGTCGCAATGCGGTCGACATTTGCAGTGCAGTGGAACGTTAAAAGTCGCTTTGCAAGCATTGGCTAAACATTTGTCAATAAAAGGCAGTTGGGGGAAAAGATGATTGAAACGCAACATTATCAGAACGATAAACGCTATTCCCCCCTTTTCAACCGCAAGGCCAAATGTTGAAAAGAGGCTCTCTCTCAGCGGCTGTTTGTCTCTCAAAATGACTCTCAAAATGCTCTGAAAAAGGTGCCTCTGCAAGGAAAGGACGCAAAGCCATGATATTTACTAGAAATGGATAATACATGGCACATACACATATATACATGCACATCACAGTCCACACATGCGACATCTTGTTACAAATACGTTGAGAGTAAAAAGTCCCCCCTTTGAAAGGGAAATGCGGAGAATAAAAATCCGCATAGACGGAAATCTAATAAACGTAAACCACTTGATGAAACAACGTCTAATAAACGTAAACCACTTGATGAAACAACGTGTCAAAAAGGCGTTTCAAAAGGGCAACTTGCAACGTGCCAAAGGAAACTCTCAACCCTTCAAACCAAATGCCCAAAAAGCAAAAGAAACGTATTGGCAGTTTGCTTTGCCCGTCGTTTGATACGAAACTCTTGAAACAAAACCGTTTGACCGTTCGGACAAGATAAATGAATTATTCCCCGTGATGAGACAAGTGTTTTATTAGGAAATGACTCCAAATTCCACCGTTGGGCTTTTTTCCTTCCCACCTTTCAACAAGGCATTTCAACTGTTTATTCCCAACGTTTTCCTCCCACTCCTGTTCTTGGACAGCTGCAACGCATTGGTCGTGACTCCCGCTAATAGTTTTTGTAACAACGTAAAGCATCTCTCTCGTCATTCTGCCACACTTTTCTTGTTTTCGGATTTCGTTTTGGCCAACAAACATAAACTTGCCCTGTCCTTTGCTTTTCCGGGCTTTCAACTTTTATAGTGTTGTGTGTGTTTGTTGTGTGTATCGCAAAAGCACATCATCTTTTGGAGGACACATGGTTGCCCTCGCGGAGATGGCATCTCTCCAACAAGGACTCTTGAGTTCGACTGAAAATGGACCTCCTCCTCCTTCTCAACAACAACAACAAGATTCTCAGGGCGAACCTGAGAGCGACTTTTCGTCCCACGGCCGTGGCCGAAGAAACTCTCTCTCAAATCCTCTTCCCTACAACCCAGATCTCTTGGATGTTTTCAACTTTCACGGCGCATTGAGACCACGGCGACCCTCCTTCTCTGGGACGCTATCCCTGGGAGGAATCGACCTCATCCCGGCCTCGAGCATGTCTGAAGGGGACTCTATTCTCAACCTAGAGTCCCAATTCTGCAAGGACTTTGAGTGCTGCGGTAACCAGTTCCCGAGTCTGCATGAGCTGTTGGCCCACTACGAAACAGCTCACGTGCACGTCAAGGACTTTGGGGGGAGCGAGCTGCTGCCGGGGACCCACGCGACAGGTCCCTACGGCGGAATGGTTGGCGTCGGAAAGCTGGAACCAATCCGAGAGGAAGAGAGCGACTCGTCTAGCGGTAGTGCATCGTCGATCATGATGAAAATCGATGAATCCACAGGGTCCCTTTCAACATCGACATCACCATCACCTGCGCCTGCCTCTTGCACGTCAGACGCGTTTCCTTCACCAGCTCCATCCCATGGATCCCTGTCGGCAATTGTAGACGGAGGAGTAGGGCACATTCAGGAAGGCATCCGGCACTTGCACCTGGATCACGACCCTTACTTTTCCCAATACACCCGTGTCGCCAATTTGCACCAGCAGCACCTGGAGCACCAACAAGGTGTCTTTCTCACTCCAGCAGCAAAGCGAGCTCGTGCACCCTCACTTGTCGCCGCGAATCCACCTGATGACAGCAAAAAAGTTCGAGGAATGGCGCAGTATACCGACATGGATAAAGCATCGTCCACTGCAAGCTCTGTCAACCCGTCTGCTGGCAGCCTGGTTGATGGTGCAAATACAAACATTGACAGCAAGAATGCACCGCTCCACGAGTACATGAAGGGAATTCACATGCCAGCGACGCCGCCGATGGAATTCTCGGCTCAGTCGATCCACTCACGCCAAGGGCAATCGGAACAGTCAAATCACCAGCACACTCAAAACTCTCCTCCGATGCAACACCTATCACCTCACATGTCACCAGCTCTCCTTCATGCACAGCTTCAATATGATCCGTCCCAGCAACAAGGCACTCTACCTCATCATCATCAAACCATGTCTCCTCACGTGGCGTTTCTAGAGTCTGCTGCTGCTCAACATCATCACACGCACTCACCCATACCCCAATCACCGCAACCGAACCTTCCGCCCCATATCCGTACCTTTATCAACCAAAACTCTCCCGGCCATGGTCAAATGACCTACCGCGCCAGTACACCCGGCATGCTCCCACCTGAGCATCCGCATTTCTCTGTTCCTACGCCACCGCCCCGCCCATCAAGCACGCCAGCAATGTTACCAGTTGGAATGTACCCAGTCCAGGGACCACCGGGATATGTAGACAGCGACGGCGGCTCACCAGGCATTCTGGACGACTTTGGTGGCGTATCCGGCCAAGGAGGTAGTAAGAGATACAAGTGTCCCAAACCTTTTTGTAGCAAGGTAAGCCTAAAAACAATGCGGCCTATAACGCTTTTTCCGTTCCTAACCCGCTTTTTCATAGGTATACAAAAACTCCAATGGCTTAAAGTATCACTTGGAGCATGGCAACTGCGAGCTTGACTATGCATCCGCAGATATGGATGGTCGTATTTCATCCGCGCAACCGCAAGAAGCCCTGTCCTATCACGCTCCTGGTGGCTATCCCTACTACAGCCTCCCTCTCATGGGCTACAGCATGAACATGCAAATGGTCAACGGGCTACCCATGACAGATATCAAAATTGCCTTACGACCCTACTGGTGCCGTGTACCTGGATGCGGCAAAAAGTACAAGAATTTGAACGGGTTAAAGTACCATGCCAAAGTAACGCACCCCGACATGGATTTCAAGAATGAAGTCAAGGGACATACGAGCATGAGTTTGTGATGATGGTCAACATATGACTTGAAGAAGATTAATGTTTTGAGAAACGAAAAGCCGAATCTTGTCGTCTCGCCCCGCTTTTTTTTTCCCCCGCACAATGTTACGAGTAAGACATGATAGAAGGGTCAAGTTAGAATACGAAACGGTGTATTTACCATAGAAAAACAGTTTGCCTCTCTTTATAGTGGCTGCTGGCGTATAGTTTTTTTTTTTTTTTTCCCCTCTTACCCTAGACAACGTATAGTTATAGTGTTTGCCCTTTATCTGTTCCCTTTTCCCTTGACGCTTTAGGTCTTTTTGTAGTATTATTTCTTGTTTTGTGTGTTACAACTTTAACTAAATACATACATTTCTCTCGCTATCCCTATTTCTATTCCTTTTCGCAAACAACACTGATCAACACGCTTGAAAAAAAAAAGCCACTGCTCTACGTACAGCTAATGACTGAACGAAAACTAGACCCCATCTAAACTACATGACTACACAATCGTCACATACCCCACCACCTTTGCTCGACCCCCACAAGTCCTCTTTTTCTTTGCGGGCTGCTACGTGATGGGGAAGGAATGGGTCGGGTGTACTTGTCGTATAATAAATTAAACTAGAACAAAAAGAGCGGCAAAACCAATGAATACGCAAAAACATTTTACGATATTCCCGATATTGTGAATTTACCTTTGAGAAGCTTCCGAAACCGGAATACGATGCAAGTGCAGTTGAGACTTTAACTGACTCGTCTGAGCGAGGAGCTTTGCGAGTTTCTTTTCAGACGGTGTCATGACTTTTTGTTGAACGAGGGTTCGCAAGTTTGACTTTTAGACGTGTGCTCTTGTCCTTGTTGTTGTTGTCTCACTATCCGATTTCCAAACAATACGAAAAGAGTACCGTTCGAATACAAATTCGTTTTGAAAAACACACAGATTCTTTGGGTGTCGTGTCAAGCGGAATCCAAATCTCTTTCCACTGAAACAACCATGTACGAGAATCCTGATATGTATCAAACGAATGGGTTTTGTGTCAACCTAAATGTCGATTTTTGAGTTGTAATGAGTAAGAACAAGTCGCATGGTCGAGACTACACACAACCACGCAATCCACACTGAAAAACACGACACAATCTCACCTTACACTGATAGCACCATCACTAAAGTGACAACCCCAAAAATGAAAACTCAGACGGGCAAACGCAACAAAAGTAGGCAGACAAGTCAACAGTCAAGGTTGCGTCGTAAGTTCAAAACGTTCGACCTGCAAAAAGCAAACCAGCAACAAGGACACACAAAAAGCGGCTCGTACGTGACTCATTCTGCAGCGAGTTACATAATCGGGGTGCCGATCGAACTGTGGCGCATGTGGCGCAGAATGATGGCGACGGGGTCAAAAAGCACTTATGTAAAGTCAGTTTAATGGGGCAATACAATGGTTCCTTTGCTAAAACCCAAGATTCAACTTGCTCGGTATCTTGCAACACCTTGACAATGTTGCTTAATTATTTTTATATTCAAAACATGAACCGTAAAAGCAGGAAAAAAAAAAACTTAGACTAGCCCCCCTACCAGAGTCTCAAACCATTCTGCACCTTTAACAGTATCATTAAACGGCACCCCACTATCCTCTTCACCAACCCCTGGACACCCCTTCTTTTTCCAAGCCAAAAGCACTTTTCTACACTCTTGCTCCTTGTCTGCCCATGACAAGACGATGGCCAACCGTAACAAGACAGGTCCAATAACTTGGTCGTCATCACAAAGGGTGATTGTTCGTCGGTAGTACTTTTCTGCGTTTAATGCTAGTGTGATCTGGTCTTTTGTGCTGTACAGTGGGATCCGGGTCAAGTGTGTGTCACCTAGGGTTTTGGCAATATTGGCGTTGGTGGGTGTCGTGGTATACGCTTCAGTGTAGGCTGTTGAAGCGGCGGAATAGAGTGTGCGCATTTGAGTGAGGGCGTCACTCGCTGGTGTTGGTGATGACGATCCAGAGGTGGAACATGTTGCTGATAACGACAAAGAGAGCATGTTTTCAAGTCCCCCGTTAACCGTCTTGATAGCATCCGCCCATGATACCAAGACATCTCCTTTACAACATAAGGCCTCCACATTCTTCTTGTCGGTTGACAGTACACCATCCAGCTTCTTGAGCGCCTCTTCATAACAAGATGTTTCCAGTCGACGATACTGCTCTAGTACTGTATCCGCCCGGGCGGCAAAGATCTCTGCACCGCGAATACCAAACTCTGCCGTATATGCAGACACATCTTTGATATCAATCGTCGAAGCGTATTTAGACAAGAGTGTCTGACCATGGGTGAGTTTTGACAGTGATTTTTCGTAATAGGCGGTTGTTTCGGGATCCGGTAGTTCTTTGAAAAGCAACGTAAGGGTTTGGATGTGAGCAGTTAATGTATCTAAAAGGGTGCTTAATGTCGTTGAATCCATTGTCGTAACCATCTCATATTCATCTTCTCCTGGTCGGTCCTCGTGCGGTTCTCCTTTATCCTGTTCAACAGCCTCGTTCTCTTCCTCCCCATGACAATGCACGGTGCACACTTTGCCCTCTGAACAATCAACAGTTTCCTTCCCCTTTCCTTTCTGACCATCCCGCTCATCCTCCCTACTCTTTTCCCACTCGGCAAATTGCACTCTATACACTTTATCGAACACACTATCCGCTTCCACCAACCCCTGCACACCCTCCCGCACATCACCAACACCATCCTCAAGAGCAACCTCAGCAAGCCCCCGTAACGCCTGCGAAAGATTGAACAAACACTCCACATTCCCATCTTGCCCCCCTTGTCTCAATTTATCAATCGCTTCTTTTAGTAACCGCCTTCGCTCCTCGGGGGCCAGAATCGGATCAGTGAATTCAGTCAAGAGTAGTAATATTCTGCCCCAGTTGTAGAGGACATGCATATCCGTTGATACAAGTCGGTGTGCTTGTGCGTACATTTCGGTTGCCCGGGTATAAAATCGCTGGGCTTTGATTCCAGAAACATATCGGTCGCCTTTATCTTCAAGCGACAGAGCTTCGTCTAGGAATTCATCAAATGTGCTTGGCTCTGGTGCGGGTTTGGCTGCCTTGGTCTTTTTTGGAGGATGGCGAGCACTCTTTGAATCCTTTTTTGCAGGCGCCATCTTTTGGTTTGCAGAAATCACAAACTTTTGTCAACAGTTTTGGTTTTTCGTTGGAAGCCGACTAAGCACGACTAAGCACACTGATCGCAGTCGAGCAGGACGTACATCAAAAAGTTCGCAAGCATGTAATATTCAAGTTACGTTTGAAAAAGTCAACAGCTTGTATGCACAAAAGATGGTGATATCTACAAGTGGTTGTGCTCTCTTTAAAAAGAAAAATTCTAAAATAAATCACAAAAAAAAACGATTCAACAAAACAAGGTTTTCCGCCCGTGCTCTATAAAATTGTCGTCGTAGGGGGGCATCCTATCTTTCTATCGATCAACATCCTCTCCGAGCCAGCTCAGGAGCTAAAAAGAAAAAAAATATATATAACGTATATCACGGAAAAGGGAGATCTATGTTTCCTGAAGGCTCATGGACCGTCAGAATGTGTAAGGACTCTGTGTTTGATGTTGATGCTGGTGGAGATCATAGATTGTGATATCTAGAATGAAAAACTAATAATCAGTAATGTTCCAGATTTGACTTTCAAAGCTGCAGCTACCCACCTTCGCCAAAGGGCACGGGATTCTTCATTACCCCATTACTCGATACTTTCCACATTGGTTGCGCGTCGCAGATCGGTTGGTACTCTCCTCCATCAGGCAAAATGGGAAGCTCAGGAGGGTACATTGACGGTTGAGATAGCGTAGTTGGCCCAGTAGTAGCAGAGTAGGGTGTAGGTGATTGGAGCGACAAATTCGGTCTAGTCAGTCTAGAATCAGAAATACTCCTGGGCCGAATGACGGAAACAATCGCCGGAGCGGTCGGTGGGGGAGGCGTGTTTGGCGTCATGATCGTAGAGTTTGGCGATGATAGCGGGGGTGGTGACATGAGTTTGGTGGCCGAATCATCGAGAATGGTTGGAGGCATGGGATGATGGCCAATCAGTCCTCCCAAAGATTGTGGTTTGGAAAGGTCGATACCCATCATGCTCTGATGAAACATTTGCAGCTGCCTCAATTGCATCATTTGCCGCACTTGATGGTAAAGCGGGTGGCGAGGATCATCTTCTGGCTTCAACTTGCCTTCCTTGCGCATCCCTATCAACTTGATTTCGTCCTGCAGTCTCTGAACGAGAATCGCCTTTTTGCCTGACGAAGGAAGACCGCGCTCTCTAAGCATGTCTTTGAGTTCAGCAACCGTTATATCGTCAAAATCAGTGCCAAGAAGGGCAGCATCATGGTTGGCATACTGCTGCTGTTGAGTAAGCTGGTTCTGATCCTTTCGAGGATGGGCAGGAGGAATAGGAACAAGCAGCGTAGGGCTGGATTTTGCTCCGGGTGGAAACGTCCCAGTCGAAGGGGATGTCATGGTTGCCGGTGATGCACCATTGGACATTGCGGGGCTCGATGATGCAAAGTGAGATGGTTGCGGGGACGGGCACATTGGGGAAGTAACCAGGCCGCCAATGAGAGGTTTTGGGGACGCACTCCGGTTCACAGGAGAGTGTAGTGCGGTGCTGATTGCAATTGGAGAGTGCGAGTTACCCTTGCCTCGGAACCCAGCCATGTCCCGATTTGACATTCTGGCCGCCATAGAATGTGGTGATTTAAGTGTGTACGGTGCATGATGCTCATGCCGTTTAGGAACATTGATGCCGAGCGCTGCGGGCTTTTTGCTGATTACCGGAGACCGTGTCATGTTTGTGGGGGACGAGAACGGTGTTCGTAGTCCTGATGAATGCCTTGGCTCCTTTCCTCCAAGGTCGTGAATGTGTGGCTGGCCCCATGATCCTGGAATAGTATTGGCACGCGGCCTCCGTCCAGCAGCCATTGTCCCAGGTGGTGACGGCACTGCTATCATGCCTGTTGCTGAGTCGTCCATCGACGTGCCAGAGATATGGGCAGGGAAAGGGCAGTGGTTCATTGGCGGGCTGCGGAGTCCAGAAGCCATGGACGACGGAGGTCCAAAGTGCTCCACCATGTTGTAAGGAGAGGTAAGAGTCAATCGTTGAGGGGGTCCCTGGGCTGGATGAGCACCCATTGAGATGGATCGGTTACGGACGTGATGGACCTGAGGGGCAGACGGCCGCATAAGATGCATATCATCCATTGAAAGCTGCGCGGTGGCAGTTCCAAGTGCCTCGATGCTGCAAGGAGCTCCACCCATGTTTCCCGATACTCCCCAGTTGGGAGCCAGGTGAGGATGGTTATTCTGGTGGTGCGGCCTGACCAAGGTGTCGTCAGTCTGCTGAGTAACCATGGCTGCCCACTCGGCGTCAGACATGATCAAAAGCTCCGAGACAGACATGTTGTTCTGATCGGACATTTGGGTAGATATCGACCCAACCGGAACCGAATGCAAGTCTGTCATTGAAGGAGCCGCTGAATCGCCGTCGCTTCCGGGAGTACTCGGTCGAAAACAACCCATCGCTGGATGGTTGTCCGCAGAGTAAAGAGCCGAGTGTTCCATCGTCAGGGGTACTTTAAGATATCTCTATGAGAACCCCAACTGAAAGAGCCGTGGGGGAATTTTGAAAAAATGTAGTAGTAGTGGGTTCCGTTTGGACAAAAGTGTCGCGGGGGAGGGAGGCGAGGGCGAGCGGGGAGCAAGAAGCGGAACCGACCGAACAGCGAGGAATTAAAAAAAAAGGGGGGGGGGCCCAGCAATCGGTTCAGGCACTTTTTTTCAAGGAACAAACTTCCCCGAGCCAATTCAGGTTGTAGAACAAAAACAACAAGTCTTTACTAGTAGAAAACCGTTGGCATCAAAAGCACGAGCTGATGGAGGGCAGATCCTACACACACGAGCCAGGATCAAGTTTACGAAAAGTGACCACGGACGGCGGGGGGGAAGAGTGCAAGGCGGGTTAGGGCTTGGGGGGGGGGGGGGTTGAAAGCAACTGTTCTCTTTTTTTTCCTTCGCCCGTCCTTTTTTTTGTATGCCCAGGTTCCCTTTTCCCTTGTGTCCTTTTTCACACTTGAGCCTTTGCTGCGTCGGGGGCGATCGTCGCGCGATTTGTTTGAAAGTTTCCACATTATCCACATTCGAATGGTTAATATTCCATTGCTCTGATTGGTGCAAAAGTGTGACAGAACTCCACGCTTTGTCATCAAATTCATTTTCAACGAGATCTGGCAAGTTGGCGTGAGCGTCACACTTGACGTTTTGGGGCTTTTTCCACCCTTTGCCCAAAGGCCAACCCAGCTGGTTTTGTTATTTTAAAACAGTCCGACATTCACCAACTTTTGGCTCCAACAAATGGCTAAAGAGATTGTGAAAGAGATTCTAATCCAAAGAACACCTACAAAGAAATTGGAGGATTTTCCTCGAGTTGGGGTGCCAAATCTTGTGGCGGTTGGGTCGAACAAATTCGGCCCAGAACGGAGAGTATCTTGCGTGAAAGATGCGGGAACAAAAACACTTGTGTGTGTGCGTGTGTGCGTGCCACCTGAGCCCCAGGAAGTGCTTGCTGCGGGGCACCTCGAAAGTCCCCCCAGTAACAGACAACTGCCCAATGTGTGCCGAAATCACCCCCCATACTTTTCAAAATGTTTGATGGTCCAACTTTTTTGGGAGTAGCCAAATGCACTTGACACATCAGTGACACGTTGACTGCACCAGTTATCCTAAATCCTAACTTTTTGCATTCCAACTTCTACACCTACTACGTAGAAAACCCAGAAAGACCCATGAAACTTTGCAACGTCCCATGACCAAGAAATAAAAAACGTGGAAAGATTTCAAGATGCTCAAATCTTTATACATTGCTTATCATCCAAACCAGGTACATGGTCGTGTGATTGGCAACGTGGATCTCTTTCCAAGCCGCTGCGGCTTTTTATTGGTTCACAAGATTCGATCGTACTAGCTAGGTGTAGAGGGATCCAAAAAATCCTTGAAATATCCTGAAATTAGGGTATTACGGCATGTCACTAGCGCATGGACAATGATTACATCTTAGATATTAGCATCAGCCGCCAAGTTCTTCAAACAACGCCCATATCAAATGTTGATACAGTTGGACATGACCTACGTCCTTTCCATCATTGACCGTTATCGTTTGGTAAGGTTAGGGAATACATAGACAGTTTCACATTGTACGATACTTTGGCCCCCATCCTATCTGAACCAAAAACACAACGATGCCTACAAGTAGCGTGCCCTTCAAAAGACAGCTTGCCAGACGATTTCAATCCGCCATGGGTTGTCTATGACACACCGGCTGAAACCCGGCTCATTTTGCCTCATTATCACAAGTCTCATTGTTGCTAGTAGTCCGCTGCTCCCAATGTGTGCAGTCTATAACTGGCCTGACGACACGGTGAGTTCAGAGGATTGAGCCATCAATATCAAAAGATTTCAAAAACGATCCAGGTTGAAATGCGCATCGAGACTTTGGTCAAATGATCCTGGCTTAGACAACTAGAATTACGCACAACATTGGCAAATAAGGCACACATGACGTGGTATAATGCAGTAAGGGGTTCCATGGCGACCCACTTGTCCTCAATGTCCAATGTAAAATCCAATGCAATCTTGCCAGCTGTTTTATGTTCGTGCGAAATCCTCCTTTACTCTCCCCCGCACCTCTGAATCAACTACACATTGATAGCCCACAAGGGCCAGCGCCTTTGCGCACCTCATTGTAGCTATATGGGCACTTTCAGTTGCAGCTTGCCGCTCAAATTCCTTTGTGTGGATATCAAACTTCCCTACTCCCCCCACGATATCGAATATCGGGTGAATTCCTAGCAAAAACAGTGCATCAGGACATGTATTTCCCCTGTCCGCACGCAAATGTCCAAACTCACCAGGGATCACTTGCGTCACATTGCCCATATCTGTACCAACATTGTTTAACCCATGGTCGGTTTGCAAGACAAGACCGGACCTCACCTGTACTTCCCCTTGGAATTTTTTCCAGCACTGAAATGTCTCCGAAATCAGCATCCATTTTCATCATCTCTTCCTCAAACAGTTTGGCAAGGACAGAGTTGTTCTTCAAATCGGCATAGGCAGGACAGTCTTTCACTACAAACGTGCATCCTGTGGCAGCAGCCGCACCTTGGAAGCACGCCATGATGCGATCTTTCAGGGAGTGCAAATCAGCGATTTTGACAGAGCGGATGTAATATTCCAGTCTCGTATAATCCGGAATCACTGAAAAATATCTGAATTAGTACTCCCTGCTAAAAGCCACTGGTCCACTGACGCATACCATTGGCTGCGGCTCCGCCATGAGTTATTATTCCATGAACACTGTGTAGGAGCAGTGTGTAGCAGTGAGTCTTCCATGCAGAGATTCATAGTAGGAGAAAAGAGCGAATCTCTTACCGATCAGTAGGAAGAATCTGCTGTCTTGAATGTTTGCAATGGTTAGACGCGAATCCGTTACGTCAAGTGGAACTGCACACAAACCTCATTGCGGACACCGAATTGTAGGCCATAACGGCTGCGTCCAGGGCGTTGATGCCTAAGTTTACACACACGCGGTTCAATGTCATGCGACATTTTTGCATGTATAGAACACCATATCTACCCGCCCAAGGTTCAGCGGCAGCATGAGCTGTTTTCCCAAAGAACTCAATGACCAGCTCCATCATCGCCATAAAGGTTGGTCGAGCAACATTGACGTTGCCAGGATGTGCCATGATTGCGATATCGACGCCATTAAAGAGGTTCGCGTTGAGGAGGTCCAATTTACCACCTTGAGTCTCTTCTGCCGGTGTTCCAAACAGCTTGATAATGGTTCGGGACGGTGGACGTGCGACTTCTAAACTTGCTTTGCAGGCTGTGCGTTGTTTGAGCCCTTCAGATCTGGATGTGTTGGGGATGAACACCTACACCTACCCAAAACCGCAGCGACACCTGATATGGCAATCCTTCATGAATGAGACGTATGCGATGAGCGTTAGCAGCAATGTCATTCTGATTTACAAAACTGAGAACTCACAAATTGTGTCCGCAAGCGTGGCTGATTTCGGATCATGCAAAGCGAACAAAAAACGTCTCAGAACGCTTTCTGGTGGAAGGTTTCTGCATCGAGCAACTGACCCTATTTCTGGCAGTGCATCATATCTGTAGATAATGAACGATTCATGAGCGTTTCTGTTAACAAGAGTCACCCAAAAATGCGTGTCCCGCTGGCACTCACTCTGAAAGGAAAGCAATGGTGACAGGTTCCCCACTCCCGTCTCCATCAACCTCCCATTCTGCAGTGAACGCAGTCTCCACTCCACCGGCATGCTTGGTCACCTTGAAGCCCTTTCCGTCCAGGAACTTTGTTAGCAGGTCATGTGCATGGTGTTCTTCGTAACCCAGTTCTGGATGTGAATGGATCTGCCGCAAATTGTCAAATGAGCACCCACATTAAATTGACCATTGGTTGTATACCTCGAGACTCAACCGCCGCAAGTCGTCCGAGTGTTGGTCAATAGCGGTCGAGATTAGATCGCTTGGTCTCGACATGACTACGATCGATTGTAGAGATTCTAGCGGAGGCTTGCAATTGAGAACACAGCCACCTGCCCAAAACCCCGATCATTAAATTACCTGGCTATTGAAATTTCGTTGTCAAACTGGGTATTTCCTTGGTAGCCCATCCCAAAATGTTCTTTTATTTCTCTATGCTTTTCTATTTATGTACATGTGATCAACTGAAAAGAGTCTTCTCTACAGATCTGCCTGCTGCTTAGGTTGAACAGGTTGACCGTCGGTCACCTTGCATTCCAAGTGGTCTATTCGCAAACTGCTGTGCTTTCCCTTCAAAACCTCAAAATGCTTCCGCAAGCCATATTCCAAGTCATGGGTGTAAACGGGTAGTCCAACCACAGCAAATATGAAACCCAAGTTTACCAAAGTCCGAATATCACCAGCAATGCAGTACATGTTGATCACGACCGCAATGTAAAAGGGACTGAGGAGGACTGCGAACATGAATGACACAGGTGTGGCGGTCAGCGGCGACGTCAGTGCAACAGCAGCGATGACTATGTAGTTCAGACTCATGCCGTTCATTGTTTTTTGTGGCTCGTAGTTGTTGCGGAATATATAGACGTGCAACCCCGTTATGAGAGTTGCTTGGAAAAGGACAATCGCTTGGACGATGAGGGGACGTCTACGAAAGAAATGAATGACAAGAACTGTGATGATCGTCACCGATGATACCCCGATCATCTGTGTGAAGGAGAGTTAAGACATTGCCAATAGCTGATCAACAGAGATCTCGCCAGATACCATTAGCGTCAAGTAATTTTTAGAAACTTTTGTGATAGAAGATACACTGTTATCTTGATGCATCAACAGCGCTCCAATGGTGGTTGAAAGTGCGTTTCCGATTAATTCCGTCGTGAAGGAAGTAAGGAATTTTCGTGTGCGATACAGCTGGAACTCGGCTTCCACATCTCGTGTCATAAATCTCGGGATGATATGGCACAACAAACCGCTTGTTTTGATGTGCCATCGATGTGACTCTTTTCCGGTTTGTTCAGCACCCTGACCCTCAGAGCCTATACTGGTTACCGATGGACGATCGGTCGCCAAGATGTTTTCCAGCCACATTCTTCGCATGATTCTTTCACGATCGTACGCCATTTCTCTTCCACTTCTGATCATGGCAAAAGTTGATATTAAGGACGCTGCGTAGTACAAGCTTGCGGATTCATCATGGGCAACTGCCATGAAGACAATAATTTGAATCAAAACGAGAACCGAGGCATACCCGAAACAGTATCGGAAGGGGAGTGGTATTGTCGCAAAGCCACAGCAGATGGTTAAGATTGTGCCAATCACGTTCGGTAGCGCGTGGACAATATCTTCTGGACTAACGACGGGTGTGGGGAGGGTGATGCCCAACTCCATGGTTGCAAAGAGGAGGTCTGAACATGGTACGAATACGATTCCGTTAAAGAACCAATGGCACAAAAGGACACAAAGGCAAATTGACCGGAATCGGTACAGGGATTTGAAGGTATACGAGCAGAGGACAGAGAAGGATCTGTATGTTTGATGGAAAAAGGTCAGTGCCACATCACGCCATGAGGACAGCATGTTCACTCACAAAAGTAGCCCAATAATCGTACATGTGTTACGGACGATCAACAGACCCGGCGGCCATCCTAGGCTGGAGGCTGCTCTAGTGTCGGTCACCAACCCAACAATGTAAAACCCAAAAAGCATGAACATTGATATGATGGTGTGTCTTCCCATTGCAGTTATATAGACTTCTCGAAAAGCTGCTTCGTCCGCCGGACTTGGGAAATCCATGGATTGTCGGACATACCGCTTTCTTGTATGGTCGTAAATGCGACGGAAAAGTGAGGCACTCTTTGGTATGGGTATGGAGGGATGACTAGATGATGATTTGGCTCCTCGCATGATAGTTGAAGGGACAGACGGATCTATACTTGACATGAGCAAGGTTATCTATCCCAGGGACGCTTCACCCTGTTCTTTGCTCTGAAGAACCCCGCGGACAACCTTGTTTATGGTAGCTTAGATCACGATAGGGATGTGTGAGCCAATTTGTCCAAATAGGCTGGATGGGAGGCCATGACAGTTACTATTCATAGATGTTTGCCTGTAAATATGCATATGCCATGCTTTATAAACTTGACTCCCAGTACCCTCGGTGGATTTAAGGGTAGAATCCGTCCTCAAAGCGCGGAAACCTGCTTACGTCACCAGTGGTTCTAATGCATGGAAATGGTTTCATCGACAGAGTTCCAGCGAGCCCACTCCAGAGGCAATGGACCTTGCACTTGCAGATACACCCGCCTCCCCTAAAGTAAGGACCGACGTTGCCATGTCAGCTGAGGAAAAGAAACGTCCTCGGAAAGCGTCGCTCCAACCCACAGCGTCACCGCCGCCCAAGAAGCAGAAGCCTACAATACCAATAAGCCGCGGCAAATTCAAAAACAGGTTTCTGCGGAAGCATTCAAGCTTGTTACATAATTGCAAATCAGACGGACTTGAACGACCTAGGGGATTGATCATTACTTGCCCAGTAGGATCTGAAACCAGAGCCTTGGTGTGTTGTTTGAGTGACGTTTGTGCCCAGCTTGCTCCATTCTGCGATATCGTCTATATTGTTAACAGTTTGGGTCTTGTCTTTGTAGGGCCAAATCCGGACATTTCTGGATAGATATCTTCCTCTCCTTTTCCCAGAGCACAAAACAGTCTGGACATCACGCCCACATGCATTGGACATTGATCTCAAGATCGTGGGTGCGCCTGATCAGAAATCTGGCGGTGCACAAGAAGATACCGGCCGAGATGCAGATGACAGTGAGGATGAGATAAATGAGACGAGGGAGGAAAGTGCAGACTCGAAGAATGATCGGAAATTCCAGGCCGTTGATGCGGCATGCGGCGGCGTATTATTCATCAGGTTTCGAGTAGATACAGATCCTGTGGACTTTGTCGTCAAATTATTCGGTGGGCAGTCGTATCCGGCCAGCGATATCAATTTGCCGAGCTAATTGCAGCCTTGTGGACAGATTACATGACAGCACTTTCACTACCAGAGCAAATTTCTATCAAAAAAAGTATTAGCCACTGCTCAGTAAGTTCTTCATGTGCCTGTTGACTTTTTCCACGTATCCTGATGTTGCACAATAGCGCATCCTGCCCATCACCCACACAATGCCGTCCACACTACCAGACATCCAATCTCACTTGGAGCCAGTAATCCCGCGCATGCTTACGCCACATCTTGATACGATAACCACGCAGCCACCAACTTTAGCCTGTATAACTGAAGTTCGCAACAGAGAGGGATTGAAGAAGGAAACTGTTAGGGATGCTGTCCTAAAGTGTGTGCCGGGATTGGGTTCAATGCAAGCATCCGATGCTTCGCCCCAGATAGATGCCAAGCTCAAATGTTGGTCGGTGAATTTAAAGGAACCTTCTGTCGTCCTGTTTACGACTGTATTCAAAAGTGTCTGTGGGTTTTCTGTCTTACCCAGATATTACGAGTACAAGAAATACAATGTGCAAATGATTGGAGTGCCATAGTGCTCCATGATAGACTTACTGATGTCTGGCAGTAAACAGCGTAAAATCCAGTACAGCGCCTCTATGTTAGTCAGATAAGAAGGACGCGTCGGCATCGGGCATACTTGCATAGCCCCCATCTTCGTCTCTCGAACCTACTCATTCAAAATTAGGTCGTGCCCGTTTGAAAAACACTTGCACCTTTACCCGCTTTTTTAAATCCGGGTCATTTTCTGCTTTAAGCCTATTTGCCAAGTGACAATTGCGTCTCATTCGATTCGCATGTCAGTTGGCTGTCCAGTCCACATTTGTTGACCGCCGTGTTGACCGCGTCGGGTGTGCACGTTTGCCCGCCAGGGTGTTCCAAAAGTTACTGGCTCAGCGACCTTATGGTACAACGTTGAAAACTCCGTGCTGGTCAGAGGGACAACTCAGAGTCACTAGTAACCGCCACGAACGACGCCCAAAGGAGGTTTCTTGCCAAATCATTTTACATTACTCATCCAAAATCTGGGTCATAAAAGCACATCCTCCTCCCAGCTCATCCGCGTCTCATCGTCCTTCCCATCTTACAACAATTTAAGCATCAAACAGAAAATAAATCATGTCTAGAAAAGGTTGGATGGCCTTGTTTGCTCCTGCCCCTGAACCGGCGACAAAATTGGGTTACTATCGACTTCTCAGCCCGTCGGCTAGTGTTCGGGTGTCCCCGCTGTGCCTTGGTGCAATGGTATGTGCTTACCGGCAAGCATGGAGTGTTTCAGCCGTACCATGGTTTGCGATTTGATCATCTTTGCTGATTCGCATTTGCCTCTAGAACATCGGTACGGCATGGGGTGACTTTTTGGGAGAAGTGACGCAAGAAGACGCTTTCAAATTGCTGGATTACTTTTACGAAGCTGGAGGAAATTTTATTGATACCGGTACGTTGTCAGCATTCAAACGGTGCATGGTAGCGATTTTAACCTATTTTGTTTTTTGACACTCGGTAGCAAGCAACTACCAGGATGAGCAATCCGAGCAGTGGATAGGCGATTGGATGAAGAAGCGCCAAAACCGGGATGAAATGGTCATTGCAACAAAATTCACTTCTCCGTACAAAAGCTACAAAGTACGTTTGTCGCTGAGACTGGTCGATACATTCTGATACTGATACCGTACACGTTTCGTTTAGCGAGATCAAACCATACAGGCGAATTACGTAGGAAACAGTAGAAAATCTCTCGTTGTCGCTGTCGAGGATTCTTTGCGAAAACTTCAAACAGATTATATCGATGTGCTCTACGTTCATTGGTGTGCGTGAATGCTCCTTCGTTGCTTCTGCTACTCCATGTCGAAATATCCATTCATTTTCATTTACAATAGGGGACTTTACGATGTCCGTCGAAGAGATGATGCGTTCCCTCAACTACCTGGTGCAATCAGGCAAAGTCCTCTACTTGGGCGTGTCAGATACACCTGCATGGGTCGTAAGCAAAGCCAACCAATGTGAGTAAAAGTATCTTTCGAGTAAGTCTGTAGGGGACCAGAAATGATCTTTCCCTATAGACGCCCGTGACCATGCTTTAGCTCCGTTTGTCGTTTATCAAGGACAATGGAGTGTCGTCAACCGGTACGACATGAAATTCTTCGTGAACATGTAGATGAGAAGCCTTACACTGCTATTTTCAAGTGATTTTGAACGCGAGATCATTCCCATGTGTCGGGATGAGAATTTGGGAATTGCACCTTGGTGCGTAGTAGCTTAAATGTCTCTCTAACACTTCCTTGCGCATTCTTCTAATGTCGTGTCGACATCATCGGTGATCAGGGGTGCTCTGGGAAGCGGCTATCTGAAGAGCGAAGCCCAGATTAAAGAAATGGCAGCAAAGAATGAAAAGGGGCGCGATATCAGTGGAATAACACAGAAACATAAAGACCTGACTGCAATCTTGGAAAAGATTGGCAACAAGTACGGTGTTGGTGTTACCGGTGTCGCTCTTTCCTATGTCATGCACAAGGTATGCCTATTACCGTCGCGATTAGGCGCAAGAGTGTGCCACCGTGCGTATTTGAACTTTAACTGATATACGGTAAACGACAATCAGGTCCCATACGTTTTCCCCATTGTGGGTGGAAGAAAAATTGAACACCGTATGTTCATTCTCACAAGTCCGCGGCATATAGCGTCGTGCACCCTATTGATGATTCCTTGAAGTTAAAGGCAATATCGAAGCACTTGAAAAGGTACACCTAACAGCAGAGGATATTAAGACTATCGAAGATGCGTCACCGATCGACCTTGGGTTCCCACACAACATGCTTGGGTACGTGCATATTTATAAAGTTACTTAGAGGTCTCTTTTATTCACTTGTGCCTCTATTCGTTCTTTGCAAAGTGGTGGTGGTTCACACCCGTCGTCTAACCCATTATTGGGCAACGCCGCGAGGCATGAGTTCCAGGAGTTTCCAAAGTCGCTCGATGCGGTAAAGGCGGAGAAAGCGGGCGCGGCCGGGAAGGCTGCCCAAGCTTAAATGAACATGGTTGTATACAGGAGCCCCAGTTACATGATATGTAAGCTCAATCCCATATAAAATACATAAATGTATCCTCGAAGAGCTGGCAAGTCGTTACATTTCAAAATCCTCAATGGGAGGTACCTCTTTTGGCTGATCTCCTCAATGTCGACGTTAAAGGTCAAATCTGCACGCAATTGATTCCTTGCGATCCTTGTTCCGCTGTCGTGAGGCGACGCAACCCAAGACAGATGCTTAAAGGCATTTTGTTTCAAGTGCGCATAGAGTGATGTTCCTCGCTGCTCAAACTGCCCATCAGACCTTGGATTGGACTGTGACCTCTGCCAGCCAACAGGTGTTGCTGCTACTGTATGTGGCATAGTCGGGTAAGTTTAATATATCTCAGAATGCTGTGGGTTTATTTCTGTCTTCAAATTTGTATCCCCACTCATCCTACATTGCTTTATCATTGAGGAGATTTTGCTAGTGCGTATCTGACATCCAAATGTGGTCCTTTAGTAGTATAAACAAACGGCTCCGCTGTGATCCGCCATTGATAAATGCCTCTTTTTTTTGATATGAACAAATGTCATCGTGGGACGAATACATGACTTTCCCGTGCTGTCCGAGAACAGTTGCGGGTCAATTCGATCGGAGAAAGACAATACCTGTTGGAGTCTGTCGATATAACTATTGCAAAATACATTTGAATTTGACTTTGTGGGGATAGCTTATGGGGTAATGCGTTCCTTCTCAGTTGCCGAAAGGCACTGAGTTCGATCTCCACATTGCGCGGAACTGCAACGCTTTGTGACAGTTACAAAGGCCTTGTAATGTCGTAAAGGTGTCAGTCATGACCGCGACACAAGAGGCCAGCCAAATAAGGCTGACGTCAGCCGGTCTGGACCTCTGTGTGCCCCCCAGCGGCTTTCGAAAAGAGCGGCTCTTGTTGAGAAATACTCCGCTGGTCACATTTTGCTAGATGCCCGCTAGGTTAGATGAATTCTGGAGGATTCTGTCGATCGAGGTAAATCATATCATCACCCTGCTGGTCACCCCAACTACTGATCCATAACCTTGCCGATTTGCAGAACGTTTCAAGGTATTCACTTTCCACAAGAATATGGCAAAAGAGGTCCTCCCACCCGTTTCGTTATTGATGTGCGCAATTGATGCACCACCGTGGGCATCCAGTGATTGCTGTTTGACTGTTGCGTTGCGACGACAGATAGCAACCTAGTGCCATTGCAAACACTAAGCAATTGTATACAAGATTGTTTACAGAGTCCATATGCATGCATCCCTGTCCAAAAACATTCGGGCCATACAAGTTTTACATTCATTTAAAGTGACCAAGTCGCTGGTCCGTAACCAAGTCATCAATCAATGCATTTCCTAAATGAGTCTTCTCAGACATATCGGTTGAAGCACCCTCGATCGAACGAAGGCATTGGAAGAATGAAACGGTGTTAATGGCCTTTTCTAACCGAGAATCTCGCCTTCCATCCGACTCTCGTTGGCATCGAAAGGGATAACCTGATTCTGCCGAACAACATCATTCGATGATAACCAGGTTCCAACCTTGCCAGCATGTTGAGCGTTCTTTGAATGCTTGAACGACTTGGAAGTGGACCGGGCAGGCCGTCATCTAGATATGCTCCTTGTACTGCAATAGGGTAGCGTAGGTATAAAGTCGCTAGCTGCTTTGCGGGCTTCCTTTTGTTTTTTTGGGCAGGGCGGACAGTCCTCGGTCATGGTTGGGGGTTGGAGTTTGGATAAGCCACATTGGATCCTCGCTTCAACTTGCAACCGGAACGACAGAGTCATTCAAAACGAAGCGATCGAGCAGGCCAGCGAGCTTCACGAGCAACCTTCATAGCAAACCCGCAAGCCATGACCGCCGACCACCCAGCAAAACCACTGTCGCGCCGCTTTCATTTGGCGATGGACGAAACGCCAGCGTCGGTCAACGCTCTCAAATATTGTTTTTCAAGCCTGCTTCAGGACGGGGATTTCTTGGATGTTATCACTGCAGTTTGGGACCAAGCAGATCAAAACGCTGTGAATGAGCAAAACGTGCTATGTCAGGATAATGAGCGGTCGCATCTTTACCGAGACCATCCGGTAGTATATTTAATATGGGTGTACATGTCCCTTGACACAGTCTAATCTGCCCTTTTCTATTTAGCTTGTTGGGCGAATGCAGACGTTGATCAATGTAGTTCGGGAGGGATATCCAAACAAGCACATTACAGTATCCTTACACGCCGTGTGCGGTGAGCCAGGGCATGTCATTGTTGAGCAGGCAGAGAAGCAGTTTGCAAGTACCTTGGTGCTAGGGACAAATCCCCGATCACATTACCTAATACCAACTGGGATGAGTCTTACCACTGCAATGTGCTATGGTACTGTATCTGGTTACGTTGTCGGACATCTACCGCCTGAAGTGAACGTAGTATTAGTGCGCTATGTAGAACCAAACCGAGATGATTTGGAAAATGGTGACCAATAAACGATCTTGTTTGGGTCTGCGTAGTGTAGTATATTCCAGCTGCTTGTAAATATATATTTCATGACTGCACAAACGTCACTCGACTCTGTCTAGTCTTTTTTCTCTATTTAAACACTTGGCAGCCAGACGTCCAGCACGGTCTCTGAGCCATGACTAGATATTCTCTGGACGTAAGTGGTACAATGATCATTCGAGAATTACTTGGGCAGTCTCTGTATTTTGCCCGCCAGTCCGAGGTCATCAGCTTTAAGATTTCGGATTGGTACACGGCAGGTCCCATTCAGGTTCCGTTCAGAGTTCGGAACCACTGGCAAGAGTACATGATGCAAAAACACCAGGACATTCCCTTGCAAGCCAACTTTTGCCTTTGCTATGGGTACGTTGGGGTTCTTGAATGTGAATCATGGGGAGTAATTCGCAAGCCTCCAAGTTCCTGTTGACAAAAAACGTTACGGGAAAGATTTACCGAATAGCAAATCTATGAGATCAATTCATTTTATTCGTTGATACTGGATTTAAGAACAAGCTTACAATCGCCGCTTGCCTTGCACACCGATTTATCAACATTTTGAACCATGTCGAACAAGGTTTGGAGAATCACCAAGCACGAGGGCATCGAGAACTTGCGGTATGAATGTGCATTTTCCGCAATATGACGTTTTGCAGAGGTTCATGGATATGCTTCTGTTTGAAGTCTCACAACGGAGGACGTTCCTAAACCTGGACCAGATCAGGTTCTTTTGCGTGTCAGAGCCGTCTCTCTTAACTACCGTGATTGGGCAGTGTTGAATGGGTAAAGATCTGATGGGCTCGACTCTTTGCAAAGACCCAGCCATGAATTCGGTCAATTTTCAATAGATTCTATCCTCGTCCATACGCCGAGGAAGGTCGCCTTATTCCATGCTCCGACGCTGCCGGGGACATTGTCGAAATCGGTGAAGGAGTCACGAAGGTCAAGAAGGGTCAACGAGTCTGTTCCTTATTCTTTCAGACGTGGTTTAAGGGAGAAATGGAGGAAGAAGATATGCTGCAGACATTGGGGGCTCCCATTCATGGAGTCTTGGCCCAGTATGTAGTATTAAGTCAGGTTCGAGACCTTCATTGGCTGAATAGCATTTCCTGGCATGAGCTCACCCTTCACCGTAGGACGGAGTTATCAAATTTCCGGACTTCCTTTCATACGAGGAGGCAGCTACACTTCCATGTGCCGCATTAACAGCGTGGCAAGGAACGTTCGTTACTACTCGTCATGTCGGGTGCGTTCACCTTCAATACTACACTACAACTCAGTGAGGAGAGACTTGCTAATGATTAAGTGCATAGGCCCCACTGCACTACACTTACACAAGGTACGGGAGGGGTTTCCATCTTTGCACTCCAGTTCGCTCGCCTAGCTGGGAACCGCGTTATCGTCACGTCCTCTACTGATGAAAAGCTGGCCAAAGCAAAGGAGCTTGGTGCCGATGACTTGATCAATTACCGGAAAACTCCGGAATGGCACCAAGAAGCACGTAAAATCAACGATGGACGTGGAATTGACAATGTCATTGAGATCGGTGGTCCGGGAACTATAAACAGATCGTTGCAGGCCATCAAAAAATATGGGGATGTGCAAGCAATTGGTTTCCGTACTCAAGGAACAGATTCAAACGTCGCAACGGAGATGGTCTATAGCTGTAGCCAAGTCCACGGAATTTTTGTTGGGAACAAAAAGATGTTTGAAGACATGAATAGGCAAGTATCAGTCACAACATATCTATAACTTTCTTCGTAAACCGCCAATGTTAAGATATCTCTTTCATCAGGGCAATCGACAGGCGTAAATTGAAGCCAGTGGTTGACAAGGTATATCCGTTCGACGAAGCTCCTGAAGCTTACAAACACCTTCACAAAGGTGCTTTCGGCAAAGTGGTTATTAAAGTTGACTGAGTCGAAACGATAGGGTAGCCTTTCCTAGTTTCTCTTTGCAAATGGCTGTATTTGTATCATCATCTTTTGCGGTCTAAATATCATCTTGCCCTCTAACCATGCTGCAACCATGGTGAGATCGGGCTCATTGCATACTCTGGAACAGATCTACAACGAGTATTTTGGTTTTAACAAATTCCGCAGGGGTCTCTAGGTAGCTGAGGGCTGCGAGGATTGGACGCGTGACGCTGTGAGGGGGCTCTAGACGACTGCTTGCGATGAGCCTCGCCGTCATGCATTTGTCAAGGGTTGCGAAAGTTATGACAAGCAATGTATATCAGCGGGGATGAATGGAAGCTTGGCATAAAGGAGCTTGCAAGCAACTTGCTCTGGTAGTCTATTCATCGTTTGACTTTCACAGCTCACAACTTCGTATTTGCATCTTGTCTTTAGCATCACAGCAGTCTCTGAAAAAGGCGATAACAACTCCAATCTCTTCAGTAGTTCTCACCAACGTTAGCAATAGGAAACATGCTGTTCACGTCCACCTTCGCGGTTTTCGTATCTCTGGCCACCTTGATCATTGGCCTTCCTACGCCGCTCCTGCCTCGGGACCTGATGAGAGAAGGCCAACTCAGCTACTGCTCTGATGTACTAGCTGGTATTCTTTCTATCACCAACGTCAGCGTGACTCCGTATCCCCTTCGCCCTGGGCAAAATGCGACGTTGTCGGCGTCAGGAGCTTTATCCGAAGCTATCAACCAAGGGGCTAAAGTGAGGGTAACTGTTGCGTTACCAGGAAATTTTACAGTATATGATCAGCAAGTGGATCTCTGTCAGGCGGCGAGCTTGGTATGATCAATTTACAATCATATCCGTCAATTGACGATCCTAATAATCATCTCGGTTCAAAGCTCGGTCATTCGTGCCCCATTAACCCTGGTCCGCTGAACGTCACTGTCACGGAGACCATTCCCAGTCAACTTCCAGCGGTATGTCTCCGATTCGAGGGCCTGCTTAAATCATGTCGTAGAGTCACAGCCTCATACATGGATTATTGTCCTTCATGATGGTTTACAGGTAAACTATACGGTTCGCGTGAATGCAACGAACTCTGATGGGAAGCCCATCATATGCTTTGAGGGTCCCGTCCAAGTTAGCTCCTCCTGAGTGGAGATAAGCGACCTTTATGCTTGTGGTACCCAGTTATGGAAAATGGAGCTTTGCATGGACATGCGATACTTTGGAAAACATTTGCATGTCAACCAATTGAGAGAGCCGGATTGTTCTGTAGTTTGTGCAAATATGTGCTTGAGTTGCATGTGTTGTCTCTGTGTTTGGCTTGTTTGACTGTAACTAGCCAGCGGTATTTGGAAGAAGTTTCTATTGCTTGAAGTCCTAATCAAATCATTGTTGCAAGATAGTCTTACGTTTACGTAATCATTGAGCGACCAAACTCCGATTGCGTATGGGGCCTCGGAATATTCTCGGTTTGCATGCAACACGGGTATCAGAAAGCAGTATGTAGGGAGCATACGGAAGACATACGCTAACGACAAGAGCGCAATCCAGAGGTGATCGATGCACGAAATGACATCAGGATTGCCACGCCTTCTCGATCACGGCAGTCAATTTGGGATCCATTATGCCCGGCTCGGGGCTAGGGATCTTGAAAATGCGACGTCTTTCACATGTAGAATTTCGATACCAGTGTCTCTCCATCAATGAGTTTGCAGTATGTTATGAACGTGCGCAACGCTTGCTTGGCGTACGCCATTATGACGATTGCATTACTGGTGCAATTGTTTGGAGTGAATGTTCGGTTATCCTAGCATTTCAGATGTGATGACGTCGTTTGTAAAAAGATATTCTGTCTGACAGCGTCGGCTGGGCGGATGCATAAAGGCGGAGAGGTCTCTGCCTCCTGTTCCACTCAAGCTCTACAGCACTCAGCAGCGACGCATTAAAACGCCATATTTTTTTTGCCCTCCTCACATTAGTGACAATCATGAAAACTAGCCTCCTCCTTTGGGGTTTTGCTGTCCTTTTTGCCTCGTCGAATGCCGCTCCGGCGGTTGTTCGCCGTCAAGCAAATGCCACCATCGTTGCCACCCAACCGATTCAACAACAAGTGACGACTCAAGTCGTTGTGTTAGTATCGAACATTCACCATTACGGTTTACTCTAGGTTGCTCACTCACAAGTGCTTTCTGTCTTTTAGTCAAACTGTAGTGCCACAAGTCCAATCCGTAGCTATCACCAAAGAAGTCCAATCACCAACTGCGCTCACCAGGACAGTCGCTACACCAACGTCGACGATCACTTTCTACACCGGTGTTGTGACTGTGACACGTCCTGGTCCTAGGTTTGAAACATCTACAATGCTCGAGACTGTCGTCTGGGGACCTCAGACTCAATATACGCCAACTGTCATTCCCACCGTGGTCACTCAGGTGTGCAATTCAATGTCTGCGATGCTCTTTAGGAGTCGGACGCTAAACTCATCAACTCTTTTACAGTATATTACCACTCAAGTCCCCGTGGTTGTTCAGACTACCCAGACTCTCGCGTATCCCAGCATCTACCACGTAACGCCCAACTTGGTCTTTGCTAGTGACGTTGTGGTGAGTGGGCTGATCTTTGTATCTAGCATTTGCAAGGATGGAGTCTAATGCTCGATTTTTTTTTTCCATTAGCGCTCTACCTATGTGGCTGCCACCGCTCAGGTACCAGAAGTCGTTGAAACCCAAGTACCTGTGCAGGTCGTTACAATTGTACCTGCGAGCAACCCCCCCGCTGCTACGCCGTCTGCATAGGGCCCTCCGCTAAGGATGGCGTTTTTAAATGCGTCGCTGAACAAGTCCTGTGTTGCGGGAATATTTCATCTCTGTTGATTTTTTGTACTAGTCTCTATTTGTATACTGCAGTATAATGAGACATCTTTTGAACGTCCAGTGTGCCCTTCATGTAATCCACCGTGAAATACACAACGTCTGCTCATCGCTTGTTATCTCAAGATCATTTGCAATTTAAAAGCAATGGACGAAAGGGTGATTAACGGTGTAGGAGTGGGTAATTACGATCTATTCAAATCCCATTACATGTAAACACCGCTCCTGCTTCTCTTGCACGGGATATAAAGGGTTGTGGCAAGACCTTGTCATGTGGAGAAAAATGGGAACATCACAAAATAGTTCCTTGGACAAAACGTTCAATGCGAGTTTGTAGAATATTCCAAAAAAAGATACCAAAAAGACCTGCGAGGAAGATTAAGCGTAGGAGAGGGTCGCCCTGTCAGACAAAGGTTAATCCACGTAACCACAGACTCTTTCCATGCACTTTGGCATGCATCCATTTTACCTTTGGGACTTTAGGACGAATTTCACACCCTTGACCAAATCCTGTGCAACTATCAGGAAAGTGACACTGCAGGTGATGCCGATCGCATGCTTTCTTTATCCTCAGAGGTAGTGACCATTGACGATAGGGCAAATGGCCCACTAGGCAGCTGAGAGACTGAAGGTATCAGCTGGACAACTGGAATCAATGATATCATTTCGATCCGAATATAAACAAAGCCGTTGTTCAAGCATTAGAATATTTAGGCATTCAGTCCGGAGCCGCAGAGTAAGTACATGATGAGGTATATCTTGTGCCTGAGCCCGCAAATTTCAGTATTTCTGATTTGGCTGCAGTGGCAATAAAGAGAAAGTATGGGCTGAAGTACAACAAGCTTGTACTTCTATCGCCGACCTTGCATACTCAACTTTGGTGGGTCCGCAAGTTCCTCGAATATTGAGTATTATCAATGCCGCGACTTTGGACGAAGCACATCAATGGTATTTTACTGATGATGAGTATCGCGACACCCTGGAGCTGAGTCGCTTGAGGTGTGGGAGTGTTTACGATGTCGCGAAGCAAATCTACGATCGGTACAAGCATTGTCTGCGAGAACTGCATGCTGCAGTTCAAACATGTCAGCCAAACGTAATTGTAATTGTTCTAATATATGTCACTTTTTCGCCACTACATGGTCGATTTCCTCTATATCATGGCAAATGTTTATCCTCAGCAAGTGTAAATCTTTAGTTATACTGAAGTAAAATCCTACTCATTCCTCCCCTCCTTGAGCAATTATACTCAAATGCGGATAGTATTTATCTTGGTCTGCCAGGTATGGGCTTTAGCCCAAGGCTTCTGGTTTCCTTCGACGTTTTCTTCCATCTATATAACGTCCTGCGGGAACTTTGTACTGAGCACAAACTTGGCTAGTTGTGAAATAGTGCATTTACGGACAAGTTGACCTGTTAAAAAAGAATGCCGCCTTGACGGGAGTTGATTATGAATTTTAGAAACCTTTTTTGAATGCTTCAGTAGCGTTAATCGACTTTGGGGGTACGTTTGTTATAGTGAAATATGCCTCAACATAGGCAACATCCACCATCGTTCTTTATCCCATTTTCACACTTACACTTCACACTCTGAATCCATCACATGGGTAGAGTGCGTAACGTGATACTCGCACACGTGCATAGCCGGGCAATCTTGGCTTCCGGCGGCATTCTAATGTCCTTCCCCTACAACGTTGCTCGGTCATTCGAGCCCATCTTACACTTGCATCCCTCCTTAAACCCCAACGATTTAGGATCCCCTGGCACTTGGAAACCCAGTCGAATCCACATTAACTCGCTACTTGTCAACTAGCAAGCATGATCTCGCGTTTGGAAAAGAAATGGAACCTCTTCAATGACTTGAATTTGGTCACTGGCATGCTGCCGGAAGTCGCAAAGTATGTCCAACCAATTCTTGAAGAGAGCTATAGCGATTGGTTTTCTTATTATGCCGCACCTTGATAGAGTCATATATTGGTCAAAAACCAAAACGGGGAACATTGTGGACATTTTTGTCAAACACTCTGCTCGGTAAGCAAGGAACCTCTGCTTCAGAGGAAGCAAAAAAGTGTGTGCGGAAATTAGGAGAGTGTCAACCATGATTGAAGCATGTGTCGCGCGCATATTCGATCATATCAGTTCAATGTCGGCGTGGACTCACCAATGTTTTCCGGCTACAGCTGGCCAAACAAGGAATGCATTGTTATGGGCGATGAAAGTCTCACATTTAAACAGGTTGATGAAGGTAAGTACTGTATCTTTACTCCCGTAATGGAAACTGAGTACTCAATAAGTACTCGATATCATCAGTGTCCAACCGCATGGTAAGTTTGACCGAAAGGCTGTATTTCATATCATTTAACCCAGCTAAACTGGAATATTCTTATTGTATTAGGCGCACTGGCTTCTTGCGCAAGGAGTCAAACCAAAAGGCGTGTATAGAATACTTTATATTGTATCTTTCTTTCCGTCCCTTAACAACTTCGAATCTTAGATGTTGTGGCAATGGTGTTGGAAAACTCGCCAGGTACACACGATTATACAGCCCAATGCTACACCGCAAATCATTCGACAATATTCATGGATATTTTCAAGAATTCATATATACATGGCTGGCGATTAACAAGTTAGGCGCCGTTGCTGCATTTATCAACACCAATCTGCAAAGTAAGAGACGTGTGATCCGTAGGATAACGAGTGGAATATTTTCTCAACCATTACTCTTCCATCAGACCAAGCTCTTGCTCACTGCCTGAAGATTTGTAACTGCGTCATGGTCATCTACCACTCGTCTCTTGCCTCCGCCGTGACAAAGGTCGCGCCCGATGTAATCAACAACGGAGTTCAGCCACGCCTGTTCAGCTTTTCGGATGGAACTGGGCCGTCCGATGTGAACCGTGAGATCCTGGAATCATACAGTCAGGAACCAACGCCTCCAGAGCTGAAAGCCCAAGTCTGCATCGATGATCCAGCTGTGCTGATATACACAAGGTTGACCCATGCTGAAAGTCTTGGGGTAAATGCACATGCATTAATCAAATAGTTTCATGCAGCGGTACTACAGGAATGCCAAAAGCAGCGGTTGTGTCGCACGGCCGTCACTACCGTACGTTGCAGAGGGCTCGTCCGGTTACTTTTTGAACGGCACTTACTGATACGAGCGATTTCAGTGGGAGGAAGTGTGTTCGCTACTGCATACCACGTGAAGAACACGGATCGAATTTATTGCTGTCTTCCGCTTTACCATAGTTCGGCGGGTAAGAAGCCCCTTCTGTTGGTTTCATTACCACTGGTTAAAGTACACCCTGTCATCAAGCTGTTATTGTGATGGGAATGTCGTTTCGCACCGGAGCGACCGTCATTCTCGCCAAAAAGTTCTCTGCAAGTGCCTTTTGGGATGATTGCAGGCGTCATAATGCCACAGCTTTTCAATATATCGGCGAGCTGTGCCGGTATCTCTTAAACCAACCGCCAAAGGACAACGATAAGCAACACAATGTGCGATTGGCAATTGGAAATGGGCTGCGTCCTGATATATGGATGGCGTTTCGGGAGAGGTTCGGCATCAAAGAAATTGGAGAATTTTATGCCAGCACGGAGGGTGCGTAGTAACCGACATTTTTGGCTTACATCTGTTGTTGCGTGACCGTCTTTTGCGCCGCCCTAGGGAACACGACTCTATTTAATTGGAATCATGGTCCTGACGGTGCTGGAGCTGTAGGTCATGCCGGTCCCTTGATGCGACTTTTG
This sequence comes from Spizellomyces sp. 'palustris', assembly GCA_006535965.1. Classification (NCBI taxonomy): domain Eukaryota; kingdom Fungi; phylum Chytridiomycota; class Chytridiomycetes; order Spizellomycetales; family Spizellomycetaceae; genus Spizellomyces; species Spizellomyces sp. 'palustris'. The sequence goes on along the minus strand of QEAR01000004.1, from coordinate 357,420 downwards.
ATGACCCTGCGGTTGGTCAAACTTGACATTGTAACCGAAGAACCCGCTCGTACCCCTGATGGGTTTTGCGTCAAGGTATGGTTCATCACTACGGAGGATGGAGGTTTACTAGCCAGGCTAACTAGGGCAACGCTTGTTGAAGGCTGGGTTTGACGAACCAGGGGAGCTTATTGGAGAGATCATTCCTGGCGATCCTAGACGAGATTTCAAAGGATATCATGGGGACAAGAAGGCAACCGAAAAGAAGGTGATGCGCAACGTCTTCAAGCAAGGAGACATGTGGTTTCGCACTGGGGACGTGCTGCGAATGGACCAGAATGGGTATGCTCTTATGGCTTGCGTTCGGTTTCATTAGTGCATGTCTAACTTACCATTTGTGTCGCTGATACCACACTCAGTTATTACTACTTTATGGACCGTAAGTGTTTGAGCATTCGTCATGACAGACGCACCACAATTGTATGATAATCAAATCTTTGTATGTTATTACAGGTCTGGGAGACACATTCAGTAAGATGGTGGCCAAGCACATTGATTGCATTGCAGTGGACTTACTCTATAAACCCAATAGGATGGAAAGGAGAAAATGTGTCTACAACGGAAGTTCAAGAGGCAATACTGACATATCCTGGCGTAAAAGAAGCTAATGTTTACGGGGTGCCAATTCCCGGTAGGTGATCTTTCTTTATTACAAGACGTTCATGGGTGGGCAATGCAGCTGAGCCGTCTCCACGCATACTTAGAACAAGATGGTAAGGCTGGGATGGGGTCTCTTGTGGTGGACGACTCGTTCGACATCAAAGGGCTCGCCGCACATCTCGGGAAAACTCTGCCAAAATATGCTGTGCCGATCTTTTTGAGGATTCAAGAGAGGTGAGATCGCATGATAGTTGCTGATCTTCACCAGCATTAATGTCTTTTTACCGGAATTTAGCATTACCGTCACCGCAACTTTCAAGCACCTGAAACACACTCTCCGCCAGGAAGGCTACAATCCCAATGCTGTCAAAGAGCCCTTGTTTTACCAGCCTCAAGCTCTTAACTTACCAGTGGCGGACTCGAACGGCTACGTTCCGTTTGGCAAGAGTGAATTTGAGAAACTTATTGCTGGAGCGACTAAGGCAAAGTTGTGAGTCCGCTAGAGGGACTCTATATAGGGGCTACAGTCGATACGCCTCTTTTTCGTGTGCACGCGTACGTGGAAAGCACATTAACATAGATTTATGAAAGACCCTGAATAATAATCCTGGGCAAGTCACTGTCAAAACATTTATTGACCCATTTACAAACACAAAAACTCCGTCGATTAATTTAGGATGCATTATAAATAATTAAGGGATGTTTCCCGGCGTATCTATACTTCAGTTCCAGTCGCAACTTCATGAGCATACCGTGCCTTTCCTAGTTGGGTTGGCCATTTGAAGTGCGACTTCTATATATAAGTGCGCGAAAGAGAGCTGCTTGTATGTACAAAATCGCAGGCAAGTTGAAGAACGCTCGTTATCTTTTCAATCACGCTTAATTTCAATCCTTTGGTTCACGCGTGTGTTCCAGTCACCTCCTCACGTTCGCTGTCCTTTGATGCATAGACCTTATTGTAGTCCATCATCATGAGGGGCATATTAAAGTCTGATTCCGCAGCAGGAGCAGACTCATCCGTAAATAGCGGACGGCTGCCTTCAAATGCAAGAGCGATACCGGCCATGCCACCAGCCATGGGGGGAGGACTAACGGTCGCAGCGTTGAGGAGGGTACGAAGGACGTGTGCGACATTGGAGGAACGGGATTTTTCGGCTGTTGAATCGGTTTCTTGGTCTTTGCTGAGTTTCTCAGAGTTCGAAGACGTGCTCTCTTCTTCCATCTGATCCGCATCGGCATTATCGGCCTTGTTGCGTTTTTGTGATTTCTCAGAATCGACGATGAGATCATCAAAATCGACTGTGTCCGTGAGAGATCGTGTCCTTCCCGCGGAGAGGCTCATGACGAGGTCTCTAAATTTTTGATTTTCCTTACTACTTGCTTCCAACTCTCTCACCAATGTATTAGCAACCGTAACAGCTTCGTCCCGCTCCCTCCACCACAGTTCCCTCTCGCGCATCCAGCTCTCCCGATCTGCAGCAAGACGCTCGGCAATGCATTGTATTTCAGCTAGCCGACTTTCAGCGTCCGCAAGACGGACTTCGAGAGCGTCGGCTTGAGTCGCTTTAACTTCCAGATCTTTAACGTAGCGCTGGCGTCGTTCGCGAAACGCGCGTTGAGCGGTCCGGTTTTGTTCCGCTCTTCGCGCTGTTGTTTTGCGCTCACCTGCAGATGAGCTTGGTGAGCGGCGGGATTTGCTTGATGAGTTTTTCCTTGCGCGGGAAAGTTCCGTGAATCCTTCTGGGGAGGAATTATCGTCAGCGGACGAACCGGCGTAAGAAACCGCTGCGGCAGCTGCAACCGAAGTGCCGGCAAGCTTTGCGGCGGCGCGCATCATGCGCGTTTTGACGCTTTGAGCAGTGTTGCTGCCTGCCGACTGGTGGTCGGAAAGACCCAATCCGCTAGGGAATGGGTTTGTAAGATAGCTTTTTGATCGAACGGGGCTTTGGTGACCAGATGTTGCGTTACTGTGTTCGGAACTTGGGGACCCAGAATCCATGGATATAGGACTGAGACGCATTTGCATTCCGTCGTCGTGATGGTCAATGTCGTCGGCGGTAAAAGCTGGATGCATCAAAGGCGCGTGGTGGAGAGCATTGCGGGTATATAGATGTTGATGGTATAGTTCAAACACGTTCATGGGATGGGATGCGTGATGGTGGATGTGGTGGTGCCCATTGCCTGCAAGGTCCGGTTCCGCTGCTGGCGCTCCTGCTGGCGGATACAGGCAAAAAGGGTTCCGAGGCATGTGGCGATCTCCGGGAACGGATGAAGGCGGGTGTTGATCATGGTCATTAGGGAATCCTAGGTCCGGGGCTGCCATGGCTGCAGGTAAAGCTGGACTGCTGTATAATTGGGAAGCGAAATAAGTCACGTATTAGCCAAAAGCCTCTCGACAAGGCGCTTGATGACAGGGCACAAAGTAAATTAAAAATGGCACACTGACCTTTAATGCTCACTTAAATGGAATGCTGTGAACAGCAGTTTGTGTCTCAAACGTAAAAAGACTGCACGCGCGGTCGCTGTGGGGACTCGAGAGGAAGACGCGCTATTTGAGTTCGCGTGCTATGCCAGGGAAATAGCTTCAGAATACTGATAGAGCCTCTATTCAGAACAATGCATGTACCGAAGGCCCCTCAGACACAGTTTCCGTATGCTTCTACCGCTTCTCGCTATGACGATACTGAACGAGGGGAGACCACCTTAGTGGGAGCCGAGCGACTAAACATAGAATGGGTAGGAATCTCATCATAAACTGACCATGGGTAAGGGTCGGTAGTTGAGTGATATGCGTCCCATGACCTCTGAAGAATGGGTGGGTAGGTGTTTTGGTGCTTCCATACGGGCGGGGTATTCTTTCGGTTCTATTTAATTCTTTGAAAGTGCGCGCGCTTGTTTTTATCATTCAAACTCCGCTATTGACGCGACTTCGATGGAGCTGGAAGGATATCTTGGACGGAGGCGTCACGAGATGCTTCAAAACGGTGCAAATACCTGCTTGGACTAAAGGTCGGCAGCAACAATGTGTCTGTGCTCAGTACTCACCTGCCAGGACGTAAACATTCCCCGTCTGTCCATCACTGGGAGACCCTCATCGCTCAGCGCAGCAGAGACTAACAAAGCCGCGCGGAGCGCCGGTGTTTGATAAGCAAGTGTTACATGATCCAAATATAGTCTAATGAGCAGGTCACATGATGTACACTCACCAGCGCCCGAGCTTTAAGCTTTTGGAAAGCCAAACAAGGTGGCTGTCGATCCCATAGAAAAATCAAACATACTCCACCAACAAAAGCACCCTCGCTTGGAGAAATGTGAAAGGTTAGTGACGGAATTTGATATGGCTGCCATTGTCGGGTTGTGATGAGCATCTCATCCCATCTTTGCCCTTTCACGCGAAGGAGGACAGTGGAGTCTGCACACCTCCACCATTCATTTGTCTGGGATTGTAATTATACTTTATAACGGTACCGAAATTTAGTACTGGATTATTGTGGCTACCAACTTGTGGAAACTGCAGTCAATGCGGGTTCCGGTGCTTGACCAAATGTCTCTTCCCTTGAACGCACCACCTCAGACCACATCTCAATTTACGACCAGGACCCAGTTGAAGGCATATCGTGACTTTACAGACCTTATCAAAAAGGAGCCAGGGCTTTTTGATACCTGGCCAGAGTTTGATGGTAGGTAACTGCTAATGTCGCCGACTGTCTTTGCACGCCTTACTGAAAAGGAAATCATCAGATGCAGACGTTCGAAAATCTGTGACACGGGCCGACGCAACCGCAAGCGAAAGCAATTTTAAAAGTGGAGGGAAAGGGTCCAATCCTCCGCCCAACATGGTCCACCCCGCTCCTTTGACGTACAAGCGCGTCCAGGATCGCAAAACGAGGCAGGGAAGATTGCTACTGGTATCCTTATTGGAAAATTTCTGCACTCTGTACGATGAATCCCCGGAACGAAACAGAAGGCTCTTTTATGTTATATGCAAGCAGCTTCATAGTATGGGTGTAATTGACTCGGAGGACTTTCTAGAGGAACTACATGCTGTTCGGGGAAGTTACAAACGTGCGTTTCGAGACCTGGTCGTACGAGCAATGGAGGCCATTCGGGAACAAGACGATCATCGGGTCTTGGACTTCACTCCTCCGTCGCCAGAACCGGATGTGCTGAGATCGTCCATCGTTGAGCATAGGTCATCTCAATATCGCCCAGGAAGTTCGGAGGCGCTTTCTCGCAGCACGAGTTTCATTTCTTCCCGGTTGGCAAGGACAGGAGAAACATTCGCATCTGCTTGGGACATGCGCTCATCCCGTTATAGCGAGGATTTTAATGAATTACATGTCCTTGGAAAAGGCGCCTTCGGCCAGGTGTGGAAGGTCAGAAACCGGCTGGACAGTGTTGAATACGCCGTGAAGAAGATTCCATTAAAAATGGGCATGGGAAACCTAGAGCGGATATTACGAGAAGTGAAATTTCATGCCCGGCTATCGCATTCGAATGTTGTTAGATATTTTTCTGCGTGGGTAGAGGACATGCCTGCTGGTTGTAGAAGTTCGAATCGAGGTACTTCCCCGTCCATCATCAAGGATGACGAAGGTGATTACCTTCACACTACAACGGAAGCGGCGCCCAATTGTCACCAGAAGAGTAACCATGGTCCAAGGTGGGAACGAGGGCGGATTACCGAAGTGGCTACTGACATGGAAGATGCAGGCACTGATGAAGAATTTGACGATGGCATGGAGGACAGTGTGGATCTTGTATTTGCAGAGGACGATACGGCAGAAAAGAGTGCTACGCGCCATGACGAGCAGATAGTCCCGCGGTATTCTCAACGCCAACGCCCCAGGCGCACTTTACCGTCGCCCGAACCGGATCCTTCAGATGAAGAAAGCACTCCGAAGGGTTTCTTTCAAACCAATAGCGCATTTTACGCTAATATCGACGAACCAGAATCGTCAGATGATGATGAGGGCGCAGACGGTGCTCTGTACATGCGAGACTCTCAAGTCGCTGCGTCTACAAATGTTCCCCAGCCTGTGGCTCATCCTACTTTGCCATCGCAATCTAGTCTTCCCGATGACGTGGAATTGACCCTTTTTATCCAAATGGAGCTGTGTGGACAGACGCTAAGGGAGTATCTTAGAGAACGTAACAGATGCGTGTCTGAGGGCAGTACTGGGGTGAGTGTATATGAATGCCGCAGAATCTTTCGAGACTTGGTAGAGGGATTAGTATATTTGCATGGATTTGGCATCATTCATCGTGATGTCAAGCCAAAGAATGTGTATTGGAAACCCGACGACGATAGGACGGGTAAAGGAAGCTGGAAAATTGGAGATTTTGGGCTGGTAACTGCCACAGATCTGGAAAATGGGGATCTTGTTGAAGTTGATGCGCATGAATGCGAGAATGGTGCGGTTGACGAACCCGAGTGCGAAAAGGGGCCAGGCGCAACACCCGTACATGCGGAGTCCGGTACTCGGAAATTTGGCCGATTAGGAAACCAGAAACCTCGTCGTCAATCCAAAACTCAATCTGAATCTGATCGAACTGCTGGCGTCGGAACTGTTACGGTAAATGAGCTTTCTAGCTTGATTACATTCCGCTTTTTCTTTTTTCTTTCTGACCTTGTTATCTACGATTCCAAAGTATGCATCTCCTGAACAACTCCGTCCATCTCTGTCTACTCCATACACCCCTGCTTCAGATATTTATTCTTTGGGGATAATTCTCTTTGAGCTCCTCCACCCATTCGCCACCAATATGGAACGTGCGCGAAGTTTACAGGCGCTTCGAGAGGGGGCAATGCCTGAGAAGTTTATCGAAGAATATCCTGAAGAAGCTGGATGGATCTTTTGCATGATGCGAATGGACCCAACATCGAGGCCAGGAGCTGGTGAGATTTTAGAGTGGATTGATGAGGAAGCGTATCTTGGACGACGGCGGTCGCGTGCTACTTATAGATCTCAGAGTAAATTAAGTTTACTCGGAAGCGGGCTGGTCTCAGTGGATGGGGCACTAGACTGCGACTCAGACACGAGCAGTAGTCCTTCCCAAAGCAGCCCTTCAAGTTCTCTGGGTGCCGAAGTACCCGTAACACCTAATGTGTCACCCTCGAAACCCTCAGTTCTTCCAGAAGCAATGTCAGACAATCTTGTATCTCAAAATGAAATACTGAAGGCTCGAGTCGAAGAACTTGAGCGACGGTTAAGGGACATGGGTGTCGCGTTTTAGAGGGGACCTTCTCTGACGCAGGGCGAATGTGATCCTAGCGGATGTAATGAAAATGTATGCTAAAATGTACTTCTTTTGCAAATGTATATAAGAATTGAAGAAATTGAGAAATCTATGCCCCGTCCACGATTTGCTCACGTTGACTTGTCGGAGTTTTGTCCCGACGCTATCATTGCCTCCATCGTTTGTGGCTGAGAAAGAACAACGAGGTACGATTGGTCTGGCATGTTCTGGCTTCAGCTTCTGGGAGGCAAAATGGTGAGGATTGGTGAGGCACATGGGTGGCCCTTGGCATCCATTCAGACACTTGTTTACGCGAACGAGGATAAAATACGAGGATCGATCCCATCCCTCCTGCGGGTCTGGGAGAGCATTGAAAAGCATTGTTCTAATTGATCAGCAAACGGTGGCGGGGTGCTTTGAGAGTATATCTTTAGAATGAGGGACATTCAACAAGAGTCTCGACCAGCGTGGGAGACGCACGATATCTCCCACATCTTGTCATTTCCTTATGAGAAGGGCAGGTCCTCCCCCGGATTTCTCCCCTTACCAATACCGCCTCAAAGCTTGCGTGCTTTACCTAAATTTGATATACTACCTGCATATATTACATATCCGTGACCGGTACAACGAGAAATCAAGCTAGTAGCAATGGCGACGCAAATTGTTGAGGTCCCTATGGACATGCAGCCCTCTCAACCCGAAAAGCTAGCGGGCAAACAACATGGCCAAATTCGCAGGCGCGAAATTTTGGAAGAGGTCGAACGAGCCAGTAAATGGCTCAGTGAGGCCGTTGCAAGGGATCGGAATGCCAAGGAAGCAAAGATGATGGCGCAGAGACGTCTTGTACATTTTCACGAGGAAGAATGTATGGGGTTTCTGAATTATGTTACTCTGTAACGAAGTATATCTGATTCTTCCTTTTTATCTCAGCCAATATATTCGAAGCCAATCTGAAAGAAGCCCGCCAGCTCTACGAATCGCAGCTCGTTGAGCAACGTCTCGTCGAATGGCGGCAAAGGGACGCCGCGGACGACCTCCTCAAAGACGAGGAGCGCAAAACCGAACTAGTCAAATTTGTGAACAAAATAGCTGCTCTCAAGATCAAGCTCAAACTGCAAGACGAGGCTCGGGAGCGAGAGATTGCATTCAGGGAGAAGATCAAGATGAAGCGGGACGCACATCAGATCCGAGTCAAGAAATTGGAAGAGCGACAAAAGAAGGAGAGAGACGAACTTTTATCGACGCAAGCCAGGATCGCAAAGGTATGATGCTACGTACTTGCTTTGGTCCTGGAGTCGTCTCTGGTGGCTCATGTAGTATCATTTCCTTAGAACCTGAAACTACTTCAATCTCTAGAAGTTCGAGGCATGGACGAGGCAAAGAAACGTCGTCTCCTCCGCGAGTTTGAAATCCGGTCACAACAACTTGCCATGAAGCAGCAAAAAGAAGCGGAACAGCTCCGCGAGATCCAACTTTTGAGGATTCGACACATTTCGGAGGCCATTCAAATGGAATTGGGCAACATGACTGAAACGGAGGAGCTCACAGCTGAGCAGCGGTTGAAAGAGATTGAGCTGGATGCAGAGAACCGACTTGCACTTCAGATGGAAGAAGAGAAACTTGATCGTCAGCAAGCGAAGCTACAGGCTTTACAACTCAAGGAAGCGCAGAAGATCCAGCGGAACCACTTAAAGCAAGGGCAAAGGAAGCAGGGAAAGCTCCTGGAGAGGCAGCAGCGTCACGCTGCAAAGCTCCGTGAAAAGATGATGATGGCGGAAAGCGCTGCAATCCTCGGCGGCGACATGGCGATTGGGTCCGGTAATAGTGACACCGACGGCTCAGACTCCTACACCGGTGACAGTTCTTCGTTTGCTTCCTCTGAAGCATCCCGCTCCGAAGTCGGCGCCGGTGAGGAGAGCGAAAGCGAAATGGATGCCGAAACGCGGGCCGTGACCGAAAGCAATGCCGCCGCCGACGCCGAAGATCGCCGCAAACGAAACGCACAAAATGACGCCGAAAGGGAGTTGAACGAGGCGTTGAACAAAGGTCGGGAGCGTGTCAAAAATATGGTCGCACACCAGCGCAAAACGGTTGAAGACCTCAAAGTCTATCACAAGGAAGTTCGAAGCCAAAAGGCCCGCGAGCACAAGCGCAAGACTGCCGAAATGAACAAGGACCACGAAGACGAAATGCGCAACGTCAAGACGGAGCAAGCGCAGGAAATGGAAGAGCTTCTTGAGACTATCAGCAACGAAGACCTTATTGCTGCCCAACAATCATCATTTGATAAACAAATGGACACTGTCGTGTCGAACCAGTTATTAGGGAATATGCTTCCCCGTCATGTGGCAGAGGAACTTAAAGCCGGCCGGACGCCCGAGCCCGCCGCATTCGAGAACGTGGCACTCTTCTTTACCGACATTTACGGGTTCAAGGAACTCGCCAACCGATCGTCACCGCGCCAGATTGTTGCGCTCCTCAACAGGATGTACATTGCCTTTGATGAAGTGATTGCCAGGTTCCCTGACCTTTACAAGGTAGAGACCGTCATGGATAGTTTCATGGTTTGTTCTGGATTAAGCGGAAACACCCAAAAATCGCGCGAAGACTGCATTCGTGATGCAACCATTGCCGCTGAATGTGCACTACAGCTCCTCCATGCTGTTGAAGCTATGGACATGTCTGATCAACTTGTTGACAAGCTCAACCTTCGTATCGGTATCCAATGTGGACCGGTTTTAGCTGGTGTCATTGGAACAAAGATGCCACATTACTGTTTGTTTGGTGATACCGTCAATACGGCCTCGCGGATGTGCTCTACCAACCAGGCCCTCAGGATCCAAGTCTCGGAGGCCATGTATGATTTGTTGAAGGATGAGTACATTGTGGAGGAGCGGGGCACGATCGCTGTTAAGGGGAAAGGAGATATGAAGACCTTCTTTTTGCATGGGCGGAAGGGTAAGGTCAGTGAGCCCAACCATTGATGGGAGTGCTATTGGGCAGTGTAGCGAAGAGATTGAGCTTTTGGAGGTTGCGGGGTGGATTAGCATTCATTCTCTCGCTTTTTATATTCATCTTCTCCAACAAAATATCAAAAAACTCAATTGGTCATTTGCAAACGTTTGCATTTGGGCGAAATTCATACCGTTCATTCATTCTTCAATCCCCCATTGCGAAGGAGTTCACAACAAAGGCAGACCAGGTTGATGTTAACCTCTGGCTGAAAATACTCACCCCTCAAGCAACACAAACGACCATTTATCAAGCATCCTCCTATGCCAGTAGGTCTAAAAGTCGACATATGAGGCATCGTCTCCTCTACAAATGCGCGAATGTGACCTGACAACAGCGATTCAAACGGAGCAATGCGAAGGGGTCACAGTTTGATCAACGCAGAGCCAACTGTGTGGATATATCATGACATTTTTACGAACGGAAAGAGACCATAGACCATATTTGTGCCAAGACAGTTTGCCAATGACGGTCTACCTCTCTGTTTCGAAGATTTCCAAGCAATAGCGCCGCCTGATAGCTTAAGAAGCCATCCTGAGGTGTGCTTCTTATCTGAGAGGTCTCCTCCCCAATCTGCATCGGAATAGGCTTGGAGACGTCGTTATTCCAGCTTGCTGTTCTTCTCAGGTACCGAAATATCCTCTTTGACGCCTGTCCAGTGGGTGTTTCCAGGGCGCCTCACAGCTCCCAGCAAGTCTATGCTAGTAAGCTACAAGTTTATTAGGTAGGACTTGGTCTGGACGTGGGTTTTCCGGGGAGAGTACATCCGCTAGAAACAGGTTTTCTGCGTCATCTGCTTCTTACTATCGATGCCATTGGTCACTTTTCCAAACTTCTGGGAGTTATGGGGTTGTTCCCGCTCACAATCAATACAAAAAACTCGAAATTACATATGCCTGTATTTTGGGTTAGATAGAGTAGAGTGACTCGTAATGGGTTGTCCATGTCCGTGGATGGAAACAAATGGGTTGAAAAGTCTTGGTATATTCAAAAACAATCGTACCCACGCACGCGAAAGACAGAAAAGCAAAAAACAAATATACGAAGGATCTTTTACTGTGTTTTCCCTATCTCAAAGGTCATCATCCTTTACCCTGCCAGCTCTCACTCCACATTTTCCAGCACCCAAAACCCATTCCCCCCATCATTTTTCTCGAACCTGTACCGGTCCCCAACCAGACTCTCCACTTCATTCGAAACAAGGATTCCGCCCTTCTGGGCCCCAGCACACAATCGAGAAGCTTTGTCCACCGTATCGCCCAACACGCGAAAATGGGGGACACGAGAGCCCACAAAGCCGGCTTTGACTTTACCACAGTGGATACCGACTTTAAGGTTAATGGGTTCTTGGATTCCCAGATCGGATGTAGAGAGGGTTGTCGTTGCTTGTATGAGTTGTTGGGCGCAGGTGATAGCTTTGGAAATTGCGTCGGTGATTTGCGAAGGGGATGGAGGGGTATCGGTTAATCCGACGCACAGGATATAGCCATCTGCAACACTTTCAACCTGGTAGACCCCTTCACATTTGGCGATAATGTCGTCAAAGATGGCGTAGAGTCTTTGGAGAAGCTGGATCATTTGTTTGGCAGTGTATTGGGCAGGTCCTGCGAGGGCGGTTCGGATAGTTACGGCGTTATCGTAGGTGGTTGGGAGGGGTGTCTGGCCGGATTTGAGAAGAGAGGCAAAGTGAGGGGGCATGGTGTTTCCTGCTAGTTTCATGGTGGGCATCTCTGGCTCGGGTTTATGTCCATTCAAAAGCGCGGTCTGCTCAGCGTGGAGTTCCTGGTACTTTTTAATCATGTCAAACAGTTCTTCCATATCTGTTGCCTGTTCAGCTCGAATGGTTTGAACTTCTTCTTCTTGCTCTTTTAGAAGACTTGCTTGTTTGCGTTTGAGTTCGCGTACTTTTTGGTTCCGTTGGTCCTTATGTTGGACTTTGAGGGATTCGTAGAGCTCCTTGTTGTGCGCTTCGAGTTTTGCGAGTCTTTCCTGGCCCTTTTCGAGGGCCTCAAGGAGCTCGGTGGCGGCGTCTTTGTTTGAGCGTTGTTTTCGTTTGCGGTCGGCTTCGGACCCCTGGACAATGGCCTGGATTTCGGATTCGTCTAGGTCGTGTTCCATGTGCTCCATACCGCCGCCGTCCGTGGAGGAGACCATGTCGGAGGTGTCTACCTCTGATGTACCCGCAAAGGATGATTGGTTGTCCACATCTCGTTCGTGTTTTTGATGGAAACTGTTGCCGACTTCGGCCATCATGGCAGATGTCTCATCAATGATTCCTCGCTCCCGGATCCTTGCACTCGCCTTTTGATTCCGGTCGAGCCCCCTCCGCTGCCGATTCTGATTAGAAATCAATTGCGCTTGAGCAGTCTTTTGTTCTTCTTTGAGTTGGAGAGCTTTGAGCTGGGCTTGTTGGCGGTCAAGTTTGGCGACTTCGTTGCTGCGTTCGATGGTTTGAGTCGCGAGCAGGGTGTTTTCTTTGAGGGTTTGCTCTGCAAGAAGGTCTTCGAGGTCGCTGGAAGAAAGGAGATCGAGCTCCATTTGCTCAGACATGTGACGGAGTTTGATGAGCTATGATGTGCGTTTTGTTTATAATGAGTGTCTGCGTAACGGAGCGAAAAGAAGGTTTGACTAACCTGCAGCTCTCTCAACTGTTCCGCTTCCTTTTGTTGCCTCATAGCCAGTTGCTGATATTGCAACTCATATTCCTTAGCCCGGCCCCGTAACTCCACCTCCCCTAACCCCCTCATTTCAAGGGTATGAACCATTTTCAAGTTTCTCGCAATACGCTCCTGGGTTATGATCAACTCGCTCCTCTCCGTTACTTGCGATACTTGGATGGTTTTGGTGCGCTTCTCAAATGCTTCGCGCTTCTGTTTCTGTTTGGCACGAAAATCAAGTTCGCGTTCCCTTGCTTGGTCTTGCTGGGTAGCGTGTGTTTTGAAGGCGGCGATTTTCAATACCATGGCGATGAGTTCTCTTTTGCGGGTTTCGCAGGAGATGAGATCAGCGGCGGCTTCCCGTTGTCGGTCTTGGACCAGGCGTTGTTCGATAAGTTGTTGTTCGTACAGTTGTCGGGCTTCTTTGAGGTTGCCTTCAAAAATGCTTACTGTGGTGTGCGTAATGTTGGTAATGTTGGTTCAAAATGTTTTTGGTAAACTATGGCAAATTTCTGTACTGACCTTCTTCCTCTTGGAAGGCCCCCGTCCGCCTTTGAGCAGCAAGCTTTTGTTCCTTGATCTCTCGATCGCGACGTAGAGTCGTCACAACGAACTTGTTTCGCTCTTCAACAGCAGACAGCTGCGTAGGCTGGTGCAAGACATCAGTAGACATGATGATTGTTTGGACAAATGTTGCAAAGGAGTATTTGGATAGGATATATCCAAAAGTTTCAAATAGACAAATCGAGATGGATATAGCAAAAGGTGTTATTCTTTTATGGGAAAACCTAGTTCAAGAAAATGGGGGCACTAGTAACTAGTTCGCTTGTTGCAAAGACCCTAAACTCGAATATTTCCCATCAACACAGGAGCAACTAGGCATAAAAACAGGGGAGAACCCGCCTCCCATTGTAACAAATAACGACCAAACAGAATGTGCAGTGCCTCGACAGAACCCACCCCCCCACCAGACGCCCACCTTGATAACAACCTTGCCCAACAAAACCTGAACCCGTTGTTGATGGCATCAGTAGCAAAGGGAACAATACCATTTACCAAAGTAAGAGCGTGAGTATTTGGCAAATGTCTTCCATCTTAAGGGCTGCTTTAGAGTCGTCACAGGTGTACGCCCTAGGCAACATTGTTCTTTGTCATGATGAGGATCTTCGAGTGCGCGGTAAGGTCTTGCGTGCCCTGGTATTGTTTCTCGGCAGGCTTATTCAGCGTTTCTTTAGATTCTTTTGTAAGGCCAAGGGCTGAGGCACGTTCTCTGCCATGACCAGTGTAGGCAAGTCGCAAAACAGTACCTGACGACCCCACTGTTATCTTCAGTGTCCTTTTGTTTAGTTCTTGTCACTGCCTTGCATGTCCTTTTCAAAGCATATTGTCTCCCTGGACAAAGGGTCAAAGATACCAAGACATAATCTCAAAGGGACGTCCACCAAAGCGACATCGAGACATCCATCAATCCACCCATTGTAGCGCCTCTACTTTGAAAGCAGTTGAATGGAGACCCCATTCAAAACTCGAGGTTCGACAGTTTTTTGTCCAACCCACAGACAATTCGCGCCCGTGCCGAACTACCCCCAGGGTGAAATCCAGTGGGGGACACATTACCAAATCAAAAAACAATGGGAATGGGAGACATGGCGGGTTTATCAAGTCGCAGGTATAACTCACGGAGGGAGTCAACAATGGTTTTGTAAATGGTCCAGGCTTTTGTAAGAGGCGAGAATATTGCATTCAGCATCTCTTATTGTGTCTAGGATTTGGAGAGTGGAGCGGTTCTTGATGTGTGCAGTGGGAGTGGGGCTTGCCTCTTTTTCTAGTGTGAGTTTCTAGAGCTTTCACTGATATTTCAAGCTTTGGGAGTATAAATCCTCCCCGGACAGAGATTTCGTTTTCTTGTTTGATTTTGGGAGCTTTTTCTCGGAGGAAGTCTTTGTATTGTCCCGACTTTTACTTAAACTCGAGCACAAGTATCACATCTCCCTCTCCAAGTTTTATTTTTGCAGCAATGTCTACTGCAACTGACATGGTCGTCCCTACGGCCAATGGAGCCCTGGCAGCCCAATCCAGCTGCCACGCCGGCACCGGCGCTGTAACGCACACGCACCAAACAGATCATGAGCTCGAGCGCATCTTGACACTCATGAAGGTAGAAGACGAAGCCCTGGCTCTCGCTCTTGAAAAAGAGCGCGCAAGCATGGAATCCACCATGGAACGAATTCACCGTTTAAACAATTTCCGGATTGATGAAGCTCATATTCGGGAATCGAATATTGCTGAGAGTCGTTTCTTGGTTGAAGCGCAGGATGGTGAGCGTAAGGCACTAACTGTTCGTGAGGCTGAGGAAGCTGCGTCGTTGAAAGAAGAGGAGGAGGACAAGAGGATGCTGGAGACGTTGTTGAGGGAGTTGAGGACACTTAAATTGGGTGTGAGGCAAAAGGCGGAAGCTTCTGAAAGGGTGATGGCGGTTAAGAAACGATTGGCTGAGAGGCGGACCGCGAATCAGTTGAGGCTGGTAGGAGTAGAGGTCCGGCAGGAGAGAGAGAGAAAGGCGTTGCAGGATAGTCATGTCAGGATTATCAAGGTGTGCTTTTTTTGTTTTGTTTATGGCCGTCCATGGGTGGTTAAAGATGTTACTCTTTATGGAACTTAGAACATGAACATGTTCCGCACCCTCCTCTTACAAGACATTGAAGACGCCGCCCTCGACAACTTCATTACAAATGGCAGCATGTCAGATGATGGAACAGTTTCCCAAATAACCACTGACAGAGCCGATGCCGACAAGCTGCACCAAACCAAAATGCTCCAACTCAAGCTCCGGATGCAGAAAGAAGTTGAACAACTCCGAGAAGAGCACCTCATGAAACTTAAGCACATCATGAAAGTGTGTGAACTTGAATTGGAACAAACAGAGGAGATTGAAACGTTGATGGCCGAGCAAAAGATTCAGGAAATGGAAGTCGAGACTGAACAAAGAAAGGAGGTGGAAAATGAAGAGGATCAGATTGCTCAACAGCGAGCGAGTTTGAAGGCGTTTCACACACAGCGGGCGCTTCAGGCCAAAGCATCCCGGACGCTCGCTCATCAACGGTACGAAGCAAGACAATTGACCCGTCAACAAAAAATCGCTTCCAAACAACGCGAGCGCCAGTATTTCGCATCCGAGGACGCCCTCCGCGAAAGCATGCGAGCAATATCCCAAGAGGAACAGGACCAAGACGAAGCCAGCTCCCAAGCCTCCGGTGTAATCAAATCAAGCAAACCTGGTTCAGCTCGCCACTCTGTCGCAGGGTTATCCGAAATCAGTTCAACGGACCAAAGCGAAATATCGGACATGACAACGGACTCGCACGCCGATACGGCCATTGGTGACGACGGAGAAGCATCCGAAAGCGCCCAAGCCGTCGAAAGCGTCGAACTTGACGAACAAATCCGCAAAGAACGCTCTAGGATTGAGGAACTTACCAAACGACACTATGCGGCCATGGAGGCTCTCCGCATCCAACAACGCGAACTCCGCGAAATCACCAAACGAGAGCTTGCTACCCAAATGAACCGCCTCTTGGGCGAACAAGAAGACGAGTACAAACAACTCAAAATCCAACACCACCATGAAACAGAAGCACTATTGAACACCCAAAGCGCCGCAAATGCTCTCGAAGAAGACAATAAAGGCGCTAATGAATTGCTGTATGGAATGCTCCCCCGTTACGTGGCGGATGCAATGAAGATGGGCCACGAGATCCCACCCAAAGATTTCGAAACAGTGACGATTCTCTATAGCGATATCGTCCAATTCACAAACCTAACCGTTAAATCCTCGCCAAACCAAATCGTTAACCTCCTCAACAGGTTGTACACGGCTTTTGATTCCGCGTTGGATGACTATGCGGATTTATATAAAACAGAGACCATTGGGGATGCATACCAGATCGTCGCGGGGTTGAATGAAGAATCAGAACAAGGAGGACGTGAGGCCGTTATTCGACGGAATGCAATGGATACCATTGACTGTGCGCTCAGATTCTTGACAGAAATTCGGAATCTCGACATGACAGACCAAGTCATGCGTGATTTGCATATCCGCATTGGAATCCATTCTGGGCCGTGTGTGGGGGGTGTTGCTGGAGTGACGATGCCAAAGTTTGCAATTTTTGGGGATACGGTGAATATTGCGAATCAGATGGAACAGAAATCGAGGCCGAATCGGATTCATATTAGTCAGGCTACTTACGAGTTGATCAAGGAGGCGCCTTTTGTTTTTGAAAAAGTGGAGGGCGGGGTTGTGTTGGAGGGCGGGGTTACTTGCCAGACGTATTGGGTGACGGGACGCAAGGATGGGGGTTCAAAAGTGGCTGCTAATGCAGGTGGAAAAAAGAAGGCGAGGGTGATGCTTCAGTAAAAGTTCCCGTACAAACGTAGTTGGGGATAAAAAAAAACCGTAGAAACGCTATTGAGATTTACACATATTCAGTTTTCTTGTGTTGTTTAACGTTCAAAGGGCGTCAAGGCGCAATACCTTGGCATCATCCACAAAGTTCACATAAAATACATACAAATGCTATTCTCCCACAAGCTCATCTCATGTATTAAAAAATCCATAATACAATCCCGCTCATCAAAACAAAACTAAACAAACCCAACCAAATCCCAAATCATCGTCTCACTCAAATCCCCAAACATGGCTTGCAAGAACTGGTCGTCATGCGATGGTGCAGGTCCCTGTTGTTGCTGTTGCTGTTGATGTTGCTGTTGCTGTTGTTGCTGTTGTTGCTGTTGCTGTTGCTGAGGTGGGGGTGCATGGTGTAATCCATGCAGGGTTTGTTGAGTAAGGTTCGGTGGAGGGACATTGTATGGAGGATTAAGGAGAGGTTGGTTATTGTACATGACTGGAATGTGTGGTACAGGTGGAGGCATCATATGAATATAGTTGAGTGGTGGTTGTGGACGGGCAGTGGTGATGCGCAGGGGTGCGGTAGACAGCGGGGGACATGGTATGGTAGAAGATATGGGTAAAGGAACAGGGTCTGACCGTTTCACCTCATCAACATCTTGCGCCCACTGTCGGCGCTTTTCAAGGGTCCACGGACGGAGACGGGATTGTATGCCGCGGGCTTCGAGGGTTTCCGCCATGACGCCGATAAAACCTTTCATGATAGGGTGTTTGACTGCAAGGTGTTCCAAGAGGCCGTGCATGCGTTCTATGCGTTCGTGAGCGACCATGTCGCCGGTCATGACGTCGGATAGGAGGGCATCCCAGGCAGTCGTGAATGGCAGTCGTGAATGCTGTGGGGATATTGACAAAGAGAAAGGAGACGCCGCCAGTAGTGAGGGGTCGCCCGTCGGTAGTACTGGATATCGGCGGTGTGATGGGAGAGGATGAACAAGTCGAGTCGAGGTCTTCGTCGGTCGACCCGAGGGTTTCGAGGATTTCAACGAGGGCGGCGCTCGAGCGACGGGACTCGGCGTCGTAGCGGCCTAAAAGAGCTCGGCGCGATGAGAGGACAATGAGGTGCCATGTAACATGAAGGGATTCGCGCCGAGTAAATTTGCGCCCCGTGGTGCCTCCGCCAGCTCCAGCGCCGTTTTTTGGTAATCGGAGTAGAGGGGGCAGACCCTCTCTCCACAATTCGAGACGGGTTTGGATTTCTTCAACAAGTTCTTTGCCGCCTTCGGCTCGGTTGACGCGGCCCTTTTTCCATGAAGCTCGGGCCGAATTGGCGCGTTTCATGACGAGGCCAGCGATTTCCATGAGGGATGTGTGGTGCCGGAGGTACTCTGCGTCTGCACGCTCTTCCTCCACTTCGGAAAATCCCTGTGGCCACGGAGTGTCCCTGTTTTTGTTCTGTGCCTTAGCTTACCTGTATTTTACAAGTGTGCCAACATGGACCTACCAGTCGTCATCCGCCACCATCATGGGCCTTCCGGTAGCCATACTAGCATATCTCTCGAGAATGTACGCTCCAAACCAGGTCCTTCGTCGCGTCTCCTCGGTCGCGGTAGGATCATTTAATCGAATGGGACGCCGAATATCTTGCAAATTCCGATGCAAGCCCAATTCCTGGGCGGCCCGAACACCCGCCCCAGTCAACCTCCACCGATTGATGAACGCATTTCCCTTTCCCGATCCGCACAGTGACAAAACAAGGTACGCCTGTGTAATCCACACATGCGGCGCTTCGTACTCTAACGTAACTTCTCTTGCTCTGTCTGTCAATTCTTCCACATCGTTTGCCGAGAGTCCATAGCTTTCTGCGTTTGGCATGTGGTGTACTACGACGACAAGGACTGCGTACAAGAGGGCACGAAATGGGAGCGAGTCTGGGCCCTCGGCCAGAGTCCGAAAGAAGCTGGCGCGGTCAATGATGGGAAGAAAGGGGTGTACGAGTTGAAAGTAGGTTGTCGCCAAACGCATAATTTGGTCATAGGTAAAGGGGAGGTGCTTGCTGAGGGCAGTAGGTTGGTAGGGTGACAAGGGCGTGTTAGACTGGGAGGGTATATTGAATGGGAGCGTGATCAGACCGTCCCGATATCGCGGAGATTGATTCAAGTATGTTGCAGCTTGAAAGATAGAAAGGAAATGACACTAGTTCAGGATACAGGAAGCTCAATGCATGACACAGGTAGTCACTCACATCGCCCATAATACATTAAAAAACTCCCACTAAGGTCCATGCACAATAAATTTCCACTGGGTATCAGTCGAGGTCTCCTCCATGACGGTTCATCAGCGGTTTCGGATGCTTCCGCCGACGCGCCCTCCCAAGGCCGTGTTGAAGAGGCAACCTGCATGTCTGAACCGTCTGCGGAGGCCGTTGGGTCTGTGGATGGGTCGCCTTGACTCCCTGGAGGTATGCCTGCTGCGAGCAGTGATTCCATCATTTTGAGTCTGAAGAACACAATTGTTAACTTTCCGTGGCTTCCCCACATACAGCAGGAAAGAGTTGTTCGCACCTATTCTCCAAGGTCTTTATGGTATTCTTTCGTATGGGACCTCTCTTTTTGGTCGTGTCACTGTAGTGGCAAACAAACCCAAATGCTCTGCAACCGGAACAAGGGTACTCCCCCGAGCACTTTGTTCGCTTTTTTCTGCATGTATCGCAAGCCTTTGACGCGCGTGTTCGCTTTGGCTGATGGTGATGCAGTAGCTGTTGTTGATGGTGCTGTTGCTGGTTCTGTTGCTGCTGCTGTTGTTGGGTCTGTTGTTGAGCATGCTGCTGCAGCTGCATGTCGTTGGTGACATTGTTGTAACTGTGGTGGTTCTGGTGACCACCACCATGAGCCGAGGGAGAGGGAGAAGAGGGAGACTCCATCGGCGGACCGTTTGGAGTCGTGAGAGGAGGCGGGGATGTCTCTGACTGGGACTCATATCCTTGTGAAGACGCGAGGTTTTGTTGTCGTCGTCGTTGTTGTTGCTCCATAGCGACAAGGGGACTAGCGTGTGGGGTGACAGACTCGAGATTCCGTCGAGATTGCACAAGAGCACACAAGAATGAGTGCGAGTGCTAATAAGATATCCACGCAGTCACAAACACACACAGGCACACCCCGAGAGCGAGAGCGACGACAACGCGACAGAACGAAGAGAATGTCACGCAAACCTTTTTCCGCAATGCTCTAACCAACGACCATAAGAGCCATGAACGCAGTAAAACTAGTAATAGTAATACTAACGACAGCGATAGACTATTTCACGCATGCACAAATGACAAACGTAACGAGATGGAAAATGCAAACGAAAATGGCAAATCGTTGAAAGTGTTCTTTAGGAACACAAAAACACGACCTGGTCTCTGGGTCGACCAATTGTTTTGATTAGGTGATTTCTTACCAATTTCTGCTTTGAATCCCAACTGGCTGGGTTTTTTTTTATTATTTTATTTTGTAGGCATCCCGACGGTCACAGCCTCTAGAGCATCGCACAACAATGGAGGGGCATGTAGATAACACACACATGTGGATGTTTGATTCAGAATGTGTATATCCCAGGGCATGGTTACGTGGAAGATTGAAAAGGGTTGTTTTGAATGCGTCTTTGAACACTCGATTACTATTATCATGGCCTCCCTTCGGAGACCAAAAGCAGGTATAAACCTTACGTTTAATCGGTCTAGAGTTCAGGTAGAAGAAGGCGGAGGGAGATAACATTGACACCAACACTTGCATACTTTTGCAGACGGCAGGAGCAGCTGGACAGCTTTGGAGGGCTAACTACTCTTGTTAATTTTCTTCCTCGATTTTTTATTCAGAAGTGATTTCGAAACACATAAACACATTGCATTCGGAACGCACTGATTCTCAACACTTGTTCTTTGCACATGAATATCTTCCTCGATCTCATTGCTCCCAAAAGTTTAAAAAACGGACATGTATTGGGGACGCATCAACTCGCCCACCACACTACACTGTTGCACACTCTTGCACACGCAAACACATTCGAGAGCATGTGGAAATTTCTCTTACTCTCTTGTTATCACTCTGACACTTGCATTCTCCTTTACCCCCTTCTCGTTGTTTTCTATACTGACTTCAAGTTTGCCCGTGCTGGAGGTTGTGCAGCGCTTGCCGCTCCTTTTCAGTTCCATGATTCTCGACATTCCTACTCACATATGGATAACTATATTCATTATTAACCGTCAGTATGCAACATCACCCATCAATCGTAAGTGGGCATTTCGTAAAACGCTTAACTCACCAGTCGATGGAAGATCGCCCTGACTGCTCTTTGGGCTTTGCATTTACAGGTTCGGTGTCAATGTACCTGCACATTCATATAGTACTGCAGGATGAGTTTTGCGTACAATTGTTTTGCTCTATTGAATGGCGTTCTTACGTGCTCCTCGGGCTCGTGTCGTTCATGGTGTCTCGAAAGGCTGCTGGGTACAGGTCTGCGTTTCTGTTGGCTGGCAGAGACTTGCTCATCATTTTCCTTTGTTTAAAATATTTGCACGAAGAGTGTCAATCGTCTTTAGATACAGGCAATGATGGCCCTTTGGGAACTGATGGGTTTTCGGTCTATGGGCTTGCGTTTTCCTTTTTCGCAGTCAGATGTCACATGCTGTAAACCTTGCCTCATGACGTTTGAATCAGGGCCGACCCAACGCACACAGCAGGGTCTTTGCTGAGGGTAATCAGTTGCGCACAAATAGGAATTCAGGGTCAACAAGACCAAGGTGTGCTATTCAATGGAGAGGCGCATATTGACATTCAGAAGATCGAACTTTGGGGTCACCCGTCATGTTACAACGAGAGTGGTATTGATCCATTTTCATACGTAACATGTTATAATTCGTGAATCGGCGCAGATTAGAGTCCGCTCAACCCTCAGGATGGATATTCGGAAAGATCGGTATCTCAAGTGGCTCGTGTCCCTACCAGGGATCCGTAATTTAAGGCCCTACATCTACTCATCGCATTGCCATATGGACTACCCAACTCGCATACACAAACAGTTTCTGCGAAAGGAATATTTACAATAATGATACTTAAAAGTTCGATTATCCTACAAGATGCACAAGTTGCATTAACAGCTACCCATTCCATTACCGTTTGCACTATTTAATTTGCGTACGTCCACGACCGTACGAAGATGCAAGTTCGTATTAGGTTGTTCCCCTTGACCACCCGTAGCCGAGCTCGTGATTACCTTCTGATTCTTGCCTGGTGACCCCTTCACCACTATGTGCTTTCCGCCGTTGCTGGGTCAAGACCCTAAAATCTCTTCCCTGAGGGCTGAGGGTTGATCAGCTTCAAGTCCAATAGTATATTGTGTCAGAGAGCTGTAGGTTTAGTTGCCCAAGACTAGGCAAGATCGTCACTCCCATCCGTCAATCTCTGCAACTCGACCGCATCCCCCCCATTCGACGTGCTCTGCCTCTTTTTCGTTCCCGCCAGCGTGATCGGCTCCATCTCCCTCTGCATGCACAAATACTCGCCCCCTAACGATAAAACAACAAGTGTACACAAGAAACAAAACCACCAGAAAAAGGATTTGGGGAGCGATCGGCTGTACAGAGTCGTTATGAAAATGTGCAGAATGTGGAGCGTGCAGCTAAAGTCGAGGCAGAGTTTGGCCCGCTGAACAATGATCAAGAGGTAGTAGCTCCTGTTCCATCAAACCAAACACTCGTAAGCTTAGAGGGTGGCAATGCAAATTCTGCCCATCAACATACCCCAACCCCGCATTCATCAAATAGGCTAGAAATAAACTCCACCCCAACACGGTATCTGTCCGCAGCTCGTCGTGCATCAAGACATGATTCAACGTCACGGGCGATCCGGTCAACAATTCGAGTACAAAGACAATGAGCGATGCAGAGAGGTAATATGTTGACTGTAGTGCCACTAATACCGATTGTTAGATTTTTTTTTACAACTGCAAACGGTACGCTGGAACGTACCTATCTGCGCGGCAATAAGGACAGGATCAAACGTTGAGGTACGGAACGAGGCGCTGGACATGTTGTCACTTAAAAATGACGGTATTTAGCAGGAGCGCTTTCACACCCGGTTGTCATGCAGATCCCCCCACCCATAGCAAAGAAAAAACGGCAGAGGAAACAAGACTCACACATGCTCCAAACAAAACCCCCGCCAACCCGTCAAAGCACACTCGACGATCACTGCCATTGTGCGCAGCAACGTCCGTCGCAGTTGTCACGTGTTGCTTGGTCATCAAGTCCCGCCAACCCAAGTATGTCGGTTTCGCCTTGCTTTCCTCCAAACCACCACTCGCCCCCACCGACGGGCAAACTCGCAATGCTCCATGGGAGCAAAACTCAATATGTCACGCCGACCACTATGCTTTAAGCGTTAGGGTCGTGACGGTATCATCCGTCGAGGCTTATTTCAACACGCTCATCTGATTATGAATGTTTGTTCAGCCACTACGCACTCTTTACCCTATTTCACATGCATCCACAGCATTGACTGTGCATTCTCTATCTACATGGCACTCGTCGCTTTTGGCTAATGTCATGGTACACTACAAAGTTGGATTTAGCGTGAAAGAACACTGCTGGATAATACGATTCTACCGTTTAACAAATGCCAAATGCTTGACTCTGGACTTGACCCCTGGATCATATCGTATCAACTAGGGCCCTGTCTAGTATGCGTTCCGTAAGCGATTTGAAGTTCTGGGATTCGGTTGTCGTACGACCTTTTCATCGTATAGCAAGTTGTTGTCGAGTTTTGTCCACCCAAATATAAATGAGTGAATGCATCTCGTTTACTGGTAATGGTTGGAAAGATGAACGGTTAGTTTGAAGTACATGCCACTGAAATTCGCGAGTAAGCCCAAAAAGTGTTCATATCGACCTAACAGCCATAATAGCCATAACAAATCATAGTAAAAATAATAATATGTATATCCCAATTGCATTCCCAACTCGACTACCAAGGTACGTCAAAAGCGTGACCATACCTCTCCTTCATAACTTTAGAGGTGGCCTGCACACCCACCCAAAAATAAAAACGTCACACTTGCATCACACCACCGCTCCGAACTACTGACGGATATAAGAGTACCCCCCACCATCTCTCCCTCCTATCCCAACAAAACAACGCAACCATGAACCAAGATACAGCAACTCGCCTGAACGAGCTCGGCAAAGCTCACTCCATGCGGTCTTCCGCACATGACACGACCGCCGGTGCAACAGCATACGACAGCAACTGGGTATCAGACGAATCTTTTACAAGTCAAACCATCGTTAATGGAAAACAGGATCAGGGTGGATGGCATTCTCATTCGGAGGGTGTCGTCGATTCAGTAAGTTTGCCGTGCTTTGGTTAGCAATTTTGAATGTTGGATTTTAAAGCGAACACATTTATAGGAGGGAACACCCCAAACAACGAGCTCATACACGGAAGAGTTGGGAAAAGATGGATGGCATGAACAACAGAGGAGGATTCAAGACTAGGTTCAATCATTATTTGATGTTTTGAATCGGCCCGTTTACCCATTGTATAAAAAAAAATCATCACCGCCGTTGGCATATATTTATTAGACTTTAAGAACCTTTTCCAAAATCTTTCGTTGACCATCATTTCCTAACAAGTTGATGAGCATTCAAGTGAGAACACACATACACCCCACACGGAGCTCACCGTTGCTCAACATCCCTCTCACATCCTCAACCCACTGTTCACACTCCCGCGCAACAATTCCCTCCAACACACGTACAACCCGTCCAAAATACAAATCACATTCCCTAATTATACTTCAATAACCTTTGCCATCTAAAAGACAGTAAACAATACGCATACCGGTACCGCCCAAACACCGCCTCCACAAGCAAACACCACGGCACGCTTTTCAATTCCTGCAAATCATCTACAGACGCCCAGCGGAGGAGAGTAGAGAAGATATCCAGAATATATAAGACGGTCGTCGTTTCCTTTCGGCTGCATTATTGTTAGGCCATTGTCGTGTATTGACTTATTGACTATTATTGACGTACCCGGAACGGATAATCTCATCCACAACACGACCCAATTCCCCGACATGTTGCAAAACTATTGGCAAGATATCCGGACAAAGCGGTGGACGCCCTTCGCTCTCCTCACTTTATATAATCAAACCATCATCCAAGATTCGTACACTGCATTCATACGTACCTATTCATGACCAATCCACACAAAACCCTTACATACTCCGGCCGCCGTTCCATCACCCGTTCCAACAAAAACCGTCTGTTAAACTCTGTGAAAAGCATATAGCCAAATGGATTTCCAGCAGCTTCGTCAACGACTCTCAGCAGTAGATCCGCAATTCCATTCAATATCTGGTCATCTGCAACTGTATGAGCATATTTCCTTTCTGGTACGTGTCAGAAAAACGTACCGGTGCCAAACAATTCACTTAATTGAGTTATATACATACGGCAAGCTTCCAGTCGGTTTACATCCGTTTCGAATACAATAGATAGAAAGCAGTCTGCAATGTTTGCATGATGTACATGGCTAGTAGCTGTTCATTATGCTTAATACGTGGAAAGTATATGATAGAACGTTACGTACCAGACCAGGATGGACATTGGGTTGGGCGTACCATGCAACGTCCACTCCCCAACAGCCCGATCGTGCCGCAAAAGGTACAAAAAGAGTTTCCTGGGGGCATGTTGATAACATTCACTGCAAAGTTGTCTTGGACGATTACCAACCTGAAATACCTAAACTCGAAGTTTGTAACCAACAACAGCCAACCATAAAACGGATAACAAACTTACATGAATTCCCCACCCCCTTCAAATACACCCCACATGACTCGTACTAAAACCGTCCTCAGCAACAAAATAATCAACATGCCGGAAAAGACAGCACGAAGAAACGAAAAAGAAGCACATGAGATACATACGTATTCGCACCACCCACCCACTCAAGACATTTCCATCAACATTACAAAGCACGTCCACAGCCCGTTTATCCGTCATGCTCCTCCGCACAAGGCGCTCTAGCGCACCTAGTACTAACATCAATACATTGGACAAACGACGTCTGTATATTCGCTACCTTTTGTATTTAGCCACCGGATAACGCGCTCATCAACGATCGGATCGGCCAACTCCAAATACCGGTCCAATAACCCCCCGTCATCTACTCGTTTATCGGTAATGTATGCATCTAATATTAGAGGGGTCGGGACTGGGAGCGCTGGTACGCGGGGCTGCGGAAAGGGTTACCACATTGTACGCGAGATGGACTGAGGCACGTACGTTTGGGTAGGGTATGCGTGTTGGTGGCTTGACCAGTGTGAGTTTGGAATTGAAGAAATGGAGAAAGCGGTACTTACTGGTGATGATATCTGTGGGACTTTGAGCATCTTGTAGATTGAAAACGAGATCTGGGACATGCGATGGAAGGAAGTCCAAGTCCGATTCATGACTGTGCCATAACCTTGCTGCGCCATGATTGTTTTTTGTGTAAGCAATTGCAGCGTTGCTTTTTGGGCTTGCTTGTCGAATTGTGATTTTTTGAACAAGGGTTGGCTCGAGACATGCCAGCAGAAAAAGCCAAAGCAAAAAAGTCGCCCCCCGTATCGAAAAAATCAAAACGCTCCATCCTCTTACAAGAAATTCTCTCACTCGGCGGGGAGGAATCGGATCTCGCTGTTATCGCAGATGCACTCTCCGGGTCAGAAGCGGAAGATAATGGTGTGCAAACGAAACGCAAGGAGCGAAAGGAACAAAAAGAGGAAGTGGATGAGGGAGCGTTGTTGAAAGAGTTGATGGGGTTTATTAATGGTGTTGGGATTGATCCGAAGAAGAGTGTTGTTGAGGAAGTTGACGACGAGGAGGGTGAAGGTGAGGTTGGCGGTGAGGATGTAGATCCGAGTGAGGGAGGCCAAGGAGGAGAACAAGAGGAGGAGGGTGAGGAGGAAGAAGAAGGAGATGAAAATGCGGAAGAGGATCATGAAGAGGAAGAAGGAGCAGAGGAAGAAGCAAACGACCAGCTCAAGTACGGAAAAGAAGATGCAAACGAGGTCCGATCCATGGTCTCCCAATTGCTACAAGGCCAAACCGTCGACGATAAACTAAGCAAAAGAATGGCAAGTCTCACATAACCCTCACTCTTTATGGTACAGGATCTCATTCCGCACATACATAGATCTTTGAACCGACAAGCCGCTGGTACGACCACCGACTCCCCCCCGTCACCGGCAAACCCAACACCTCAGAATCCACCCTCCAAACCACGTACACTCGCGCCAAAACTCTCTGGACACAAGAAAGCGCCAAATACACCTCTCTCAAATCCCGATCGGCCGACAAGGACTTCATTTCCACTGTGTTGAAATCGGGTACTGTTACCGACAAAGTCTCGGCTTTGACGCTTTTGGTACAAGAGTCCCCGTTACATACCCTCCATCTCTTGCGTGACCAGCTTGTGAATGGGATGGCGAGGAAGAAGGCACGGAGGGAGGCGGTGCTTGCTATGGACAGTGTCAAGGATTTGATGGTGGGTACATTGCTGCCTGACAGAAAGCTGCGGTATTTCAGAGATCAGCCCTTGGATTCTCCGCATGTCAAACCTGTACATTTGGTGGCATGGTACTTTGAGGATGGGTTGAAGAAATCTTATTTTGAGTTTATTCAGCTTATTGAGGTATGTTGTGTGTTTTACTTGTTAGTGTTTGTCAGGACCCATATAGAGACATGATCGTATTTCAGGAATTGGCCAGGGACCCGCTCCTCCACATTAAAAACAAAATGATCCAATACACCTACGACCTCCTTTCCTCCAAACCCGAACAAGAGCAAAATCTCCTCTCCCTCCTCGTCAACAAAGTAGGCGACCAAGACCGGAAACTTGCATCCAAATCCGCTCACCTCCTCTCTCAACTCTTGACCACACACCCCGCCATGAAACTCGTCGTCATTAAAGAAGTTGAACGACTCTTGTTTCGTCCGAATGTCACGGATCGAGCGCGGTACTATGCTGTCACATTTTTGAATCAGACTGTGTTGAGTCATCGGGAGGTGGATGTAGCTGCTGCCAATCGGCTTGTGGATGTGTATTTTGCAGTATTTGATGGGCTTGGCAAGCGGATGGAGGGTGCAAAGATGGAAAAGGACGTCAAGCGCAAGAATGGCAAGAAGAAAGGGAAAAAGGGCAAAAAGAATATTGGAAAAGGGGCGAAAAAAGCAGAGGCGGTTCCTCAAGATCTAGAGAATATGACTCTGGCTGATGGTATCGACGCCAAAATGATGGCAGCCTTGTTGACTGGAGTCAACCGGGCCTTTCCATTTGCCAAGATTGAAGACGATGTGTAAGTTTTTCTCTTATGACTAGTTGTTCTATATACATGGATCCTCACTCTCTACTAGGTTTGACAAACACATGAAAACCCTCTTCACCGTCTCCCACATTGGGACCTTCAACACCTCCATCCAGGCCCTGACACTCATCTTTCAGGTCCAATCTTCCCGACAATCCCTCTCTGACCGCTTCTATCGAACCCTCTACGACTCCCTCCTCGATCCCCGCCTTTACACCGCCTCCAAACAAGCCATGTACCTCAACCTCCTCTACCGGGCCCTAAAGGCCGACACGTCCCTTAACAGAGTCAAATCCTTTATTAAGCGCCTTGTACAAGTCTGCGCGTACGTTCAGGTACCGTTTGTCTGTGCGGGATTGTTTTTGGTAGGCGAGGTGGCCAAAGTGCGTCCTGGAATTTGGGGGATGGTGAATCACGCTGAAGAGGATGGTGATGTAGAAGTGTTTGTGGATGTGGATGATGACGGTGAGATATCCAAGCCAGATGTAAAAGAAGTGACGCAAGGATATGACGGCAGGAAGAGGGATCCGCTATATTGTAATGCTGAAAAGACATGTTTGTGGGAATTGGTAAGTCTTTGCTGATGCGACACCATTTTTCCAAAAATGCCAACCCATATTCCTAGACTGTCTTTTCTACCCACTTTCACCCAACCGTCTCACTCTACGCCAAAACGCTCCTCTCCGGCACACCCATCGCCCCACCCCCTAACGCAACAAACTACGACCCCCTCCAAAACCACACTCTCAGCCGTTTCCTCGACCGCTTTATTTTCAAGAACCCTAAAAAGGTATCGACGGCCTACAAGGGCACATCCCTCATGCAACCTAGAGTTGCGGGCTTGAGTCTTTCTGGTCGCGAAGAGGAAGGCCACGAGCGGATTCTGAGTGCTGCCCGGAAAAGAGGCGTCGTCCTCGAGAATGAGGAAATTGGGAATAGACTTCCCTTGGATGACACGCCCGTCAATATCGTTGCGCAAAAGTGGCTGGAGAATCCCGAGTCTGTTCCAGTTGATGAGGTAACTTCAATTATGTTGTCCGCAAAGTGCTCTGACTAACACGTCTCCAGATCTTTTATTATCAATACTTCAAAGAAAAGGCCCGGGATACCACTAGGTCCAAGAAAAAGAAGCAGGCAGTGGAAGAACTGGATGCTGCCGAAGATGAGGGCGAGGACGAGATGGATGAAGACTTGGTTTGGGAGGCTATGCAAAAGAGTGCCGGGTTTGATCCTGCTGGAGAGGATGAGGGTGGTGATGAGGACTTGTTAGGTGATGAGGATGATGAGTTGAGTTTGGAGGATATCGACAGCGATGAGGACAATGTCGAAGGGGAGAATGAAGAGGACGATCAGGATTTGGACGACGTATACAAAGCCATGGATGGCATTGATGCAGCTTCTGGTTCCTTGTCTGACAATGCCTCTGACGACGACGACGATGAAATGGCCAACTGGGCCCAAGACTCCAACGAAGACGCCAGCATTTCCTCTGACGACGATGATGACGATGCCTCGTTTGCAAACATGATGACAGCCGAAGAAGAAGCCTCCGACTCTGATTCTAAGAAACCCAAAAAACCCACCCACCTCTCCACCAAAGCCCGAGCACTCGGATACAAGGGCGCGTATTTCGACACAAAGTCTGCCTTTGCCTTTGCGGATGCTGATGAGTTTTTGGAATTGATTGAGCGAGAGGATGGGCTGGATACTAGTGACGGTGCAACTGCTCTTATGAGTAAGGGTAAAGGAGAAAAGAGGAAGCGGGACAGCGCACCCAGGGGCCATGGGAAGAAAAAGAAGGTTAGATAGGTGTACGTCTGTTTTGTATCATACATGTTGAGTGCATATCTCGTCGCTCGTATTTAAATAGACAATTCTAGCATGAGTTGTTTACGTGCGCTATTCATTGATCCGTGTACGGGCAATGTTTGCACGACACGGCAGCCCGCCACAACCAATGGTTAGACATGTATCACACGCTTAACTTCTAGCACATCTTCTATAACCCCTCTCCCGTCCCTCGCACCGATCGACGCCCCTTTTTCACCGCCGAACCAGCATCCGACACCACAATCGTCGGTGGCGACGCATCGGATAGCATGCGCAACTTTCTAAACAATTCTTTGGCAGGTCCCAAATTCCACACCGATCCCTCCGGGGTATGCACAAACGGAAACGTGTGGTGCCTCTCTCGAGGAAATCGGGTCGACAAGAGACTGGATTGATGTTGTGGGACACTTGTTCTATGCGCGTAGGTGGTTATTTCCTTTCGTCCTATACCGCCGTGTAGAGGTGTCGAGGGCGTCCAGGGGCGATAGGTTTGTACCGGCGGGTTGATCGGATCCGGAGCACTCCATGAAACGTGCTCAGAGCAACAGGAACTCGTCTCCTCGGGATGCATCAAAGAAGCCGACACGAAGTGCTGGTCCAAAAGAATCGTACGTGGATGTGATGAAGCCACCGGTTCCGCTTTTTCCTCCTCGTCCATGGAATGAATGTATCCTTGCTGATACAGGTACCGCGTTATGGGCGACGGGGGATAGGACGCAGCCGTGCTCTTGAACCCACCCCGCCTTTGTACAATGCCCTTCATTTCCTCTTTCCACATCTGAACACCTAGATCAACTGTAGGCGGGATGGACATGACGGGACTCTCCTCGTCGTCAGACGATACCCATCCCAAAGACTTTTTGCAGGCGGCCGTGATGAGGTTTAGCATATGGTCCTTGTTGGGTGCGGGGGACGTTGCGGGTCGCGTGGGGCGGCGACGGGTACGTGGACGCCGTACGTCTCCTTTACGCTCTTCTTGAAACTTTTGGTGCACATCTACTTTGGGTCTCCCCTTTTTTATGGTCATCATTTTAACCTCATCCTCACATACGCCCTCTACTTCCCCTCCATCGCCCGGTTCCGCCGCAACAGGAACGTACTCAACCTTGGATAGCCGCCTGGGAGGACCCGGCAAATGCCCCGAAAATGACCGCGTGCGAATCGGAGACCTTTGTCGTGATGGCTTGTTGTCTTCGGCTTCGGACGCTGTCGACCGCGGGGAGGCGACTTGGGATTTGTTGATGATGGAATGGGGAGAGGCTTTGGGCATTTCTGCGTGTGCGTGCATAGAAAGTAATAAACTTGGTCTCTAAAAAATAACCTGGCTATCCACAACCCAGTCAATCAACACCAAGGGAAAAACAGCACGAAAAAACCAAAGAACCACGCCATCCGACCCCACAACAGTGCAGCAAAACAAACTACGGACAAACACCCTCCACCATGCAAACCCCAAGTATTGACTTATCCGTATGACACCCTCGTGTCTTGGTGTGCCTCGTTTTCATTTCATTGCTTGGACACCCTCAGCGTCAACATCCCCCATCCTGCACAGGTAAGATTGAGGCTTGAACCCTCATCTTTCGATCGGAGAGATTACGTAATGGCCTATTTGCAGTTTTGCGCTTTGGTGCGTTATGTAGAGCATTGCCTACGGCTCGTTGGAACAGGCTTTTCGATACTGATGCTGGGTTTATGGTTATGTTAGATATGTCGTCGTTTCGTTTTTGGCAGTTTTGGCAGGGTTATTGGGGTGTTTATGTTGGAATATTGAGGACACTGTCAGGAAGTCCATGGACAAGACAAGGAAGGAATGGCAGTGTATGGGGATAATGCCCACGACCTATTGGTTAGATTTCTGAAAAACAAGAAAATGCCTTGGGTCACAAAGTTCTTCTTTTGTTTGCAAGAGCAGGTTCAAAAGGTTCATCACCGTGACATACACGACTGCGCGACGCGTCCTTTCCAAGCGCAGCAGCAGCAGCGCAGAGTCCTTCAGTGCCGCCAACCACTGTTGAAAACAACAACGGCCCCATTCCAGAATTTCCAGCCCGGCCCTACCCAGAACTTGCGGTGCAATGAGCGCGGCTGGCCGATCCGCTCCATCCGCTCCATCCCAGCCAAAATCACGTACCGACGATACGAGCGAAAGCATCATCCTAGGATGGGAAGACGACCAAGATGATATAACCAACCCACACTCCTCTCGCTCCAAAAAACCAAAAATCCGCAATCTCCCCTCCCAACCATTGTCCTTTACTGAACCAACAATGTCCTTCTCAGCCAGTACAACAAGCGCATACCGCACACAAGACCACGTTGCGGAATTACAGCGACACGTGGAAGTTCTGAAGATTGAGAAGAGGGAGATGGAGCTTGAGAGCGATGCCCGTGTGCGAGGTCTCGAGGGACAGTTGAAGGAGTTGAGAGGCGCGGTGCAGGATTTGGAACGTCAGGTTCATGTAAGGCAGATATGTGATATCCCCAATCATTCATCTGAGTTCAACAATGAACATGGAATGTAGGTTCTTACGGACGAATTGGAGGTAAAAAATCTCTTGCTTCGCAATGCCGAAATTCCCATAGCCCAATCTACTGAGCAAACGCCAAATCGGTAAATACTCGCCGAATACGTAATGGATTGACCATGATATGCTCATTTAACCCCCCCCCCCCAAAAAAAAAAGACCCCAGATTAGTATCTCAGTCCTCACAGAGAATGCCCGTTTGCGTGCAGAGTGCAGTGCATTAAAAAAAGCCTTAGAAAAGAGTGCAAAACCACAATCGGTATCGTTTACCAGTGAGCGGAGCTCAGGGCGAGGTATGTGTAAGTGTAGGACGAAACTTGGGTTAGGAAACTGATGCTGGAGTCTAGTAACAGAAGAGGTGCACCGACTCTTGAGCAAGGCTCCACAAGCGACCGCCCGGGTCTCATGTACGTTGTTTCTAATCTCCTCCTCGCCCGGACTGGTGAATCTCTTACTACTTCAGCAGCACCTGTCCGTCAACATGTGCGTCGAGTTGATCAGACTTGTCAAACGGACACGGTAAACCTCCACAAGTGCTCCCACTTGTCACAAGCAGCTCTCATAGATAAACTGACCGCCGAACTGGATGCCGAAAAGGTCGGACCCCATTCTCATTCCAACTTCACTTTTCTACTATCCGCATTGAAATGCCCTACAGTCTAAATCCAGAGAGCAAACAAAAGAATTGGATGATATGAAGTTCCTTATTAAGGATTCACAGCAAGAACTCGAAAATCTCAAACAAAAGTATCACCTCCTCTCTGTTCGAGCTGAATCCGCGTTGACTGCAGAGCAAAACCTGCGTAAGGCCTTGTCGGAGCATAAAGACATGCTAAATAAATACGAGGAGCAGATTGTGGAAGGTGATTCACATATGGTATGTAACCCATGACTTTATGCAATACATCCATCATCATTATTAGAATAGGACTGCTCACAACGAGCAATGACCAGAAATACTACAAGGCAGAACTGGATCGCCTCAGCGCTGAGTACAAACGGTACAAAGCTGCACAAAAATTGGTGAACGAGTCGAACGATAAAAACATTGAACACTTGAAAGAGCTCCTGAACAAGGTATGGTAGCACGGTATCATCGCAACATCGCTGTCAGCTGCAGTAGGAATTGACAGTTTCCTTGTATCTCGTAGGCCCTTGAAAGGTCCACCTTATCTCCTGAACACAAGGTATCCCCCGACCTCGTCCCAATCAATTCTCAAAAGCTCAAAAGCCTCATCTAACCATCCTTCAAGGATGTGCTACTGTCGCCATCCATCTCTGCAGAACTCAAAATGTACCGCGACGGCTACGAAGGCGAGATTGCGCTGCTCCAGACCCAATTAAGGACCTCGACGCTGTAAGTATCCTACTGCCCTTTAATCCATGAAACGAAATACTTATGATGCGTAGCGAAAAGGATGAAATTGAGAAACGGTTGCAGATTTCACAGCAGGAGGTAGAGCGCTTACGCCGGGAGGCGATGCGAGCAAGAAACTTGGATCAAGATTCTCTTGCACTGTAGGTTCCACATCATTCTACATAGAACGTTACATGTGGTAATTTCCTCTCTACTTTAGAAAACTAAAGGCTGAAGAAACACTACGAAAGTTTGCCAATGTCAAGGTCGAGCTCGTCAAGGAACGCAGCCTTACTCACGCGTTGCAGCATCAGATTGAGGAGCTGGTATGCATGTATACTGTCGAGCCTTGGTCGTGTCATGGTCTCATTCGACAGTACTGCTTCTTCAGACAAATGCACAAGAGACCCACGCGAGGATCCGAAAAAAGAAAGAGCACCTGATTTCAAACATGAGAGCCGAAATCACGCGGAAGGTGTGTAGAATTGGACATATGTCGAAAAGCAGTGGTTTACTCACTGTTACACATCAACAAGGGTAGAATGCTCTTATCAAAGAATCACAAGCAGCGCTGCACAAACTCACGGCCTCCTTCAAGGAACTGGAACAAAAGCACAAGGTTCTTGGGTAAGTGTTCCCATATTTTCGGTACCGAATGGTCTGAATTTACAGTATGATCAATAGTTCATCACAAATGAGCAAAGATGCTATGATTTCAAACTTGAAAGCCAAGAACGACACTCTTGCGCATCAGATTGAAGCGATGAGCAAAGAACGCGGGCATATGGCGGATAATAAAATAAAGGAGCTGGAGCGCAAGTGGAAAATGGAATTGAAGAGAAAAGGGGAGATTGCTGATTCCTGGAAATCCCGATGGGAACATGTATCAAAGGTTTTGTCGTTTTCAACTCTCGTCCCCATGCTTCTTCATCCGACAACTCCTAACCCCTCTGATCTTAAGGAACTCGAAACCTTGCGGATACACACGCAGACGCTCATCTCACCTAAACAGCACACAAGCACCATCGAATCCCTGCGTTTTGCGACAAAACGCCTGCAAACAGCAGAAGAAATTGCCCAGCAATGGCAACACAAGCATGAGCAGCTTCAGCGTGCTTTGGAACGCATCGTCGAGAACCTCGTGCATCAGAAAGCGCTTGGAGACGTCGCTTTGTATGAATTGCCACCAGTGGGTGATACAGATGCTACGATGGATCCAGCCGTTTTGGAAAAAGCAAAAGAAATATCAAAACGAGTATGTTGGAATCTGAATATTATATTCTTTGTCCACAGTCATTGATCAAACACTCCTCTTTCCAGATTCTCAACGTAGATTACGACAATATCATTGCACCATCTACAACGATGAGCCAAGATTCTGGAATTGATGTACTGTCCGTATTTGACTCCAATACACTACGAATGTCGTATGTACAGCGAATGAAAGAATTGTAAGTCCTAGTATTCGTTCACGGACCATCGATTGGACATTTGAGCCTAATCTCAAAGCTTTTTTTTCTGTTTATCATGGATCAGACTTTTGAGGCCGCACTTTGAAGAAGAGTTGGTGAGACTTGTATCTGAGGTCGTCGCTGGGTCTTAAAGTATTTTATTCTACTATGAACGAGTTTAATTCAAATAAAACGTTGCATACATGTGTCTTCCGTTGAAGAAAATGATGGCGGGCTGCGCTGCTGCGCACGACATTTGCTTACGTAGCGTGATCCGTTCATCCGTTCGCGTACTCATCCAGACGCGGTTCACACAATCTTCACTTGACAGGTTCAATTGACACCTTTCGCTTTTCTTGAGCAATCTTGGACAGAATCACAGCCTTATAGCACATTTGAGACATATCGCAATCATGCCTCCAGCACGGCTACGGAAGGCTACCACCATGGAGGTAGACGGTGAGCACCTCGTCACACTTGCGGCTGCGCCTTCGTTCAACAAATTGAGCTTAACAAGGCCACCATGTCCGCTTATGCAGATCTCAGCACCGCAATGGCAATATGCTCTATTGAACCAGGACATCTCGCGGGAATGGCTACTGCGGCTGGTAAGTCGCTAGAAAACGCCTTGCATCCCCTGTCCCTCGTTAAAATGTTCAGACTCATGTGTCGTACTGGCTGTTTCTAGAGCCCATTGACTTTGAATCTGATTCGGACGATGACTCGTATGTTCCTGACAGTAGAGACTCAGAAGAAGATTCGTCTCTTGAGGAAGATGAAGGTGACGAAGAGTACGGTGATGGCGATGATTTTGACGATCTCATGGACGATGATTGCAGTATGTAATGCTGTACTGATGCTGACTGGAGACAAGCAGTGCTGACTGTTGGTTCTCAGAACTTCTCCTCCAGGAATCACAAAACATGAATACCGCGAGTTACCACATCGACGACGATGACGACGATGATAATGGTACCACGTTTCGTTTGCCGGAGGTCGCCTGCTCTTTTTTCTTATCATAGCACACACAATCCAGTATCGGAATACTGCCCCAGCGACACTGACGAAGAAATTCGTCCCTGTCCTAAACCTTGGAAGAGCCGAGCACACAAAGCCGTCGCCCAGCTGAGCCAGCTTTACAATCTCCCGCCAAGCACCCCACTCACTCACTGGATCGCGCGCATGAGAAAGTACAACAGGCATGAACGCAGATGGATGGATAAAGGTCCAGTTGTACTCTATATTCCTCCTGGACGCCCTGATTGGCTGTGCGCGAACTATCTGTACGGGATGAAAAGTATTGCACTGAATATGAAGAGTATGACTCGTCGTTTCTGGGCATGTACCTTTAGTCCACCACATTGTAACACTATTTTTATTTTTTGGCCAGTTCCGGAGCACTGGGCTCGCTATCAGTCTTTCAGCGGCAAGTACGCACTCTTTTCAACTTGCGGCCACAGTGGGATTTTCCGATCCACCTGGAAATACCACCTTGTTCCCCTTACTTCTCTCATTCCCAACCAGCTCCTGGAACGCTTTGCCGACGCCGAGCCTGATAGGCACATGGTTATGCACTATGTCCACAAAGTTCTTCCAGTTCAAGAACGTACACCCACAACTGTATTACTCCGGTTTGTCGACGTCTCTAGCAGTAAGAGTGGCGAGGAGGTATGCGCGGATTTTCAAAGGAGGATGCATGAGAATGTGGAATGGGTTCGAAGAATTGCCTTTGAAGAGAGGTACAATAGCTTTACCCTACCACAAGATGTATGGGGGGTGGAAAGGGTCTCCATTTACGGAGCTTGTGCAGAGTTTGTTGAAAAGGTAGGTATGAGCATTAGCTGACAAGGCAGTCCCTATCTCCTAATGTGTTAATGAAGTGTTAACTTTTGTCGTGACAAAACAGCTCGCACTCACCGGTCTTAAATGGAACCCGGTGGAGACGCTCGAACAAACAACTTGCACATTCTGTCGTGCCACCCTTGCATTTGATAACCCTTCCATAGACCCTGTCATCGCCCATAAACAACACAAAGATGCCATGCGATGCCGATGTCCTTTTGTATATGCTCCCGGCGAGATCCCTACACCCAGCCCTCCTTTGTACAATGTAAGATGAATTCGTAATGCTATAGCTGGGGAATCATGTGCATAGATGCGATAATGTGGATATCTTGTTATTTTGTGGATATGCTCTTCCTTGCGCGGAAGAGCACAGCGACGACGACGTTATTTTCGCTCTAAGGCCAATAGGCCAGGTAGTATAATACAGCTTTATGTACGCATACGTCTTTACACTTTTACAACATGCAAGTTTGGTATATACTGAGTCCATTCAGAAGACTCTTAGGGCATCATTGACCCACCGAATAAAAATTCTTCGTCGTTCTCTCCCTCAATCGAATTCTGCTTTATTCCCAATCCCTGCACCTCATGCGCCTCATGCCCATGGACAATTTCCGGACCTCCCCTCGGGAGAAAATAGCTCATTTCCTGCTCCTCTGTTATGACTTCTTGTTCATCATGCGGAGATGAGTCGCTTGGAAAGAGATGGGAAATCAACGATGAGTAATTTGTCGATTTGGACCAAGTTCTGGTCTGTTGAAGGGTGTGCCACCTGTCCCCGTAGTCTGGCCGCGCTATACGGTTGTCTACCACCGAGGTAGTATAAGTAGAACGAAAATTACTTTGAGCCCCTTGAATCGCATGCTGATGTACAGTGGGTGCGGGAGTGTCGGTCACAGGGTTCCATAGCAGAGACTCTTCCGCCGCGGCTTTCAAAGCGGCTAGTTGAGCTGGGCCGATCATGTCAAGGAGATCATCCTCGCTCATCGAATCATCATCTGTACCTTCCAACCCTTCATAGTCGCTGCTCATCCAATCAATGTCGAGGGCATCTTCATCCCATTCATCTTCCTCTTCTTCCTGATCGCTTTCTTCTGCCATCTCCCCTATTGAGCCATATAGCCACCTAGACACCCATGTTACCCAGCCCGTGCTGGTAGAGTTGGTCGGAGGCGCACTCCTCGCCCTGCCATGGTGCCTTTTGGCTAAATCCGCTTTTTGCCGTGCCGCACGTTCACGACGACGACGATTCCATAGTAAGAGTTCAACCTCAAAGAGATCTAGCTGAGTACTACCTCTTGCACGATACAAAGGATGGTCGATTGGCGGGGGCATGGATGGCAAAGGTGCGGGCGGTGCGGCGTCACTTTTTTTGGGTGAATGACTGATTGTGGACTCCCACCCCGGCCCCAAAAGACGGGAATAAATGACATTGATATCCACGCCTCGATTGGGAGTCCTGGTACTCTTTGATTGCCTTCTACGTGCTCTGGGTGTGCCACATTTTGAATTTTTGCCATTGCTTCGCAACGATTGCCTTCGCGCTACATTGTTTGCTCCGCCAATCTCTTCTTCCGACATCAATCGCCGCATCCTCTTGGCTTCTGCCGTAGGTCCAAAGAGAACGTCTGTAGTAGATCCCAATCCGCTTAAAGTTGCCTCTGATCCACCGACATCCGTTGTACTGCTTCCCCGCCTGCCAATCGAGGCGACTGATGACCGCCGCCGTATAAGATCTACGAT
The DNA here is from genome assembly GCA_006535965.1 of Spizellomyces sp. 'palustris'. NCBI lineage: Eukaryota > Fungi > Chytridiomycota > Chytridiomycetes > Spizellomycetales > Spizellomycetaceae > Spizellomyces > Spizellomyces sp. 'palustris'. The sequence continues at coordinate 318,325 of QEAR01000004.1, read as the reverse complement.
CCGCTCATTACGCAATAATGCGACTTTTACATCATAGTCGTCGTCAGTTGTCCCATTTTTGCGTATGACTATCGGCTCAACAGTACTAAAGCGTCTCAAAGAAGTCGTTTGGGTTGGTGCCTCATTCACTTCCTGTCGTTGAGTCTTCAAATGCATCTTTTTGAGCAATTTTTTAATCATTGCAGGCTTTACTTTTCCGGTCACATTGTTCTGTGGTTCGGTTAGAGCAGTCAAATCAACGACGGTGTTGTCTTCTCCCCCATTTTGTCGCTTCTTGGCACCTCCACGGTGAGTGAACCACCTTGGCTTTTGCGCCTGTGATGGCAGTGCATTTGAAAGGGAAGACGTGTGCAGGTAATTGTCTGGGATGTGAGATTGAAGCATGGGCTGTTGTTGGTATTTTGGCATGGTTCCTCTTGGCACTTGAGCACACTGGAGAGTTCCAAAACGTTGCGGGTCGGAATGGTGACGTAAGCAAAGAGCCTCAAGTACTTTTTTCAAAAGCACCAAACATCATGTGCTTTTTCAGCCTGCGATTGTGGGGAATGGCCCAATCCCCGGCCCAATAGCCCAAACATGCTGGACGTTTGGGGGGCAGAGGGTCAATGCACCATATCCAACCTTTAAAAAGCACTGAAGAAAGATAGTTTTACTTGATACTTTTGATTTTTGCTTCCAACGGAGATGAACAAAGTGGTTGAAAACAACAGTAACCTTTTAGAAAACAGTTGTCTGTGCAAGTAGTCCATGCAAGGATCAAAAGTAAGCATTTCAGACCCGATGAACACCCCCAGCAGGCACCCCCAGCAGGAGGAAAACGACGCGAACGGGCAAGCCTTGAAACAACACGTGTAGTGTGCAATCAGTGTTCCTTTTTTGACACACCCATTTTGTGCTCTCCGCAGCAGCTTCGTAAAACGTTTTACGGAAATTGCGCACGACATTTTCAAAGTGCGCAGCAATTCCCCCCCGACCGCTGGGCTTCCTTTCGTCGTTTGTTTACCACCAAAATCCCGTTTTTTTTTGTTCTATAATTACACGGTAGTGGAAAAGGTCGATTGTTTACGCACAGTCTCGCTCGTTTGGATTGCATGGAACCCTCAACCCAGCAATGTGGGCACAGTCGTGCAAAAACTTTATGAGTTGGGATGATGCATTTTGAACCCATTTGAAGTTTGTTGATAAAACCTCCGATCACACCGAGATCGAGAAAGCGGTTTTACGGTTTTACGAGTAGCGGTTCAGGACCCACGAGCAGGATTTGTGTTTTTTTTTATAACCATTCCCTGTTGTTTAAGCCGTCGCTACGGGAATCAGACGCAGACAACACTCTCTCGAGGTGCCAGCCTTTGCGACGGTTGACGGGGAAAACCATGTCACAAAAGCTCTCCGCTGTCCATCAACCTCGCCTCATCGTCGCCAATCTCTTACGGGCATTGGGGTTTCCCGTCCCATCTGCTGCACCACCACCACCGCCACCACCGAAACCAAAGCGACGAATATATGTCAACATACCTCTCCCACCCGTTGAATGCGACCATGTCGGCCGTCCACACCAACATTGGCCAGGAAACAAGGTTCGCACTTCAAAGTATACGCCCTTGACATTTGTCCCAAAGAATTTAGCGGAGCAATTTAGACGTTTGGCAAATGTGTAAGTGAAAGGTCATCTGAGGGAAGGTGGCCCCAATTGGTGTTCTCTCGGTATTCACAATACCAATGATATCCGTCCTTTAGCTATTTCCTTATGACCGTGATTCTTCAAATATTCCCCATGTTCGGCGTTGCTTCCCCAATACTTGCCGCGATGCCCCTGATCGTTATCCTGACAGTGACTGGGATAAAGGATGGATTCGAAGACTGGAGACGACACAAAACTGACGATATGGTCAACAATTCAATGACATGGACATTGAAAGGAAATTGGAAAAATGTAAACAGACCTCAAGCAAAGAAATCATGGCTGAACTTTGGGCGAAGGGTGGCACCATGTGAGTGCGGGCCCAGGACGGAGGACCCTCTATGTGCAAATTGTGCAAATAAAACGAAATCGAAAATCATGCCGACTTTGAACCTCCAACCTTTAAACGGACCTGCCTCTTTGACCACCAAAGAGCCCCCGGAAGAATTCACACAAGGATGGACTCGAACACCGTGGAAGGACCTTCATGTCGGCGATTTTGTTCTTTTGAAGAGCGACAACCGTATTCCGGCCGACATTCTCATTCTGTCCACATCCGACTCACACGGGGTGTGCTTTGTGGAGACAAAGGGTCTTGATGGTGAAACCAATCTCAAATCCCGCGAGGCATTGAAAGAAACTCTTTTCGTCAAAACGGCCGCTGACTGTCATACTGGGCAGTTTATCATTGAATCTGAGGCACCCAACATGAATTTGTACAGCTACAGTGGGGCCCTTGTCATACCGCCTCCTTGCGCAATTCTCAAACCAGTTCACACCCAGCGTCGGTTATCCCATAAACCAAGTATGATCAACGCGATGGATCTCTTCGACGGCATCCGGTCCGTTCCCATCAACATTCAAAACATTCTCCTCCGTGGTTCAGTCCTCCGTAACAGTGCCTGGGTGATTGGCGTAGTACTCTCTACTGGTGTGGACACGAAGGTGCTCTTAAACGCTGGCTACACACCGTCAAAGCGAAGTAGAATTGAACGGCTCATGAATCCCCAGGTTGCAATGAATTTTGCAATTTTACTCTTGATGTGTGTGATTTGTGCTGGGATGGTCACCGCAACCATGAATGGGTGGCTGAGGAATAAGCCTCCATGGGTTACGGCAGGGCACGATAACGCTAGAGTATCGGGGTTCTTTACCTTTTGGGCGAGTATGATCATGCTGCAAAATGTAGTGCCCATTTCTTTGTATATCACCATTGAAGGGGTCAAGACCATCCAGGTAGGTGCCTGAGATATGCATTTGGACCAGCCTTGCTTACAAAGAATCATGCTGATGGCCGCATTCCAGGCATATTTCATCTACAGCGATATCGACATTTACCATGAAGAAACCGACGACCCGTGCGTCCCTAAATCCTGGAATATTGCAGATGACCTCGGACAGATCGAATACCTTTTTTCTGACAAGACGGGTACCTTGACCCAGAACAAGATGGAATTTATGCGATGCAGTATCGCGGGTGTTGCATACGGGCAAGGTTATACGGATGTAACGGCAGATCGCGAAGGGCTGGATCCTCCAGCTCGAGCTAAAAAGATGTCTGAGATGTCTCTAGAGATGCACAAGAGCACGAGCGCCGTTTACCAGAACCCTCACGTGGGACCCGCCCCACCGATTAGCTTTGTGGACTCTAACATTTGGAGCGATTATAACACGATAGATGGCCGATCGGTTATCCGCAACTTCTTCGCGCTCCTCGCACTGTGTCATACTGTCCTGCCACCAAAGCGCACAAAAGACAACGTGATAGAATATGCGGCCCAATCTCCGGACGAGCAAGCATTGGTCACAGGGGCCAAAAACTGCGGCTTCACTTTTTTGGACCGGAAATTGGACGAAGTAACCATTGACGTACTCGGAGAGATCAGAAAGTACAGAGTGTTAAATATCCTGGAATTTACTAGCTCAAGGAAAAGAATGTCGGTGGTGGTGAAGGATGAGAGTGATGGAAAGATTTTGTTGCTTTGCAAAGGGGCGGACAGGTTTGTGAAAATGGGTGCTTCTTTCACCAGCATACTTCATGACGTGACTCATATGCCATTTTCACTTTCTAGTGTAATATACGAGCGCCTCGCACCAGGCCAGAGCATAATATGCGAGCATACGTTTGTGCACCTCGAACTCTTTGCCAATGAAGGGCTCCGTACCCTATGTCTGGCGCAGCGCGTGATCCCGGAATCTGAATATATTTCTTGGGCTGAGCGGTATCATAAGGCTGCTTGCACTCTTGTGGATAGGGAAAGGGAGATGGAGATAATTGGAGAGGAAATCGAGAGGAACTTGGAATTGTTGGGAGCGACTGCCATTGAAGGTAAGCGTTTAGCGTCAAATGGCAGTGAAAGTTCACGGAAGCTTAACGAAATCCAATGTGGAAATAGATAAATTGCAGGAGCAAGTTCCTGAATGCATTGCCTTGTTGCGACAAGCCGGGATTAAAGTTTGGGTACGTGATTACACAAGGTAGTCATTAGACTTCAATGGCAAAGCTCACCAATGTACCATCGCACAGGTCCTAACCGGGGATAAGCTCGAAACGGCCATCAACATCTCCTTCGCGTCTAATCTCCTTACTCCAAACCAAACGCTCATTGTACTGAAAGCTCATACGCCGCAAACCATCTTCTCCCAGCTTCAGGAAACTCTTGCCGAACATTCGGCCAACAAAAATGTGGCACTCATTATTGATGGTGATTCCCTTCGGCATGCACTGTCCAAACCCGAAGGACAAGATCTCCTCCTTCGGTTGTGCATGATATGCCAAAGTGTTGTCTGCTGTCGAGTGAGTCCAAAGCAAAAGGCGCAGGTTGTTAGGTTGGTTAAACGGGGTGTTGGGGCCATGTGCGCTAGTATTGGAGACGGCGCGAACGACGTTAGGTTTGTACCGGCTTCTGCTGATTTCCTGGTAGCCCTACCCGGTTGTTTACCTATCGCGTGAACAGCATGATTCAAGAAGCGCACGTCGGCATTGGCATATCGGGCCAGGAAGGTCTTCAAGCAGCCATGGCTGCTGACTATGTCATTGCACAGTTCAAATTTTTGTCAAAGCTGTTACTTGTGCACGGTCATTGGAGTTATTATCGAGTTGCGGTGGGTATCTTCATTCAACCAACACTGTCTGGATCTGGTGACTGAGAAGCTATTCTGCTATAGGAAACTGTAATGAATTTCTTTTACAAGAATTTGGTATGGGTCTTTTCATTATTCTGGTATCAATTCTTCAGCGGGTAAGAACGAATGAATTCCGTTGGTGGCAGGCGCCATTTTTTTCTGATGAGCGGGCTGCGTTTGGTCTCTTTTGACACTCAGGTTCAGCGCGGAAATCCTGTTTGACTACACCTACCTGATGTTCTTCAACCTCCTCTTCACTTCACTCCCTACTCTCATTCTGGGTATGCAAACGGAGAATCGCACTTGGCCAGAGAACCAACCCGTTTTTGATAATCCTGATATGTTTTGTAGGTATATTTGACCAGGATATCTCTGCACCGTACGCACTGTCTATTCCCCAGCTTTACGAACGAGGCATTCGACAAGAACTGTTCACCACAAGACGTTTCTTGTTGACGGTGCTCGATGCACTTTACCAATCGAGCATCTGCTTCTTTTTTGCCTATGCCCTAACGGTAGAATCAACTTGGGACGCATCCGGATACAGTGTCGATAAACGGGCAATGGGCACAATGGTTGCCATGTCTGCGATTATTACGGTCAACTTGGGGGTAGGAATGAACATTCGAAATTGGACATGGATTGTCTTTGTCGTCATATTCGGAAGCACCGCATTGTTTGTGGTTTATGTTCCTATCTGGAGTGTATTGCCTTCAAGTACGCTCAATGGGGTAGCGTCGCATGCCTATGGAAATGCTTCATTTTGGCTGGGCGTCATTTGTAGCGTAGTGGTGTCCTTGTTACCGAGAATTGTATGGCGATTGGGAAAAACTATGTTCGATCCACCTGATTTGGATTTGATACGCGAAAGGCAAAAGTATCGGCTAGGAACACCTCCGCGACTTGTTAGAGTACACGAAAACGTGGAAAAGGAGGAAAGCGTCCAAAATGGTACATCGAAAATGGATTTGGAAATGACTGAAGTGCCAAGACGACTTTCGAGTGTTCGCCATAGGCCTAGCAAGGTTCTTACAAAAGCAATTCCAGAAGAACCAGAACCAGAAGAAAAGGAAGAACACCATCACGGGGACGAAGACGAAGAAGAACTCGTTAGTCCCTTCCCCGTATCACCCATGTACCCGACAGTCCCACCCACGTCTCCTACGCAGGCAGAGGCACCGTCGACGCCGACGCCCCCCCTTCGTACCCGCCGACCCATCTCCGCGCCAACACCACGTATTACCACCAGCGGTCTTCCCCGTGCACACCAAGCAGACCGTGCCTTGTCGGCCTTTATCACACCGGAGCCACACCATACTTCTCTCATCTTCATGGACTCGCGTACCACATCCCGAAACACTGGATATGCATTCTCGTTTGACGAAGGAGTGGTTTCACGGGATGTGGTTGGGGGGTTTTCAACAGGTGGTCTGTGTGAAATGCGGGGCAAGGACGAAGAAGACGACACGGAGGATGAGGAGATACCCAAGATTTTGTCTGGCCGCAAGGCATGTGCCTCGGACGGAGAGTTATGGAAGGAGAGTCGACGCTAAACAATATCACAAAGAATGGTGGACTTGTGTATAGTAGTTATCATATGGAATTATATATGGAATGAGTACAGTCAATTGATGAATATCTTACAGAAAGTTTAACATGCGATTTCATATTCGAAAGCATTTAATAATATTTCTTGGCTTCCAGCCATGCTATGCTGCTTCGTACATTCTTTGTTCTACTCTCAAAAAGTTATTTAATTTAAGATAATATTGTACAATATAAAAGATCGTACGTGCATCGCTAGAATCCAACAGCGGGTTGTCGTCGGGGCCGTGCCTTATTCCAATTTCTAAAGGAAGTAGGGTGAGCAATTCCGCATCAACATTATCAAGATCTCTCAATCATCACAGCACTTACTTGTTAGGATAGCTTGTTGATCCTAAGTCCAATGAATGTTAGACTGTACGACATAACGGAATGACAGAAAAAAGACTCACCAATAGTGTCCATTCTAGGCACAAAGCTCCCATATTTGGCCGCCAACTCGCTTCCAGTATGGCGGCCCCCAAGCCTTCGAGGAATTGCCCAGTCCGGTGGTGGACTAATGTTGGGTACATCAAGTGGTGGAAGATGGTTGTGCGGCTGTTGTTGAGGTTCGGATCGTCGTACTTGCCGGAGATCAGGATTGGTTGGTAGGGGTGGAAGACGAGGTGGATGCTGGAGTTCCTTTGGTGGCGAGTGAAGAGTGTTTGATTCCGTTGTTGGTTCCGGCGTGGTGGATTTTGGTTGTTGCGGAGTGGGAAGATTAACCGGATGTGACAGGTTGGGAACATTTCCAAACAATTGCGGGCGGACATGATGACCATCCCTAATGATACCCTCTCTTGAATACCCCCTCCGACATCGATAGTCTTTTACGTGCCAAGATCCATTTGTAACCGGGTTGGCATCAGATCTCCCTGTTTGTTTCCCGCTTGGAAGAGGTTTCGTGACATTTGGTGGAGTGTTGATGACTCGTCCGGTTCTGTCTTGTTGGCGGAGGGTCGAGAGTATTAGTTGCAGAGGCCTCGCCCGTGCGGACGTGTAGTCACATACCCGGCTGCAGGGAACCCAGACCATACTCTTTATACACTACGAAGTTGTTGACCTGCGGAATATCTAGGAAATTGACAGGATCGGCTATTCAATGGGTATAACAAGATGCAATCTGTGTCCAAAAAAAAAATCCACACACATTCGTAAAGACCGTAATGCTTTTTCAAGAAGGCTAGCAAGCGAGGAGACGGACGGTCATACGCAAGATGGCCTGGTCTTTGCATTTCAATCTGAGTAACATACGAGAACGTGAGGGAAGCTGACAACAACTGGAGGACCAACCAATAGGTCGTACCCTACCATTAACATATAGTCAAATAAGCGCTTCCCATATTCTATGGGAAATAGACAGCGTTAAGGAGCTAAGATATTCCGCACAAGGGGATTGCTACTAACCTTTCCGTTGGTAAGCCTCGTGGACATAAATGTCAAGCACACATAGCGGACTGATCTGAAGATGTCGGCCAAACTCATCCTTGAGATAAAAATGTCAGAGACTACTCTCGCAACATCCGCAATCTCCTACAATGATTTTTCAACGTACCATTACGAACAGATTTTTTACTCCAAGCTTAATCATGCCTACGACCTTTGTGCTCGTCCGCCCACTCATCATCGCGGTCGTCTCTCCATATGGATCTGAAGTACCCAGGACGCCGCTCACAACCGAGTTGGAAGCTGCGCAGGACCAGTTTACCGGTGGATCTTCATGCTTCATAATATAAATTCGATGACTGGGATTTGATTGAAGTTTATCGGTTGTCGTCACTGGATGTCGGAGACCTTGAGCCTGTCACGGACGATGGGGTTGTTAAACTCTTACAAGTTTTCGAGAAGCACTTGCTCGACCAAGAGATGCTACTTTTGCGCTGGCCACTCCGAGTTCGTCAATTATTTCAATTACTCGCTCTAATCTAAAGAGTGCCATGTGATGCTTAGAACCCGCCGACTGGTCATGGCGCTTCCCTTGTGGTGCGTCGGCCAGCTCCTTGACTTACATGGTCGGATTTCGGGGTAATGTCTCAGACATGAAAACTGAGATAGGCTTTCTAAGCACAGTGGAAGCATCGAATTTAAATTCCATGATGCACTGTAAACCATAGGTTGACGGTTGGCAGCCGCAAGTGACAAAGTAGATGTTATGGGCGGGATTTGAGCTGACGTGATCAAACAAAACGAGGTTTAAACTCGTGAGCGTGACGGGAGTCGAACCCTCGAAATCTTGGTTGCCATGCCAACAACGACAGCCTGTACAAGCCACAGACAGATGAGGAAGGTGTTGCTGAAAGAAAAATATCCCCAACGCAACTAAAAGCCTTGGTGTTGAGATCCTCCTCCTTGACCTTTGTATTGAAGCAAATCCCCGCACGAGGAAGATTCCATTTCTTTCGGGTGGTTGGTGCAGGTGGGTATTTCGGGCTGTTTTTGTGAATCACAATCGGGCGAATGCTTGTCGAAGGTGTATTTTGCCGAGTTGGAGAACTGCCGGAATAGTGATGAGTTCGCAGGAATGGAGTATACGATGTCGAGGGGGCTGGAAAGACAGATATGCTGGTAGAATTGAAGACTGGTCGAAGGGGCTCGCGCGCGGTGGAATCTAGAATTGCAGATCGTGGATGTCATACTGTGCAAACGCGATGGGTTGCAGACATTTGGGCAGACATCTGGATTGTTGACACCCGCCGCGAGGTTAGATGGAAGCGGGAGATATGTGTTCCATTAACGACTTGGACATTGATGAGAACGTGGAACTCACGCACTCTTGACGTCTGATCATCCTGTGATGCCTGGAAAGCAATTTTGCGCCGTGGTCACGCTTGCTATCTTCTCAACGGTGACTTACCCTATGGTGTCTCCAACTTAGATCTATTCCACTATGAACGCAGAAAAGTTGGCAAAGCTGCAGGCGTCTGTCCGTATTGGAGGCAAGGGCACTCCCCGGCGAAAGGTGAAGAAGGTCCACAAGACCGCCGGAACTGACGACAAGAAGCTTCAAAGCCAGTTGAAGAAGCTGTCCGTCCAGCCCATTAGCGGAATTGAAGAGGTCAACATGTTCAAGACCGATGGCACTGTCATTCACTTTGCCGCTCCCAAAGGTTTGTAAAGAATCATACAGACATGACATACATTTCTAGCGTGACCATTTATTGGTTCTTTTTGCAGTCCACGCCTCCATCGCTGCCAACACCTTTGTCATCTACGGTGCCGGTGAAAACAAGGAACTCACCGAGCTCGTTCCCGGTATCCTCAACCAATTGGGACCTGACTCGCTCACCAGCCTCCGGAAGTTGGCTGAGAGCTACCAAGCCGCTCACGCGCACCCCCACGGCAAAGAGGAGGAAGGAGACGATGACGTACCGGAGCTTGTTGAGACCTTTGACCAGGCTGAAGAGACCAAGGCGTAAGACAGTGGAGGCGCATCAATGTATGTATAGGCCGTATTCGATTTCATCCTCTTTTTTTTTGGTTTACTGATGGCGGTGTAGTTCCTGCAGTGTTTGAAAGAGGAGTGGGATGGTTTCTGTATAGTAGGTCGCGGGGAGCTGCGAATAGCCCCCCAAACTGTGGAAGAGATTGGCCATTGTTTGTCCATCTGCTGCTATTTTATAAATTAGCTACGATGTTGGGTTAGTTTGCGGGCCACACCTGTTGATTAGTATGGCTTTTCTTTATAAATATACACGCCAAATAAATTGCGCATCGTGCATGGTACTAGTCATAAAACCAAGGCCTCATAAGGGCTTATGCCACTTGTGACGCAGTGAGACAGAGACACACGTCATGAGTGGACAGGCAGGAAACAATTCAACAATAGCAACGCCGAAGTTACAATAAATTTCAACGAGTGTGCCGCTCCACTGCGCCGCAGCGGGCGTTCAACTGGGCTTTCAAAGAATGATTCCATAAGCCACGCATGCCGAGTTCGTAAGCATCTCATTCGTCGTTTCCGAGGCTTTTTTCATGTTTTGCCTTTTATTCATGCAAAGAACTTACTGAGATGAGGCATGGCAGGAGACAAAAGGTGTGATCTCTGCTCCATGGGTTCGTCCGTTGAACAAAAAATAAAAGCCCAGAGCTCCGATTCCTCCGATTACGTCGCGCGCTTTCTTGTCCTCCAGGGGTGCAAGCCGGAAATTCGGTTGGGTGGCTAGTACCAGAATCCAAACGTACCAAATGACATTGTAGTAAACAAAAAGGGTCACCCCTTGGGACACCCAAAAGAGAGCAAAGCGCATTTCTCTTCCTTGGTTTTTTGTGTCTTCTTCGCCATCATCCCCCCATCTGCTCATGTGGACGTTTCGAGGCCACTGACGAGTGGTATCGTCGCTGCAACCCTTGCGGTATATCCGTTAGGTACCTACGTAGAGATCGTCTACTCTTTCTGGAGCAACGTTGACTGCTTCCAGCCGAAACATTCCGACACCAGTTGCGAACACGCGCCACCTTTTTTCATTTCCGCAGCACCTTGCAATCACTCCTTGTCTAGCACCAAATAACAGAAAGAGAGGAAAGCGACGTTTTCTTTGTGTGGAACGTTATCGTGCAAGTCCACGGAGTGTGTGGCTTTTTCATCTCACGAAGTTTCGCACGATTGCAAAATCTCTTGAAAGTGGCAATGGGTGACGACGATAACAAGGTGGAAATTACGGTTGAGAACGTTGAAGCTACAGCTTCATTACGGCATAGACCGTGGTGGCTGTTTTGGCGGCGACGAAACTTTGATTCTGCGACCGGCCATGGTCTAGTGACGATATCCTCAAATGGTATCCGGTCTAATGAAACAGGGACACCATCGTTGCATGAACGCAGCGATTCAGGCACAGCTTCTTCACGAAATACAAATCTTTCTGTGAGCCAACAGAGTAAACGGTTCTTTCGAGAGTTTCTTATGGGCAAATGGGATGCCTTTGATGAGGCTGTGGAGAAGAGATACCAGGATGTCGTTTTAGCTTCCAACAGACCCGTCATGAAGGTGAGCAGGGCAAAAAAGCTGGGCCTCGAGTTGGCGCATTACGCTGAAATCGTATTCCTGCCTCCAACGTCTTTTTGCAACTTTTTCTCACCTGCTTAAATCGCTAGGCCATGGGCATATTGATTCTCATTCACTACATATTCCTCCTCGTCAATTTCTACACGAATACTGGGTAGGTCTTGTGCCATTGTGCCGCCATTCCTGGGGTCACTTATCCATATGTTGAAGGCCAACTAGGGGAACCCTCACGGACCGGTTCACCAACATCGCTCTATATGTCGCCATTATCCCCGTTACAATCACCATGCCAATTCTAAGCTTCAGATCGAAACCATTCCGGCCATGGATACAACATATCCTCATTTGCGCCAACGGGTAAGGCGGCTGGTTGCCGTGCGACCCTTAGGCACCATCGGAAAATGATTGATCTCTCTATGCTTTCTTTGTAGCTGGATATGGGCGTATGTCATCTTGGTCAAGAGTATACTGTGTAAAGTTGGCGCAGAGCCGGCTGAGAAATGCGTTGGAACGCAGACACTGAGTTCTGGGCTAACGTTATATGCAACAGTTGGTACGTGATGCGGCTGCCCAGTTAATCTGAATAGCTTTGCATGTCACACGTTAACACGCACCCTACAACCTCTGTGTTCGTAGGTCCGCTATTTATGCTTGCGGTTTATAGACTAAACCGAGGCATCTGTCTTCTTGCTGCTGCGGTCTTTCTTGGATTGCTCACTTGGATATTGAGCGCAAGCGTGCGAATGTTATGGCAGAGTGTCATGTACCTCGTCGGGTTCTATTTATGGTTAGTTCAAATATTGGCGCATTAATCATGCACCATCTAACGTATGTGATAGGGCGACGTTGATTTCATATTGGAGCGAGAGAGTGGATCGAGGTGATGGCTGCTAACGGTTGCGTTCGTGATTAACCATGTTCAACTAAATGAGGTTTCCATTTTGCAGATAACTTTTGTCTTCGTCAAGAGCTGAAAAGCCAAATAGAGGCTACTCGACGGGCCAAAGGTGGTGAAATCCGGGAAGCTGCAAGTAAAAGAAGGTTTGTTTCTTATATTTTTCACGAAATTAGGTAAGTTCCCCGCACGATTAAAAGCATTTGCGATAAGTTATTAACCGTGCGTGATGCTTCGTGTTATAGAGTACCATTCAATACCGCGGTCCTAGGCTTTCACAATCTTGAAGACGAAGGCGCGTTTAATATCCTCGATAGCAGCCAACAATCTGTACTAGACGCGATCAAGAGCTCTTTCTCTATGATGGAAAGCGTTCTAAATGACGTGAGTATCCCTATCCATTGGTGTACTCTCATTGTGCAGTGCATGTGACCTCGTCATATTTGTAGGTGTTGGACTTTCAGAAAATGGAAGAGGGCCGGTTTGAATTGCAGTCTCGACCTTTTGATATCACATCAACCGTGCGATCTGCAGCATATGCTTTTGCGTCAACTGCCCAGGAAAAAAACATTAGTCTGCAAACCGCGCTGGACCCGAGAATTGCAACCTCCGGTGGCGGCCAACTCCTTGGTGATGGTATGCAACTTGTTGGCTTTCAAAGAGTTATTACAATGCTCAGATCTGTATTCTTTTCCAGACATCAGATTCCGACAAGTTCTAAACAACTTCGTGTCAAATGCTCTCAAGGTACGCTATTTTTTCTGTGGGCTTTCGCTGTCATGTTAAATGCAGTATGTATCTGACCAAAACTGGTAGTTTACGCCACGAGACGGTTGTGTTCAGATCGCTACCACTTTGGTTGACATGAATCGCGACAAGCGCGATCCGGGAAAAGATAGTGCGAATACACCGTCATCACTACCTAACAGTCTGACCATTCGAACATCGGTGAAAGATTCGGGCGTTGGTATTTCTCCTGAAGATCTGCCAAAGATGTTTCAGCCGTACATACAGATCAATAGTTGGAGTACACAGGGCGGGAAAGGGACGGGCTTAGGTGCGCCCTCTTGATTCATTGGCTATTCTTACTTCGACTTACTCATATGTGTGATTCAGGTCTGGCAATCTGCAAGCATATTATCCAATTGGCCGGCGGTACATGCGGTGTGGATTCGTCGCTAGAGCAGGGAAGCACGTTTTGGTTTGAGGTGACATGGCCAGTTGCCCAAGGTACTATGATTCGATCTTCAAGCCTTAATTCAAATCTCCGGAAGCCACCGGAGATCAACAATGAAAAATCCCGTCCGAAACCAGTGTTCCTGGCCAAATCGCTGACGACTTTAGGACGTACTGTCGACTTGGAAGAGTCTCTGGCACCCACACAATTGCCAGGCCAAGAACCACAAACACAATCATTACCTACATCCTCCCCACTGGTGACATCAGCGCCTTCGCGTGGAACGCCACCAATGGTACAAGGTCACGGCCGCTCGCTTCGAGTTCTTATCGTGGACGACGACAAGATAACGCGGATGCTAATGAGCAGACTCTTAAACCAAATGGGCCACCGATATGAAAGCGCTGTGGATGGACAGGAAGCCATTGATATGCTGTTTCGAGCAAACGGGACTGGAACGAACGGAACGGCACGCTATTTGCGATTTGACGGTGACGCTCCACCCCCACCGGACGTTACGAATACCTCTGGTACGATAGTTTCACCCCAGGATCGCCTTGAAATCATTGTCGAAAATTCTCCACATTGTACAACTTCCCCTTCACCGCCATCAACTCCAGAACCCTTTGATGTTGTACTCATGGACAATCAAATGCCACGACTAACAGGCGCTGAAGCTGTCGCCGTGCTACGACGAAATGGCATCCTTGTCCCCGTGGTTGGAATCACCGGGAACGCCTTAAAGGAGGATCAGGATCAGTTTGTCGCAGCCGGTGCGGACTTGGTCATTACCAAACCGCTAGCCAAGGGCAAGCTCATCAGTGCTTTGCAGCTGATTCCATAGGTGGTGTGGGGGGGCTGCCTTATGGATCAGCATCTAGCCAAAAGAGGGATGTTTAGCGTCATGGACGGGCCAAATTATTGTGCTGTGGGGTTGGAGCAGAGTAACAGCATGTAACATATTGGACTTGTTGTGTCACATTGGAGAAAGTGAAACCCGTTGGGTATTTTCTTGGTACATATGATTGGACAATGGATTTTCCTTAATAAACTGTTATACATAGAAACCATTATCTATCTCACGAGTAATCTATTCATCTATTTTTTCCGCTCGTAACCATTAACAATGGGCTCAACGACCTAATCACAATGCACACATTAGCAAAACCCATCACCTATCCAGAATGACACAGACGACACTCACCGCGTACTCAAGCGGTTGAGGATCCAAACACCTTCTGAAAGCACAGGCCTGAATTTCGTCGACCAGGTTATTGAACAACCTATCAGTAGTCCAAAAAACGTTAGCATCCACGCCTCACAGCCCGCACGCACTCAACCAACAATGAAAGGCAAAACTGACTTTTCATCAGTGCAATATCTCCACATGTGCACTTTGAGCACCTCAATGTCAATTTGAACTTGTTGAAACCCGGTAGTGCCTAATGTCACCAGTCGGAGTTCCTCCATGTAGCACTAAAAAAAGATAAACGGAGAATAAACAACTCGGTATTTAACGACTGTAAGAAACAATCTACATACCTTGACAACTAGCTTCGAAATGGCAGTCAAAACCGCCCACTTGTTCAACTCCACGTGTCCATAATACTCAACCCGTTCCGCAAACAACTTATCAATGTGACTTAGAAGGGGATCAAATTTCGCGCCCGTCTTGTTTAGCCCAGCCGCAGACTTGAACGAACTGGTGGACGATGAATTGCGCATGTAAGAGTGGGAGGTGGAGCCTGTTCGGGAGTGACCTGCTGTTGGCGGCCTGCTGTTTGCTCGGGTTGCCTCGGCTACGGTATGAGCGAGCTTGTGATTAGTAAAGGTAAATTCTTAAATTAGACATAGAGTAAACATACCGGACCGCCCCGGTCCTCGATCTCTCCTCGCGAATGAACCATCGTCTGGATATAGTTGGTCAACGTCGTGCTCAATTACACTCTTTCTGTCCAACACGGCAATCCAGGCGTCCGATGCACCGGTGGGGTTTGCCACTTGGAGCCAAGGTGTGGTTTGAACATGGTTCTGTACTACGAGGGTCAAGTCCTGGGCAATTCGTTCTACATAGAGCCTTACTAGACTCTGAGGAGACAGACAAGCGTAAATTACGGTGGTAAATCAGTTATCCCATTGAGCATGAAACAGACCTGAGCCGCTGTCTTGCAAATACCAGAAATCTCTCTCGCTCGAGCCATCGTTTCGTGGGACGTCCCAGAGGTTTGCGATCGATTGCCGCCACGGTTTGCAAATCCTGGCCCCGCGGCACCTGCGACCGTTCCACCGCTAGCAGTCACAACCATCAACTGCGGCCGGCGCATTGATTGCATGGATATCTGAGCATCGGTGATTGCGTCGCCTTTTCGGGAAAATAAAACATCGGTGTAGGCGGACATTACGCCCTCTACGGTGCCCAAGGAAAGCTCCAATGCAGAACGTGACATCATCAGAGTTATGCGTGGTGGAGGTACGGGGTCGTTTGAGCCTCTTGGCGGATTATTAATAGCCTTTCGTGACATGATAATCGTATTAGCCGGAAGCATCCCTTACGGTTATCGAAAACTTGCACTCTTACGCATCAAACTTACAATCATGTCCTCAGTAAACGAGAGCCAGAACACGTCTAAACCGCGCTGTATCTGATCCAAAATATCATCAGTTCCAAAGACAGAGTGCTTCATGAAATCGATATTGGGACTGATAAATCTCTAGGGATTCCAAAGTCGAGATCAATATTGAAATAGTCCGCCGCTGTGAATGAGAAACGACTATCTACCTCGAGAATGGGCAAATACTGGTTTATCAACGTATTTTTCATCCATGCGTTCAAATCCTTGATGAATACGGCCAAATCCACATCCTTGGATTGTTGGATATCTTTATACCGATCTACCAGAATGGCATATTTAGAAACTCCTCAATTAGCCCATGAATGGTCTGAACAGTCTGCCTACTGAAAAACTCTTTTTTGATCTTGGCAAAGACGGCCGTAATAACTTTACTCAGCAATTCAAAGGACATGGCGTTGATTCTCCTGTCCACTTTTCCAACTCGCTGTAATGGCTCCATGTCCTGCACATCCTTATGGACACGGTCCAGAACGTGTATATACGAGAGCGGCGATAATTTGGTGATATCGTCCTGATGGGCAAGATGAGGACTTAGATATAAAGATATCAACCATTGCTATCCTCATTTTCTTCATACCGGAATATGCAGAAGGCGCTCGATGACGTCAATATAATCCTTAGTGATCGAATCTACAGTGGCTACTAACGCAGATCGGACCTCTTCCTGTTGCTAGAACGTGTAAAAAGAGATTCAATTCCAATTCAACAGCTCAAGTCAGTGTCACTGGCATTCTACCTGCGGCGACATCTTTGTAAAAGCACTGGGCCTCAACTCCCCAGTTTTGGTGTCAGGGGACGAAGCATTCTCTTTGGAAGTTAAAAAGTAGCTGTAATAACACTCTACAAAACTTGCAAAGTCCCGAACGTAAGTATTGTCAAAGTACTGTATCTTCTCCATTGCTAGTTGAACGTCGGATGGTAAAGGTTCCCCCGAAAGCTCAGAGGTAGGTTTTGCCTCTGATATCTGGATATTGTTCATATGCTTTAAGCAGTTGATTTTAATTTGTTTTAGCTGGGCCGTGGCGCTATGCAAATGCAGTTGTGAGAAGGATATTCATACGGAAAGCACCCTCTGAAATGATACGTCCACTTACGCACGTAGATACGCTCGTGCGAGTTCAACAGAGAACATGGCATTTAATCCTATCAATAGTCCGACGGATTCAGATATCTCTGCTAATGTTGACTACAGTGGTGGATGTGTTAGACACCATATGTGCGCAAATTTAGCAATGGATGGGGATCTAGGCATACCTGATCACTGTTGAGCTTTTGTTTAATAAGTCGAGCGACTTTATCAATAATCGTGCGGCATTCCTCCTCAATTTTTGAAAACACGGACATATGCCGATATCGTTCCAGCAGATTGGAAACACGTGAGTAATATCGAACCGCCTGGACATGTTGTCCTTTGTCGACGCATTCGTGTAGCCGGTTTGGAAGTTCAATCACAAAATTGAGCTGAATTGATCAGGTTTTGTCATCAGAAGAGAACTCTTTGTAAATCAAAGCTGCGACTGGTCGGTCTAATGCACTGCACCTTTTTGAGTAGGTTATCGACGCCGTTAAGTTGGTGCAGCTTTGCACGCTGATCCTGCAACCCATTGTTGATGGTTGTTGACGAGTCACTGATTTTAGCAATGCTCTTTGAAAGCTGGTCCATTTCAGTTTCCATGTCTTCAACGTTCGTTTTCATCTGATATACCCATCCATCCGGATCAGATATCATGAACGCCATTCGCAGAGAGCACCACGGTCGCCGTCAAACCTTTCGTATTGTGTCCGTAGCGCTAATGAACTTGCTGTAGTTTTCGTAAACCAGGGTTTTCATATCACCGTCCAATTGCTTGATTTCTGGGCACCCAAAACAAGGAAGCAAGGTGGTCAAACGTTGCGAACACCGGCACATATCTCGTCATGCCCGCACCTGTCCGCACCTGCAACGAGCTCATTGTCGCGCTGTATCAAATCTGGTAGCGCCATCTCGTTCATCAATTTATTGAGATGCAACTCGGCATTGAAGGCATGGTTGTCTATTGTACAAAAGAGAATATCCATTAAGGCATCGAAAACTTGAAAGAAGCCGCTATTTCATTGCCCGCAATCTGTTTCTTTTGAGACATAATCATGGCCAAATTCATCTTCACAGCACAGCGTCGCTTTCTCTTAGAACAGGACGTCAAATCTAACCCTCGTACGCGTAGTTGACATCTGTTCCTTGCCTGGCTTGTTGCATAGAGGCCGTCCAAAGCACCCTCTATCCTCCATTATAACCACTGACCACTAACCTATATCCAAAGGATCTGGTGGCTTCTCCTTTTTGATGGTGGTCTGCGGAGCACTCTCCCCTCCAATCCCATAGTACTGCTTCAGCAGATCTCGCCTTTTCCGCTGACGAGCCGTAGCACGACTCCCATCGCCAGCGTCAGGAATAGGTTCTCTCGGGGAAGTTGGACTTTGATCTGGCTTTGGGGATGTCGCTACCGGGGACAGCATCTTGTTTGCAATATGAAAATGACTGTGTGCTGGATGGGGAAGACCGATGAAGCGCATTGGAAGCCGTAAGCAATGAAGGTCACGTGCTTGGCTGACTCACACCGTGCTCACCGCTCGCCGCGCGATCTTGCAATCTAGAGAGAGGGGATGGCCACAGATGGAAGAGTGCCTGACCGGCAAGGAAGGGTGGGTGGTTTTCAGCCCATAGCATCATCCAATCCCTCTGCGCCTTCGTCTGCCTCCTCGTTTGGACTTGATGTGGATGCTTTCTTAGCCCCGGATTTTGACGTGAAGGAGTGGATTAATGACGCACTAGCTGTACCAGCAGCCGCACTCAGAGCCCGACGGCAAAACAATGCAGAAGGTAACAGAGAGTCCGAAGAGGACTCGGAGCCCTTTGCGGCTGGGGAGGAAAAGGCCGAGGATACGTTGGAAGCGTCCGGAATGGGTGTGGGAGAGGGCGCAAAGGAGCGAACGAGCATCTCGACCAAGCCAAGTCAAGCATCGGCAGTAGTTCCATCCTCTTCAATGTCTGTAGAACAGTGCGCGTCAAATCTGGTTCTCAAACTTCAGTTGCTTAGTTTGGATATTTCTACCAAGTTTGAGCAGTTGAGTGAGGAGGCCGTTCGGAATATACCACGGACGTTGTATGATCTCGACTTGATCCGAAAAGACGCACAGAGAGTAAGAGAAGCGATTGACGATGCTCGGCGAGGATTCGACCAGGCTGAACGAGGCGCAGGGGGAGCATTCAAAGACCTGGTGAGGCTCGATCAAGTCCGGAATCGGATGGCGTCGACGAGACTGGCTTTGAAAGAAGCCGAGAATTGGAGTACACTTTCTGGTGAGATGGACGCAATCTTTTCAGCAAGAGACTACACGAAAGCCTCGATTCGGCTGGAAGAAGCACAAAGATCCCTTGTTCTTCTTGCCGCGACCCCAGATTACGAAGAGCGACGGGATCTTTTAGCCAACTTGCAAAACCAACTCGAGACATCACTCAGCCCACAGCTTACCGCTGCCCTGAATGATCATGATGCAGAGGCTGTACGAAAGCTCTATAACGTTTATAATCGCATACAACGATCGGATGAGTTTACAAAGCTGTACAACAAGTCTCGCATATCTGCATTGGTCAGGTTCTGGCAACAATATGACGAAGAGCTGACAATACGGGTAGCAGCATCTGGAGGAGACCAGGAATTCGGACATTGGTTGAATCAATTCTACGATGAGATATTGATGGTACTCAAGAAGGAACTATCATGGTGTGCATACATATTCCCCAACCCGCAAAAGGTACTACACGATTTGGTACAGGAAGTTTTCGAAGCGTTGCAGCCAGCTGCTGCGAGCAGGATCAGAGGACTTGCGAGTAGACTCAAGGATTCGTGCTTGCCCAGCATTGTGAATGCATATCAAGCCACGGTCCAGTTTGGGGTTAAAGTGGAGAAGCTTCTGTTCTTTTCCAACGTGACCAAGGAAGCGTCAAGCCCTACTCGTAGCGAAAACTCTAAAGAACGCTCGTCTGTGGACTCGCATCGAAGCGACGTGTCTGCACCTCCGCATGATGACCTCAGCAACTGGGGCAATATCGTATTTGAGCCCTTTGTCGCCTTTCAACAAGGTTACGATAAGCACGAGCGAAACTACCTCCTGTTTGCATCTTCAACAATACTTGCGTTGGACAAGAAGACGGATTATATGGAGTTAGCGCGCGTTATGACTGAATCGGTGGCGAAGCTGTTTTCGTTCGCTGAAGCCTCTGTGGGACGTTGTCGATTGTTTACTACCGGTTTTGGTGCTGGCGGCTTGGTCGATGCTCTGAATGACTACTTTGCGGCAGTCTTTGATCGGTACGGCAATCTTGTGCAACAATTGCGAGGCGATGTGGGACTGGATAGAGGTGCACTGCAACATACCAGTACTGAATTGGATGACGACGATGTATACAACTTTGGGAGCGGAGAATTGGGAAGACAAGAATGGGGAAATTTTCAGGTTGGATTACGGCTATTGGGATTGTGCAGTGCCATCAATAAGCGGTTGATGGGCTTTGATCGGGTTTTACGAAACGCTCTTGGTGGAATTGTTAGGCGACGATTGGATGTGGGATGGGACACGCCCATGGACTTTTGGGTGGATGAGAAAGAGCATGTGGAAGAATGCTGGGCCAGCTTCAGATTACTGAGCATGTCCACTCTGAACAGTTACAAGCTCCGAAACGTCCTCAGTGCCTTTGAAGCAATCGCTGATGGAGCAAGTACCCAAGCTATGCGAGATAATTCAATCGAAGGCGAGCCCCGACTCTTTGAACGAGCGCTGGGGCATCTGAATACCCTTACTGCCAAATTTCAGCGCTTTGTCTTTGATACCCTGTTCGCCGTGGTTGAAAAGCAGCTTGCACCTTTACCCAGCATGGATACCTGGAACTCCAATGCACCCACAACCGCAGGCCCTTTCAATCTTGACGTCCCTCAGTTCAGCTTGTCACCATTATCCTACATCACGCGTATTGGTGAACACCTCCTAACCCTCCCACAACAACTCGAACTTTATGTGGACGACGACGCTCTAAAATTCTCAATAAAAACCCTCCCTTATCTCACTCCAAAAGACTTTGAACACAATGAAGAAGAAATACAACCGGAAGAAGACGATGTGACGCATCTGTGGATCACATCTGTCTCGCGCGGTACAATGTCAACTTACATCAACTCCCTGCTACGCATCCCCCGATTAAGCCAGCACGGTACGAAACAAATCTTAACGGACGTGGGATACATTGCCAACGTGTTTGCAGCCATGGATATCGAGCTCTTGCCAGAGTTTCGGAGAGTGCATGCGCTTTTGGATATGGACAATGCGGAGGTGAAAGCGAGATTTCTCAGGGTTAAACAGGGTAAACCAGAGGTTGAAGGAGATGGATTTATCTTTGGTGATGAGGATTTGGTAAGGAGGGTGACGGGCATTCGGGGGATTGATGTTGGCAGGTACCCTTAAAGATGTAGATCACTCCTTTCATCCATTTCTTTGGATTTAATAATATGACCAGTGTTGATTTTACATACCGATAACGAAACAAATCTGGCATAAACACGAATACAGTTTTTATATAGGCGAGATAGACTTTCTACGACAGCACCTTGTGAGAGCGAATTAAGGAGGTAGCTGAATTCTGATAAACAAAACGTTTGCGCTGTGATGTGGAGTTTTTGGCCGATGTGCACATGAAATTTCCTGTATAACTCCTTAGCAGTAGTGGAACAGGATAAGAATGTTAATGGCATATTTCCAATGGGGACGAGATTGCGAATATTCCAAAATGGTGCATTCCGTTTGGTTTTATGTTGAACCCTACTAGTTGGCATGTTTGGCGATATCCAACACCCAAATGTCGCCAACGGACACACACAAACATTATTGATCGGTAGTCCATCTGGAATCAAACAGAAAATAAACTCTATACTATATTCTTGTGCGGGGCGGACGGACAAAACGAGTGGAGATTTGCCCTTCCCGTCGTCATCAAAGGAAACGAGGATCGGTAACCGTTTCTGACGAGCTCCTTGCCAACATCATACCTCTTTACAAACCCAATCCAAATGGAGAAGCAGTCAGCCAGGAGGTCTATTGCTGTGTTAAATTAACAAAAAGTCCTTTGTAAAGGTGTTTAAAGGACGGGGGGGGGGGGGGGGGGGGGGGGGGGGGGGGGGCCCTTGAAGGGAAACTGGCGGCTGTGTAGAAACTGCCCAGGAAACGCGTGTTCGCAACCGGGTTTCATCGCAGGGTCATTTTTTGAACCAGTTGGAAAGTGTGAAATGGGGTCGCATCGACTAATGACGCTTTAAGAAATTCCCCCCCTTCAACACTTTTGAACCGTTGAACTTGTTTAACGAACCCCCAACTTTTCAGTTTCCGTCAGGTTGATTCTTGCGCGTCCGAACCGCTGGGCGGTTTTCCCGTTTGTTCTGTGTGTGTTTGTTGGGGGAATCCTGTCAACGAAACCTCGTTGGCATTTTGGTGCCAGATAGTGCCGGGGTCCGAAACGGAAGGGTGCCTCTACACCTACCGGCTTTCTCTCTCTCTCTCTCTACTTCTCTCTCTTCCTGTGTGTGTGTGTGTGCGTAGTTGGCCCGTTCCTGGTACCATTTGACGTCCCGCACAGCGCCACTTGTTTTCCGTCGTCGAGCTTTTCCTCATGACGGAAACAAGTCCAATGCCAGCTGCTCCATCTTCAGCGTCAGATATCGATTCGTCCTTTGCCTCTCTTTCGGTTTCCAATGGTGAGAGTGAAAGTTCGGCACCTCCCGTGAATGGAACTTTGCGTCGGAAAAGTGCTGGTGGCGAAGGAAGGTCGAGTTTAAATGGAATTGAAAATGGCGAGGGGAGAAGGGCGAGCGCACCCACTGTGGAAGCAAGACGGTCCTCTAACGGATCGGTCCAGGGCTCATATGCTACGTTGCATACTCACGAGCAGGTGAACGGGTATACTGTTCACGGTCATGACACGATGGATGGAAGGTAATGTCTTTTCAGATCTTGAAAACAATTCAGAGATCTTGGTTCCTTACCTTGAACTACTTTGGTTTCTAGATATATACAGTCTCCTGGACCTGGCCCTTACCCACGAGCCATGGGATTCGATTACCGCGGATACCCGCCACCAGGACCCTATGGCCATGGCCACCCTCCCGCTCCAACGATGGGACATTACGGTCCACCAATGTATCCCACCTTTAGCCGACCATACCCTCTACCCCAGCGCTACGCCCCTGGCGGACCTCCTCCCCACCACCATCAATATTACGGCGGCCCCCCGCGACCAATACGTTCGCCGTTAAATCCATATGGCCGGCCTCCACTCATACCTCCAGCGAACGGGTTCGTGGTCAATGGGTATCATCCTATGCCAAACGGATATGCACCGTTCCCACCGCCTCCTCAAGAGGAGGATAATGGGAGCAGTCTAGGAAGTGCCCGAGAAGGGAGTGAAGGAAGTGGTGAAACGCGTTGGGAGGGGGAGAGGAGGGCGAGTGAAACGGGATCTCTCGGGGGAGCGAGTCAAGAATCCGGTGAAACCGGCTCAGGCATAGAGGAGCCATCCGTAAACGATGCTCATAGAAACTCAATCAATGGCATGGCCACCCCGGCTCCCGACACATCTACCGTAAGTATTCAGCCTCCTCCACCGGGTGGTATGTCCATGATGGTAGCACCTGGAATGGGACATGGTGGAGTCATGCCCATGTTTGCTCCTGGACCATATCCTCTCCACCAGTCATTTACACCGCAAATGCGTCCACGGTCGGACCCCGATAATATGTCCTTCCGATCTATGACAAGTGTCAACACAACGCAAACTACTCCGTCAGTGCGAAGTGCGATTTTGTCGCAAGGCGAATCATTGGAAGTGTATAGGCAGACTGCAAAACGAAGCAATGATCCACAAGTGCAGCTCGACTTTGCAAAGCATTTGATCGCCACCGGGGAAGGTGGATAGTGAAAGTTATGTATTGAAAGACTGGCCATCTTAACGAATCCTTCGTGATATTATTTCAGGTATAGATTTGGATCAGGGGGACCCAAAAAAACAAAAGAAAAACCAGGAAGCTCTGTTTCAGGAAGCATTGAAATGGATCAAAAAGTTGGCGACCAACGGTGGGATAGGTATGTTCCCATTGTTGATTGTTGGAAGGGGTCTCTCGTATTCATCAAATATATCATCAGGGAAATCCGCTTTTCCGGACGCACAATTCTTCCTCGCGGAATGTTATGGAAATGGGTCTCTCCATCTCCCGGTTGATCACGACCGCGCGTTCAGTCTCTACGTCCAAGCCTCCAAACAAGCACACCCAGCCGCCACATACCGCACCGCCGTCTGCTACGAAGTCGGAGCCGGTACGAAACGCGATTCCGGCCGTGCCATGCAATTCTATCGGAAAGCGGCTGCATTGGGGGATACCGCAGCCATGTACAAGCTGGGTATGATTTTAATGAACGGGCTCTTGGGACAGGGTCGGAATCCGCGGGAAGGTGTGACTTGGCTGAAAAGGGCTGCTGCCCAGGCTGATGAGTCGACGCCCCATGCGCTGCATGAGCTGGCGTTGTTGTATGAAGGGAGTGGAACGGAGAGTGCAGGGAGTGTTGTTATTCCTGTAAGTTTTACAATCTCCCATGAGCGTACCTCAAGGTCTGAAAACTCACTCTTTTATATTAACCAACAGGACCCAGCTCACGCCCACGAACTTTACCTCCGCGCCGCCCAACTTGGCTATGCCCTCTCCCAGCACAAACTCGGTTACTGCTACGAATACGGCCTCCTTAACCTTCCCGTCGACCCTCGCCGTAGTATTGCCTGGTACACCCGCGCCGCCGAACAGCAGGAACCTGAGGCGGAACTCTCCCTCTCGGGATGGTACCTCACAGGAGCAGAAGGTGTCCTTCGCCAATCTGACACTGAAGCGTACCTCTGGGCCCGTAAAGCCGCCGACAAGGGCCTGGCAAAGGCGGAATATGCTGTAGGATATTATTCAGAACATGGAGTGGGTGTTCGACCGGATTTGGAAGAAGCGAGACGGTGGTACCTCCGTGCGGCTGCCCAAGGACATAAACGGTCGATACAAAAAGTCAAAGAGTTGAAGGGTGTTCTGTATGGGGGTACAGGAACCAGGGCTGGTAGTGAACGGGCGGGTGAGTGGAGAAAGAAGGGTGAGGCAAAAGATGGGGACTGTGTGGTCATGTAGTGTGTGTGTGGAGGGAAAGGTGAATGGTACCTTTATGTGTATAGTCTCATAGGGAAGAAGTGGTGATGCGATGTTGGATCATCTCATCATATTTTCGTTCCTGCTCCCCCCCAGTATTTTTCAATCTGTGGAAGCAGGAACGTTGACTTTTATGTGAATACAATCAACTGCAATGTTTCATTATTATATGTTATTTATGAACCTGTAGGGTATTGACGTCGCATCATCTTACCGGCACGAAATTAAAAAATATCCATTCAAATACCTATATGTATACATACCGCTCATCACCTTAACCACCAAATCCATTTCATCGCCAAACTAACGCATCCCCCAACGAGTCCAGCTACACCGACAACAGCAAAAACTCCCCAGGAAATCCCTCTCTCAACACCGGCTTCCCACGCCCAACCCGCAAAAGCCGGTCCAATCGTCTTCATCGCACTTCCCAGACATCCTGCAACACCATGGACAAGCCCAAAATACTCTCTCCCGACCGAATTCGTCAGCAACATGATAGAAGACAAGTAACACAATCCCTCCCCAATGCCAACCAAAATCGTCGCAACGTATATGCTCGGCCACATGTACGCGTGTCCAAAAACCGGCGCCACAAACGCCGCGGGGACAATCAGGGCTGCTCCGAGAGCATATGAAGTTGTCGTTCCGAGTCGTTGATGAATTGGGTAATACGATGCCTTTGTAATTAGTTTCGCGACGCTTAAAAGCGTAAGGGCCAAGGACGTCGATTTGGGTGGAAGACCAAACCCGTTCCGGGATACGGGAGCTGAGGCGAGTAGGGGCAGGGCGGTATGAAAGAGAGTGTGGGTGAGCTTATAGACTGCAAATAGGAGGATAGGTGCAAGTGTGCGTGGGGCGAGGAGGTTTTTGTATGGACCGAGAAAACGTAGGAGACGATTAGGATGTGTTTTGGTGGGTGAGTCTAGTTCGTCTATTAGTTCTTCATCTGTATTCTGTCGCCGCACAGGAGCTCTCTGGGAAATTTCCATTTCCACATCCTCGGTAGATGTGTGGACCGCCTTGTACGGCCTTGATGACTTTGTGAGCCATCTGAGAGTAACAAACACGCCCAAGCAAGCCAACAGGGTTCCAAACGAGCATGCAACAAAGTATGGACGCTTCTTCAAGAATTGTACATCATCAAAGAGGGAGGGATCAGCTAGGAACCCGCCGACGAGTGTCCCACTTATCCCCGCCGCACTGAAAACGACGCCGTAGGCGCTGTAAGCCCATGCTCTGGATGAATCGTCATGGGTAATCTCGCCGATCATGCCTTTGGCAACGACAGAATTGGAGGAGAAGAAACCTGTTAGGCACAATGAGACAACAGCAAGCCAGTAGTCGGTACTAAGGCCCAGGAATAGTGTTCCTACACCGTACCTGGAAGAGTATACCAATGTATCAGCATGCATTTCCCGAATACCTTCAAATGGTATAACTCGCCACGCACCCAATAAGACCACCCAAAAGGACCGGTGGGCGGCCGACAGCATCTGACAAATGTCCCCACACAGCGTCCATGAAAGTTGTGGGAAATGCGTAGGCTGATTGCAGCAGCCCCGCATAGTAACCCGTTCTGTTGATCTTTTCTGGAGGAAGGAGGGATCTTGTCATGTAGGGATATAGCTACATGGCAGCAGCGAAAATTAAGCCAAATATTGAGATCTACATATAACAGAGTATTTTACCGGGGTCAACATGTGGTGTATGAGAATCTCGGGAAGGACTGTAACAAGGAGGAGAAGAGTTTGGCGGACGGGAAGGGAGGACGGTGGGCGGAGAATAGAGACTCCCGGCGACTGTTTGGCCTGCGGGTACATATCCCCGACGAGCGAGGACGACGAGTCCTCAGGATCGAACAACGCCGTTGCGTCCTCAAGGTCAGAGTCCACAGAAGAACGGGAGCGACGCGGAGGTGTCATCACTATGGTTGCTGCCGTTGTGGCGCCGGTGGTGGTGGTGGTGGAGATGCGGGGGATGGCGCCATTTGGTTTCCTCCCCAATGGCTAAAGGAAAACGAGCGGCGGAATAGTCGCAAACGCGCGCGGAAACGCGTGATTCATCAACCGCATAAACTGGCCCAAAAGTCTGCTTTGGTGGTTTTTTCCAAATCTGTTTGATCTACGAGTGTTTTTTTTCATTTGCTGCTTTCGATTAGGACTTGCCACATAGTCGCTAAAGCTCGAGACAAGAGGGCTTATTGCAAAAATTGGTTGAGGGTTTTGGGCAAAGGAGATTCAGTAGGAAAAATGACCTCAGGTCTGCCGTTCATGAATTTAGCAACCATCTTTTTCATACTGACTATGACTGCTGACAGCCGACGCTCTAGCAAGCACGTTCAACAGAGTGCTACAGATATCCGAAAGCGGACACGTAGAACAGCTCATGCAAGCCCTACCAGACCTTATCCCACAAGATGGTAATCTTGACATTATAAGAACGCTGTGAACCAATCCCATTAACATGAGAAACATCCAGACGACACACGCGCATTCCTCGCAGAACGAGAGGATATTATCTCATTCCTCAAACGCTTGTTGGATACAGCCGCAACAAACTGTAACACACCTGAGATGCCAAAGTACAAACACCTTGGTGCGGTGGTGGCGCAATTGATTGCCGAGGCGGCCAAAGTAGGTAAGAAATCGGAATTCGATCTTGATTTACATCACTCTAGTAATATGCTCAACGCCATGCCTTAGAGGACACGCGCGATCCCATTGCCGACGCCGGGACGATCCCCACACTCATACAGTTGTTAAAGATTGGCAACGCGACGATGCGAAAGGGCGTGCAAGAGGATACCCTGGACGATGACCTTGTTATACAGTCTTTGAGAGCCTTGGCGAATCTATGCTACGACCATGGTATGTTACCGCGCGAACCGTCGCAGTGGATCGACACGGAGTTGACAGGCGTGTGGAAGATGGAAATAGAGAACGGGTCCTGGAAGTCGAAGATGGCATTCCCGAAATTGTAGCTTGTCTTAATTCACCAAACAAACGTGTCATGATTACAACCTGTGGGGCTTTGACGAATATCACTATGGACAATGGTAAGACCGTTGGTTTTGACGTATTTAATCGAATATTGAATCATCACCGCTCACATTATTTCGCGTCAACCAGAACCTGTTCAGATTGAGGCACTGAATGCCCATGTCCTTTCACCGCTGCTCAAAGCACTTCAAGCGAACATAGATGAGCCGTTTGAGCAAGGTGCCAAAGGCGCTGTGAGCACCGCGGTTATTCGCGTTATGAGTAATTTGTTGGAAACAGGCGAGTTTTTCTGCTGCGTGTGGTCAAGTGTGATTTGGACAAAATTACTAACGCCTCTACATAGAAACGGGTATTCAAGAACTACTGGCAGCGGACGGGCTTTCCCCTCTCCTCCGATTGTTGAAGTACAAACACGAAAAGGTTTTGCATCGAACCAGCGCAGGGACACGATATGAGAGCGCTGTGGATGTCTTGGACGCTTTGACGACTGTGTTGGAATCCATTGGCGAGAATGGTGCGTTTCTCACCAAGTTTGCATTGTGATTGATTGTCTAAATCGCCGATTACTCGACATTTAGACACCATTCAACGCACGATTGTTTCTCAGGACTTGCTTGACATCCTCTTGGACTTTGTTGATCGACGTCCGGAAGGCGTCGCAGTAGCCAAGGCTGGGGAGGATCTTGCCACCTATACCGAGATACGGAAGACTGTTTCTCGAATTGTAACATTGGTTACAATGAATGGTTGTTGAGCACCTTTATCGATGTTGACGGCCAGATTGCTGATGATTCAAACCATTAATATTAGATGCAAACATGGTGGATCTACCCAAAAAGCGGGAAATTATCGACCGATTCAAACAGTGGATGACGAACGGGTTTGCACCGTTGGATGCGGCAGAAGAAGACGAAATTAGAATGTCCGGAGCACTTTGTATTGGGAATTTAGCACGAAGCGGTATGGACGTGCTCGGGAGGTGCTGGATCATCAGTTAATAAACTCTTTTGTCTAGATGAGACATGTGTCGCCTTGGTCCAAGAACATGATGTGGCACGCGCTCTTTTGAACCTACTTGCTTTGGAAGTATCGAGAGTGAAGCAGTCGGGGACTGAACTGAAAAGCACGGTCAAGGTCCTCCATGCGGTGATGGGATCTTTGAAAAACCTCTCCTTGGCTGGTAAGGTGACCCAACCGCGATCTCCGTAAGCTTGCGGTTCAATTGACGGTTTTGAAATTAAGCCGCCAATCGACCAATCATGGGAGCTATGGGTGTCATTCCCAAAGTCGCGGATCTATTGGAGATACCGAATATCAAACCTGTTCAATACGGTGCTACTGGGGTACTGAAGAATCTGTGTTCTGGAGATAACGGTACGTTACAACACGTGTGTGCAGGAGTTTGCACTCCATTACTGACTGCTTGGATGCAGAGGCCAATGTATACCGTATCATCTCTGGTCAGGAACCACCAGCAGGAACCAATCTTTCGCAATGCAGCGTGCCATCAGCAGGACGTAAAACTCCGATGGGGAAGGTAATTACCCTTGTTTGGACGGCGACGGGGGACAATGATACCGGAATCAGGAACGAGGGCGGACGACTCCTGGTCAATCTTATTCGAGCTTGTCATCGGGGCCGGGGTAGGTACTGGATCCTTGTCTTCCCTTGAATCGATACTTACAAACAGAAAAAATTCCCATAGCACCCCACCTTCTCAAGACAATTGTTGACGCCAACGCAATCCCACCCTTGATCCAAATCATTACTGGAGCACTCTTGACCAGATCGCGTACGTCATCCGACGAAGGCACCGACGTCCCTGAAGATGAACATCACGTCCATTTTGATGCTATGCCTTTGGAGGGTCAGGTGTTTCCCATGGTGCAGAATGAGGGCATTGTGGCGTTGATTCTTGTTGCGGATGGTGAGAGAAAGACACTTATATTACGGCTATCTGACAGTTATTGATATTGGTCTGGCTGTAGCGTACCCAGAAGCAATACCACGCATCACCCGGTACTCTACATCCCTAATACCAACATTGATCGACATCCTAAGGAGCGGAATCCAAGGAATTGAGACAGCAAAGGATGCACAGGAATATGAATACGCGGATGAAGCGAAAGCCAACGTTTGCGTTCTGTTGCAGTCTCTCATCAGTCGTGATGGTATGTTCATTTCGTGAACTCTCACAAGACCATGTGTCGCACTCTAACTGCAAACTTTCATGCACAGACGACTTTGCCAACCGCCTTAAACAAACCCCCCTTAAAGAAATTCTTACGACCTTGCACAAATCGACCAAAGCCCATCCCTCCATTCCTCACCCAGCACCTCCCACCCTCCCCGCCCACCCGCGCTCCCCACCCATGGACATTGGGCGAACAGGAACAAAATCTGCAAGAAATCTGGCAAGCCAGGGCCCGACGCGCAGCGAATTGCTTGCGAGCTTTGGGAGTGGACGGCAGGTCGCTGTTGACGAGGGATTAGGGTTGCGGGAGGCTGTAGGGAACTTGTTGTTGGGCCTTTGAGGGGTTTGAATGGAAGATTTTTCTTGGTTTTTGCTATTTTTGTGTTGTGCTGCTGATTTATTTCAATGGAATTTGAATGGGATGAGATGCTGATGGCCACTTTTTGTAAAGGGAGAATAATGAAAGCACGCAAGTAGATCATGGAAGGATGTTGCGATCACGTGTCATTACTGGTCTCCAAAATCTGCAGGCTGCTCCGTTCGGCTTGTCTTCCATTTCTGCCATCGATTGACCATCCGCCATCCTCTCCTTTGAGTAAATCGGCCCATAGGCGACCCATCGTACGTTCATCCTCAAAGAAACATGGTGGGGGACGGTGCATCGTACCGGCGCACGCTATGCGGACTGAATGGTACACCAGTTGGGTTTTCAACAAACAAAACCTCCATTCTAATAGCCAGCCCGGCGGAATCTGTGTCAGACTGGTTACAACACGGAGAACATAGAGTGTCCCTTTTAGAATGTGATTTATTCCAGGATGCCTTGCTTTGGTAGCTTCCTTGGTGGTTTCTTATAAAGGTCACATTTTACCTGGTGTTTGTTCTGGATAAAATACCTAATGGGTTGTGGGCATCTGATGATGATAAGCACAAAAAGAAAACTCTCAAAAGACAGTTTTCTATGCCATCTCGCCACTAAATAATCATTTACAAATAAAGGTCCATGACACAGTTCGCCAGTCTAACACAAGCCAGACAAAAAAATGACCAGTAAACGAACATGTTCACTTCC
The DNA here is from genome assembly GCA_006535965.1 of Spizellomyces sp. 'palustris'. Classification (NCBI taxonomy): domain Eukaryota; kingdom Fungi; phylum Chytridiomycota; class Chytridiomycetes; order Spizellomycetales; family Spizellomycetaceae; genus Spizellomyces; species Spizellomyces sp. 'palustris'. Next base: position 286,699 of record QEAR01000004.1, on the reverse strand, counting down.
ATCCCACAATCCCTAGCTCTCGTAGCTGACTTTTCCTGGTTGGTCCAATCTGCTCCTCAATCGTTCCCTCAAACACATCCAAACGCGTTGTCGCCTCTTCGACAAGGGATAATCCGCCACGAGTGCGTGTAATTGTATGTGGAGCCAAATCTGTCGTAAAACATATATCAGAGAGGGATACGAAGCTTTTGGTGTCTTGAGGTTTAGGTGGTGTGGTTGTTGTTGATGACGGTGGGGGTGGTTTGATGGGAGAGTTGGATGTAGATGATGGACGGGGTTTTGGCGGGGTTGGTGGGGGAGCGGAAGGGGTTTCCGTTTCGGCGGGAGGTTTTGTGATGGGGCGGGTCATGCGGAGGACGGTGGTGAGGTGGTTCATCATAAAGTTCTATGGTCAAAACGATGAGTGAGCGAATGGCGCTGGGATGAGAAAATATGGGTGCTCTTACCTTCAAAGCCAGAGCAACCAATTTCACGCAGTCTTCAGACTCTAATCCTTCCGGTAATCCTTCGATTTGTGCTTCCAGGGCCATCGCATCACGTAAGGTATCCAAAGTTGGTAATGCGCGGTCTTCATGGCACATGGGTGGTATACTGGTGATCTCTGTTGAAAGATGTGTTGGCATGCAAAAACTGGCACGAGAAAACTAAACCTTCAGTGTCACGCACCTGGCGCTTGCTTTGACAAGACACTGTGTATCGGTGGTGGTAATCGATGATGTTGGGGAGCTCGTGCCGTTGCGAGGGCCACAGATCGGTTCTTTGATTACAACTATATTAAGAGTTCGCCCAGCAGGATATTAACACGCCCTCCAACCACTTACCGGCAGCAAATTCACAATCCTCTGTCGATTACTGGCCGCAAACGACATGACCTCTCTCCGTCGTAACTTTACCCTCCATTCAGGCAACAATTCTGTTGCCTTCCGTTTCGTCCCTGCCAATGTTGACGGAGCCGAACTTTGCGTCGTCGTGGAAGATGGTTTACAAGGGAACTGTGCGTGAGGGACTGTCGTAGTTGGTGGTGGAGCGTTTTTGTAAACGTTGTGGAGGATGGCCATGATTAGTTTGTTGTGAAGGGTGACTAAACATTTGAATATCAGAGGGCAATTAGCTAAAATTATCAAATTCTGAAGCCTATAGGCCACATCAAGCCCTAAAAGTTGGAAATACCCACCCTTTCTTTTCTGCAAGATATCCCCCGCAACTGCATCAAACTCTTTCCTCGAACATTTCCCATTAATAAACTCTTTAAATTTTGACCAATATTCGGCTCCCCTTTCTCCAAGCGCGGCCGCCAGCTCCAACTTTAGTGCCACCGTATCCTTTCGCACAGTGCGCGGTGGCGAGTCGGAGGAGGAGCCCCCGTTGGAGGGCGGGGGTGTTTGGTGGGGCGCCAGAGTGGAAGCGTTCGAAAGGTCAATGCAAATCGCAATGCAAATCGCAAAGCACGAGTCAAAGTATAGTGGGTAAAAGTTTCCCAGTATGAGTAAGTGTCCAGAGGTTCGTGGAAATGAAATGCCTGAGCTGTGCGTGTTTTCGGTATGTCGAGCTACTAGTCAAAGCGCTGATCTTGAGATCCTGGATGGTGAAAGAGCGCAGAGCTCGCGAATTCGCCGATGTCGGGCGTTCAGATCCTGGTCTCGTGACGTATCACAGTCTTGCGGCTTAGCAAATGCAATCGTCCTTCAATGTCGTTTGGGAGCAACGCACGGAAAAAGCAAAACGATAAAGAAAAGCATTTTCCAAATTGCAAAAACCACTATATTAGCTAGGCCCAAAGCAAACAAAATATAGTCCATAATTAGATTGATCCACCGACTTTACAGCTACTTAAAAATAGATACAGGAATACAAGAGGTACCACCAAAATGAGAACAACCCACTCGTTACAGCTGCACTTCAGAAACTGAAAGACGCTTCATTGCCAAAATTTCCTCCACCTCAGCCTTTTTTCCAACTCGAACCCGGCCCGAATCGTCTACTTTCACCTGAATTCCCGCCTCATCAAGCATTTGTTCTGACTCGGGTGCAATGCCTTGAGGGGTGAGCGATGCAACAAGATCCTGGTTTTCAGTGTTACCATCGCAAAGGTTGCGAATGGCGAGAATAGCGTGCTCTTTGATATCTAAAACACAATACGGATACGTAAACTAACAAATCAACATATACATTATATAAACAAAACACTTACATGGGTTGTTGTCATCAACTCGACATTCGTTCAAAATCACTGGGATACCTCCGATGCGTCGTATCTCGTCTTGAACTTCCTTTGCCTCGTAGCATAGATTTGCAAGGACTTTTACGGCGTCGGATTTAATCATGAAAAAGCCTTGTGGTGGTATGCTTGATGTTGGGGTTGCATCAGAGCTTGATCGCTTGGTAAGAGTAATTCGTGGATACAATTTGGAAGCTAGGTTAAGGAGAGCTAATCGCGCAGCAGGTTACTTTAAAGTTTCACTTTGCATGAGGAATGGATGGATCACCTACTCAAAAGCGTGTCTCCAAGTCCGGCTTTGATCAACTTCATTTTTGCATCAGGACCCAATTCGGGCGTCACTCTTGCAAAAAATTGCAAGATTAGAACCAGCCCATCCACATCCAGACCAAACACATCTGCGGCTTGTATCTTGTCGTTCAATTGTTTGGCATTACGGGATATGGAATGCACGAGCTTTTTCGTGACAGCTACAAAGAAGATGGCCGTGTCGATACCGATTTCGATAGGTGGACGATCATCGCCGCGGTTGGCTTGTGCATCTAGCATTCCGTCGAGTAGTTGCAAAAACGTGACGTGATACTGACTGAGAATACGCGTGCTGTGAATGTCAGATGTCAGCAACTGTAGAGAGTGAACCACAACGCGAAACGATTTGCTCTCAACCCACCGGTGGGGATCCATTCCGTCACATATTGCGTCCATAATATTGGGCGTTAGATCGAGCTCAATCATGTTACTAAAGATTGCATAACTGGAAAAAAAACACGGCTTCAGTTCGGCTATCACACTTGATGTCAACATCAGAGAGCTTACATGAAGTCAAATGCGGAGCATTCCTCTTGCAGCATTTTCTGGGCTTTAGCAAGCAAGCATTTCAGAATGTCGCGACCGAGAGGGGTTTGTGTCATGTACTTGCTGTGTGGGATGAGCGAAAAGGTGAGATGCTGAGAATCCCATCAGACATGCCGATGAACCAATCGAACTCACCATCGTTCGGGACATTTGTGTATGCAATTATGTATGCATATGAGCACAAACATGACACGATGAATGTCACATGTCGAGAGCAATTGTCTGTCAAAGGAAAGTTAGTACCTCAAGCATAACGTGTATTGTCGACACAAGCGCCTACTTGAATATATCCGCATCCTCTTGGAAATACCGCGGCCACATCTTATCCTGTACTTCGGGGTTGCCCGTCATCATATTTGCCAGCATTTGAGTTCCCATGTTGACGCATTTTGATACTGTACGTAGATAAGCCAATGATAAATAACAAAGCGCCAAGGTGCAATTCCAACGAAATGTCACCGACCTTTATCCTTCATTATGGTACAGCAATCCTTTGTGCTTGTGAGCCAACTGCACAGATACGACATGATTTCCTCCGCAGGTTCATAAAGGCCTTGCTCCCTACGAACAACATACATTTAGAGACAATAAACTTCCAAACGGCATAAGCAAACAGACATTACCATGCGTCCCTCTGGTTCGATTGGACCTGCGCACAGAGGTTCCTAACCAGCTGGAAGTGGGCGGCAGCAAGGTCAACCGCCCGCTCTGCACGAGTAACACACGCTACACCCTGTTTGCCGACTCCATAAACACAGAATAGATGATTTCGAGAGAATATAAAGGCGTTGCGTAGGGAAGGCCATAGTCCCAGTGTTGACCCTATTTTCACTCTGTAGAGACAAAGAGACCAACCAGTTGACGTGAGACTCGGATATTCACCAGTGTTCTCCGGACCACGGATCACTTCAACCGCTGCACACTCGAATCCGTTTTCACTCCTACCCACCTCAACTCTGGCTTCGTCACCAACGCCTTTGCCACCTCGTTCACAGCGCTCGTAGCAGCCGCGAGGTGTTCATAGGCAGGCGGTGCAGAGCACCCGGCATTCATTCGCTCCAAAAGTGGCTGCCATGCCGTGAGCAGTCTAGCAGAATAATCCTCGTTGTCTTCAGGAGTCGTCGACATGCTTGATGCCAAACACACAACGGCCTTATCGTCCTAACAAAATGCCAGTAAAATGAAACCAAGACGAGAAGGTTAAAATCACTCAAAAAACTGGACCTAAAAAGGTTCAAAAGTTATAAAGTCTCAACGTCCCTTCCTTCCTTACAAATCTCAACCTTCCGAATCCTTATTTTTACAGTCACCGTGCCACTTATGATTTAGAAATATACCCATATATGGCGATCATGCCCTCTGAAAGCTTTCAAATCCAATTCGGCGCCATTTGGCTGTGCGGATTAGGTTTTTCACCAAACTGCTCGAGGAACTGACGAGACGGAGACGCATGGATGGAGTTGGGATTTCCTGCTTTGGGCACGAAGAAGTAAAAGCTATGTGCAATTAGGCCTGAATGTTAACGACGGAGTGGGGATCTATGGAAGCAAAAAACGATTTGCATTGTTGGGTTACCAGTCAGTGTCCACTGCACACAACGCCATTTTGTAGTTTTCGACTTTGGCAGTGGACCCATACATGTTTTCCACCAATGCAATGGTATTGACTTTGTAGAAAGCTAGTTCATGAACTGTAAAAACCTTGTTTCGCCCGCCTCTTGATGGCCTCCTGATCACCTTCGGATCCCTGATGCCTGCAGGATTCCTAAAGGCCAGATGAGGCGCACAAGTCCAACAAAAGGCAATTAGCGTCCCGAATGCAATATTTCCTAACATGCAAAAGGATCGTGACGACGACCCTCAAGTTCAACTTGGAGGACTTGTTCCATAAAACAGTCGGCTGACGATGTAAATAGTGATGCAGGCCGGCCTGGCATGCATGTGTTACTTAGATACAAGAAAGGCTTAATGAAGATCACATGATATCTATGGCAACCAGCGGAAATTGAAAGGTGAACAGCTGCAAGACCGAGGTCCGCGTTCGAGCGTAGCAAAACCAGAAAGATGCATAGCTTTGTGGGCCGGGCACGACAAACGGTGTTGCGGCATTCAGCGGTGACTGGAACTGCCATAGTGGCAAGACGTGGTATGGACTTTGCTGTTGATGGTTGTCTGTTTTTATAGCGTTCTCAAACACGATGCAGCCCAAGTTCTTCTTTGCGTACACAATGTCGCCAAATCCACATTTTTCCACACCCATTCCCCCCAGCGCACCTCCGCAACTTCCGAAGAATCCCTCGATATTCCTCGAGGCGTCACACCCACCTTTCACACCGAATACAACTCCCTGAACGATGCACTCAACTGGTCAAAAACGACTCCAGCAAGCCTCCGTCTCCTTTCCTACAATATCAAATCTCCCGCCGACGCTCAGCTGTTTCAAACTGCACTAAAAAGGTGGCGTAACGCCCGGCAACCACAAAATCGCACGGATAATGCCTTGTTTTTGGACATTCTATTCAAGATTGGGGCGTATGATACGATTTTGGAGATGCTTTGTGATCGGCCTGGATATAGGGTTTTGCCTAATTTCCAGCATATCAGCGAGCTGATGGCTGGCTTCAGGAATGTGGCTGTGAAAGGGGAAGGCAGTGAGGAGGAGGTGATCGCGGTCTTGGATAAGGTGTACAAGACCTTTGCCTTATTCTTGTACTACAGTATTCCCCCAACGGCTGAGATCTACTCGGCGGTCATTGCTTCTGGTGTTTACTGTGGGTTGCCAGAGGGATGGAGAAGGTCCGAGGTGACTGCCAAGGAACAGATTTCCCTTGGACTACCTTTTGAGAAGGAGGCGGTGTATGCCCTAGCTCACGGATACATCCTCAGCGGGGATTTTGACGGTGCGCTGACAATTCTCAAACACCTTGGCGGAGCGGATACGATTGGGCTATTCTTTCAATTTAATTCTCTCACATCGAAAGGCGACGTAAAAGGAGCTATTCAAGTCTTGGAACAGCTAGCGGCAGCGGATCAGACCAGTGTAGCAAATATGGTTGGGTCAGCACACTGGAAATCGCTGAACGAGGTCGTGGAAGCATTACTCCCACAGTTGAACGAAGGGGAAAAGAAGGCCGTGCTGGCGTTGGCGGAGAATGCAAACGTAAAGTTATCATCTGCATAAATTTAATACTAGACACGTTCTTGTTTCTATTTCCTACCGCATGTTCTGTTCATGGTGCGATCCAATTTGTAGCAGAACCCAAAGTCCTCACACATCTTATATTTACACAATGCTCCTCATAACCAAGTAAATACCCACGCAATCATCTCTACCCACTGTACAAAAAATCCTCAGCACTAATACTCTAAAATCGGGCCTCCCACCTCGGTGATACACGGTATCGTACACTTTAAATCAAAAGCCTTTGCCAACACAATCTTGAATATCTTTTGCACGTTAATGGAATGTGATGTGGAACAAAATATGAGGGGCGCCTTCATTGCTTTTGCAAATCGTCGGGCCTTTTTTTCAGGAACAGAATCAAACACTTGCCGAGAGATGACAAGGTAAAAAGAATATATATAAATACCTGCTTGATAATCTCCTCCTGCTCCTCTCTTGAGAACGTCACAAACTGATCATACTTTGTCCCAACCAAAAACGGGATCGCCGTCTGCGAAATAAACAGAAATCAAATCAACGTGTTTTCTACCAACCCGATCATCATTGCATTCCCACCTTATTAAAGCCCCTTGCCTGTCGATACCATTCCTTGATGCTATTCAATGTCGATTTTCGTGACAAGTCAAACATGAACAGAATCGCCACTGCATCGTTGCAGACAAGAGGAAGCATATTGACAAACTCTCGTTGCCCTGGGAGAGAGGAATATCACTTTAGAAAAAAGTACAAGAGAAAGCAAAAAAGCCCGTAGAAATCATATGCACATTACCACCCAAATCCCAAATACTAAACGTGATCTCCGTATTCCGAATCGAAATGGTTTTTTCCATAAAATTGACACCTATCCATACCAACAAAACCCAAATGAATACACAAATCCCCTTTCCAATCCTCACCAACCGATTATCCACATTATGCAAACTATCGTACCTAACGTCTGGATATAATCCTCATCAAAACTCCCTTCAACATACTTGACCATCAAGCTCGTTTTTCCGATCTGGCTATCCCCAACCATGCCAACTTTTATCACCACACTTATTAAGCGCAAAATTGAGTATGGTTGTACTTTTACAAAGAAGCAAAAGAACAAAAAAAAAACGACAATGCATACTGACCTACTCTTCCGCCCCCCAGGGTCCCCAGACGAAGCAGACGGTGCCGCCGCGTTCATGTCTCCAAACGCCTCCAACTACACCGACAGATGACGCGTACGGTATCTTCCCAAAGGTTTGCGCTTGACGATGTTAGCGTATGAAACGGGAAACAAGTGCGAGATGGGTGAAGCGTTCGAATGGGACCGCGTTTGGGTAGGATGGGCTCCCTGGGGCCGCGCAGCAGGTAAGCAGGCATGACGCTTTTGGCTAAATGATCAATATCACGTGAAGGACGCGTTCTGCGACGATGACGGCGATCCCCCACAGGTCTCTTTCTTTAGGAAAATAAATATTACAAGAATCAGAAGAAAACAAGCCTTCACAAAATAAACAAGAAAAAAAAAAGCATGTACGAAAGAAAAAAGATGTTTGCCTTATCATCGACCGCTCCCGTATCCCAAATCCATTCCCCTTCTAACCCGCTTTCCCCCCTGTAATGGTGGCAAAGTCCCTGTAGGACTCTTATTGATGATTGTCCCACTGGAAGGATGTTTGACGACACCGCCGGACCGCGCGCCAGACCAATGTAATCCATTTTTACGGCCACTTCCAAGAGTGTTATGGGCAGCGAGGGTTCGACTTGAGCCTACTACGTCCCGTATAGAGTGGTTGATGATACGTGACTCGTGGGTTCTGGGTTGCTGGACGCTGGCAAGGAGTGGATCAACATTATGGCTTTTGGAACGGAGTCGGCCGCCTGGGATGGCGAGGTTGGCAGGATTAAATGTTGTCGGGATCGAGTGACTGGGGAAGGAATTGCTGGTCAAGATTGGGGGCATGCCGTAGTGTGGAAGACGAGGAATGGTACGTGGGAGGATCGAGTTGGAGGCGTTGGGCGGGTGGTTGAAGCTTTGTCCTGCGAACGGCACGAAAAGCCATGTGAGCGTCACCACCCAGCACAACGCCCCGAAAAAGGTATGTCAAGACCCACCTCGGACCTGCAAATCTCCCAAGACCCTTTTCATCTCCCTGCCCTCATGGAGGTTCTCCCGTGACGGCGAAAAAAATCCTGATAAAAACCCACTATTTCTTGGCTTGGCCCCTGGACTCGTCGCCAAGTTCCCATACGAAGGGATACGGTACGTTGAATGATGGTCTTCTTCATATACATGATGTGGTGGTGAGTCCCGGTCGGTCACCGCAGCAAAAAGGCTTGTGGAGGATCCATCAGGTGCATTTGCGTCATCTGTAGGATCGGAAATGTGTTCTGTTGAGTCGTTAGGTCGTCGTGCGGGAAAGAAACGGGCTTTAGGGCGTTGAAGATGGTCGGGATTTCTTTGGGGTTGATCGACAAAGGTGGGTAGTCGAGATCGGCGGACGGATTGTGGTTGCTGTTGGCCATGTGGTGGAGAGCGTTCAGGATGGGCAGCTGCAGCTGCTGGGCGTCGTTGGGGCTTGCTATGTAGTAACGGGGAAGCATGTCCGTGTCCGAGTGTTGGTCCATCTTGTTCCCACCCTGATACTTCTCCATCCGCGTGAGACAGTTCGTCTAACAGGGAATCTATATGTACACCAGAGGAAGATATGTCAATATCAGGTAAACCCCCTCCAATTCCTGGTAGCGGCCGATAAGGCTTTCCCAGTGCTATTCCTTTACTTCCAAGAGACTCTCGCTCCGCAGATCTTGGTTTATTTTGTCGATTATGCTCGTTTGGATATCTATTTGACGGCGAGTCGTGCTGTGGTCGTACCGATTTGGCACTATTGCGCGCAGCTTTATCGCCACCTTCCTCGGCTGAAGATTTCCGTCGGGCTGGACCAGGAACCGAGAAAGGAAAGGGTTTAGGCGTACCAGTTGCTTTCCTCGATGATGGTGTAATGACAGGGGTTGCCCACCGTTCCGTGTCCGCGGAAAGAAGTGAAGAGCCTATGGCGCCTCCATTGAGAAATCGTTCACCTGCCCCATGATGAATTTCGCTACCACGCCCGAAAGTGAAGGCAAAGTCTTTCCCCGAATCCGCCTTGGGAGAAATCTGCTCACCATGCATAGGTCCCACACTAACGCCACCATTACTCCCATTTTGCTCGCTCCTCAGTGCCGTCTTTATAGACTCTCGTCTCACCCCTGTCAACGCTTCCAACTCGCTCTCAATTAACAGCAAATCCAAGGAAGAGGCAACAGAAGCAGTTCGATCAAGTCCGCCCCGCAGACTCGTTCGACGTTCGTCCGATCCTTTAGTTTTGTCAAGGTCCTCCGGCACGCTCATCCTAAATTCCTGTTCATTCCCTTGAGCATCTTTCCGCTCTTCCACTAAATCCAGTGCAGGTCCAAGTGCAGGAAGAGATAAGGCGCGCTCACCGAGCGGTGTACTCCACAGGTCGGTAAACCAAGGGTGCTGCAGGGATTCTTGAGCTGTGGGACGTTGGTTGGGATCGTATCGAAGCATGTCCGCCATGAGTTGCAAAGGGCCACTGGATGCACTAGGTATCAGTTGTGCTAGAGGTTGGGAGGGCATTTGCGGGAACCGGAGTTTCATGGTTCCAGCCAGTCGCAACCCCTCTGGCCATGCTCCACCCGCCATGATAAAGTCTCGCTGAACGAGGGGCGCAGATGATGAATAGTACCCGCCAGTTCCACGACTGGCACTGCTTCCACCCGTGTCCAAATCTGGACATCCAAGCACCTCAATGATTTTGTACAATTGGTCCATCTCCGATGTCCCCGGAAAGAGAGGTCGAAGGGTGAATAGCTCTGCCAGTATACATCCAACCGCCCAGATATCGATGGGGGAAGAATATGACGTTGATCGCAAAATGACTTCTGGAGCTCTGTACCTTCACCAAATCCCATAAGCCCGACATTATACATGTTTTGCACAAACGAGGATACAGGCCATACCATCTGGTACTGACATATTCGGTGTAGGGCGGTCGACTACGAATTTCTCTAGCCAGCCCAAAGTCTGCAATTTTGACATTGTTCCCAGACATGAGCAGGTTTTCTGCCAGTCCAAAGCACCACCCATTAATCATCACGTCTGTAGTCACACTAAACTATACAACGTACCTGGCTTCATGTCACGATGAAAGAAGCCGTGTTTGTGCATGTGTGCTAGCCCCAACAGAACTTGAAATCTGTACCAATATGACTAACATGAGCTGCGAATTCTCTCGAAATCCCGCAGATATCCGACTCACATGAACATCTTGACTTCCTGCTCGGTAAACAATTTCCCATCCCGATTTTTGGTCAATTGGTACATGTTTCCATCCATAAATTCAAAAACAAAGTAGAGCTCTTCATTCTCCCGAAGGACCTCTTTCAATTTTACGATATTTGGGTGAGTGCTCAATTTGACGAGGGCCTGGGAATATCCTTTCGTGTTAGCAGGGAATATCTAAAGAATAAAAAACGCTTGACGGTTAGCTACCTTGACTTCACGAAGATTCACAGCCTCTTCCCAGTTGTGGTATTTTTGCTTCATTTTCTTAATCGCAACCTAGTAAAGGAAATATCTCGTATCAGCTAATTTCGTCCAGATGCATTTGCCCACCGTCCCCAATGGTAAAGGCAGAAAACACTAACCCGCTCTCCATTCTCCCTGTGCTCAGCCATAAGCACCACCCCAAAAGACCCATCCCCAATCTGCTTCGTAACCGTGTACTTGTTCATCTTCTCAAATGTGAAAATTGCCCAAACCGAAATAAAGATCGTGAACTCAACCCGATGGAAGGAACAAGTGTGTCTACTTGGGCGAGAATGTGAAAATCGGTTGCGATTGCCTGGGACGCATCACGCATTCAAAGGATGTGTCCGTGGGAAGATGGGCATGTAGCTCCCTTGGTCGACGCGTGTGCAATTTGGGATAGTCAAGTTTTCCAGAAGCGATGGTGAGGTTGTGTTTGAAAATGTGGACGGCTTCCCTCCAAACGTGACGCTATAGCTGCAAGGCCCGCAATGGGCCAAAATGCTTGCAAAAAAAAGGTTTTTGGGCACGGCTCTAGGAAATGCGACTGCCAAAGGCAACGTGACGGTAGGATTCGAACCCCGACCCTCATTTTCATTCTCCGATGGATTTTTAGATTTTGTTTATTGTGTTTTTTTTGTGGGCAAACGCTCATATGAGCATGATTTGGCAAGGCCAAAACACATGATCTGAACCAAGATGGGGCATGCATTATCGATCTTTTTACCTACCCCGTTCATGCCAACGTGCCAATGTTGACCTGATAGTGAGCAGCAACGTATAGCCACACACACGTTCAGAACCAGAATGCAAGGATGCCGCATGCTGGCCGACGAGAAAAAGGAAATGCAAGCAGCGTTCTTATGGCCTACAGCAGCGCCAATGCCTCCCGCCCTCCAGCGGCCATCGCCCTTCACCCTTCGCCCTTCGCCTCGAAGAAGCCGCTCGGAGATGCTTATGTAATATGCGCTTAGGATGATGGCGCAGCAACTCTGCTCCCGAAATTCAAAATCCTCGCAAGTCGTTGCCTGCTTTTGGCTCCACACTGACCGCGATCCCATTTCACCATGACGGCCATGACACCAGAGGAAAAGTAATTTGAAACCCCTCTTTTCTCCGTTCATGATGAGGCACACACCTCACATTTCACATACAATATAGATTTGAACTCATCAACCGCAACCTCCAAGAGGTCCTTGGAGCCGACCAGATCAAGCAGATCCTCGCACAGCGGGATTTGGAATTGTACTGGGGTACAGCGCCCACGGGGAAGCCTCACATTGGCTACTTTGTGCCAATGACCAAGATTGCGGATTTCTTAAAGGCGGGATGTCATGTACGTCTTCTTGAACCAAGTTTTTGGTGTCAATGGGAAGAATTGGGCAATAGGTCTAGTGACTGATATGTTTCCCATTCCGCATTTTAAAGGTTACGATCCTCTTTGCCAACCTCCACGCGTACCTCGACAACATGAAGGCTCCCTGGGATCAACTAGAGCTCCGCACAAAATACTATGAAGCGACCATCAAGGCGATGCTCACTTCCATCGGTGTCCCATTAGATAAACTCAAATTCGTCGTGGGAACATCGTACCAATTGAGCCAGGAATATTCACTAGATGTGTACAAAATGCTCGCAATCACGACCGAGCACGATGCCAAGAAGGCTGGCGCCGAAGTCGTCAAACAGGCTGCGTCACCGCTCATGTCCGCGCTTGTTTACCCTCTCCTCCAGGCTTTGGATGAAGAATATTTAAAAGTAGATGCCCAGTTTGGTGGAGTAGACCAGCGAAAGATTTTCACGTTTGCGGAAAAGTACATGCCAAATCTTGGATACAAGAAGCGCGCACACCTGATGAATCCCATGGTGGCCGGTTTGCGAGGGTCCAAAATGAGTGCGTCAGACCCAGATTCCAAAGTGGATTTACTGGATGATGCCAAAACCGTATCCCGCAAGATCAAAAAGGCGTTCTGCGAGGAAGGGAACGTGGATGATAACCCCCTTTTGGAGTTTCTCAAAGTCGTCGTCTTCCCTGCCCGATCTTTGACCGACCCAACCTACAAGTTTGTCGTCAAACGACCGGAAAAGTTTGGTGGGGATATTGTATTTGACACTTACCAACAAATCGAAGACGCCTTTCGCGAAAAGAAATTGCACCCGGTTGATTTGAAGACTGGGACGGCGGACGCCATCAACGCACTCTTGGAGCCCATTCAACGTATTTTCAAGGACGACCATTTGATCAAATTGTCCAAAGATGCGTACGGAGACGCTCAAGCGGCGGCCAAGCCGACCAAAAAACCCGTGCAGAGCGCTGCAGAACCTGATGTGGAAAACATTTCCAAATTGGATATTCGTGTAGGGAGAATCGTTGACATTAAACTCCACCCGGATGCTGAGGTTGGTGCCACTCCAACATTTGATCTTTTGATGCACAGAGATTAACCAAATGGCTTTAGTCCCTCTACGTGGAACAAATTGACCTGGGCGAACCTACGGGCCCACGCACGATAGTTAGTGGCCTAGCCAAGCATATTCCCCTCTCAGAACTCCAGAACCGTACCGTTCTCGTCGTTGTCAACCTCAAACCCAGCAAACTCCGCGGCATTGAATCCAACGGCATGGTCTTGGCAGCTTCCACCGCAGACAACACAACTGTCGAGCTCCTCGATCCTCCGTCAGAAGCCTCTGTAGGCGATCACGTATCGTTTGAAGGGTTCAATTACGCTCCTGTACCCATCTTGAACCCCAAGAAGGATGTGTGGAAAAAGTGCGCGGGCGAAATGAAGGTGGACGGCTCGGGGGTTGCGGTTTTCAGGAACGTGCCTTTTGTGGTGGGTGGGAGTACCGTCAAGGCACGCAGTTTGAAAGACGCCTTGATTGGATAAGCGGTTTGGGTTGTTGGTTGTAAATGTGGAACTCGTTGGTTATATGTACTAGAAACCCCAATTTATATACATGTATTTTCAGGATTGTTGAGCGCTCTGATGACGCCGTGACTTTTGGTTGGCCAACAATATGAATGGAGAGGGGAGGTGCACCTAGTATACATTAACCTTTGACTCACAGACACACATACATACACACAACAAACAGAATTGGCAGAGTATGACCCAAAGAAGAAGAAGAAGAAAGAAAAACACAAGGACATGTTCACGCCCAAAACCAACTCCATACAAAAAAACCTATCTACATGTATATAAAAAAAACGACCACATACTTCAAATATCCCAAGGTTACCGGGGTGGTTATCGGGGTGGCGAAGAGGAAGAGGAAGGTAGGACTGGGGTAATTGAAGAGACTGATGTAGTAGAATACGTTGTCGGGGTTGCTGCCAACGGCGAATGCGAGGGTGGGGATAGTTCCTCAATACATGCACAAGGCAAAAGGCCGGTTTGACCTGTTGCTTCATTGACCCCCTTGCGAGCCGAAAAAAGTCAAAATAATGCCCAAATGCCTTTATCAGAAAAACATTTTTGAAAACACAAACCTTTGCCCAGCCGTCATCAAACAGTAGAAACAGTCTCACGACATCCCCAGTACTCAACGCAATCTCATCATTCACTGCCGGTACATACGGATGTACGACCACATAGCGTTTCTCGAGGACAGAGGCCAGTGTCGGTGTAAAGATGGGCTTTTGCGTTTCTGGGTCTGGGAATTTGGTTTTTCGACGGCGGTAAACAAGGACGAGAAGGGTGCCTAGGGCGAGGGTGACAACAAGCGTGGGGGCTAAGATCCATATGGGGGCTTTGGTGCTGCTGGATGCTGGAGATGCAGAAGAGGCAGGTGGAAGGGGATTGGGAGTGATGGGAGGAGTTGGGACGATGCCCGCAACCGGGGTGACATTTGGGGAAACGGAAACAGGAACAGTCGACACGGGTATGGAGGGCACTGTAGTTGAGGGACGGGTAGATGGTCTCGCGATGGTTGTCGTTGTTGGTGGTGTGGGTGTCGTTGTGGTTGGGGAGGGATTGGGATTGGTACCGGGCTCCTCGATGCCATGCGTATTCCTTCCACAATTTTGGGCAAAGGAGGGAATACCCAAACAATCCGTCGGACAGAGATTCTGTAGAATCCAACGTTCTGTTTTGAAAAAGATAGGGATGAGTTTTGCGTGTACATGTGAAGAAAGGATGGGATGTAAGCGTACTTGACGTTGGATCACCTGGTAAAAACAAGAATTGAGTAAAAAAAAACGCCGGACTCTTATGGAGAGGAGAATTCAGCAAACTCACAAGCCATGTAATTCTTCCCCTGACATCCAAACACATCCTGCGCGGCATCACATGCACCACCCAACACAACCGATTGTGCACCAACTCTGTTTGATATTGAAGCGAAAAAGGCGACTCCAATGGTCCATGTCGTCGCTTTCATTGTCGTCAGACGTCTTTGTTGTTTTTGGATTGGGACGTTGTCGGAAAAGGTGAGGATAAACAGTCAAGATGTGGATAACTTTCAAAGGAAAACCGCACCTGTAGGTACACGCACACACGAACGGACAACACACGAAAACGCAGGCACGCACGCGCACACACTCGATTATCAGATATATGCGACAACGACAACAACCCAAAACGGCAGACTGCAAAAGAAGAAAGACAACCGTCCCCCCAAAAACCGCTCAAAAGTCGTCGTCCCCTCCTTTTTGGGCGCCTTTTGAAAAACGCGCGCGCAACAAAAGAAACGTTGGGTTTGTTCAAAAGGGCTGTGCATCCCGGAATCTGATTACGATTTCTCATGACACGTACGCGTCTTTCTGGGTTACTGCTGCGGAAGGTTTAAAAGAGAAAAGTGACATCTTAACACGCGGAAACAAAAAGGTGACGAACAAGAGAGTTGATTGCAGAAATGTGGTGGACGTGGAGGGGAAATGGGGACGAGAAACCAGAGACGAAGCCTCAGTTACTCGCAATGTTTGGTGGAGGAGGGGCAAGTAGAGAGCTTTCAACTATTTTCATGGAATGGCATTTGACCAAAAGCGTTTGAAGAACGGGAGGGAAAAGGCCTGATGGAATTGCTCTGGTCGATCGGGGCCGAACCTTTTTTTCCATTGCCCTCCTTAACAGAGCACTTTCAAGACACGCACACGAGCGCATAGCAAAAAAACAAATGCAAGTGTGACACTCTTTGTACTTTCCTCTTGCCGCCCACATGGTGGAATGATTTGCACCTCACCCAATCTGTATTCATTGATAGCCCAATTGCCAGTAATTATCAATCGTTGGGCAAACCCTTGGCATGAATTGCATTGTACATTGAAGTGTGCTGGTGACAAAAACGGGAACGTTGTGATAACGTGAACATCACAGTGTCACGTGATAGATTCCGTTATACCTTAATTGGACAAGTGTGATTGCTTTTGGAAAAGGACACTTTCGCGAGTTGCGCGCGCGCTTTCCGTCGTGTTTTGTTTGGAGTGTTGGACATTTGTCGTTCCATTTGCTTGCCATTTGGCAGTGGTGCTCTCGAGAACTTTTTCAACCTGGTGGACACCCAAGCATATTACGATCCCCTGTTGACTTCATAGGTGGTGCTACGGTTGCGGCGCATTTTCTCATTTCACTTGGGGCGCAAGGGGCCTGCACTTGTTGCCAATCACAGTTAGCTTTCCACAACAATGTTTTATACCGAGACATTGCTCTCGAAAAAGGGTAAGCTGGCCAAAGTTTGGCTGGCTGCCAATTGGGAGCGCAAGTTGAGCAAATCCCAGTTTCTGCAGACCAATATCGAGGCCGCTGTTCGTACGTATCTTTTTCGGTGCTACTCCACAGTCTATTCAGGTGGTGGCTAATAACTGACGTCTCATTCCTGCGCACAGATTCGATTATCGAAACCGGCCAGCAGCCCTTGGCATTGCGTTTGTCTGGACAATTGCTTTTGGGAGTCGTTCGAATTTACTCGAGAAAAGCGCGATATTTGCTCGAGGATTGCACGGAAGCTTTGGTCAAGATCAAAATGGTGCGTTGTATTGGAAGAGTATATCTGCCTCAACCATTTCAATCCTGATAACATGTTCATGACGGGTTGTAGGCCTTTCGTCCTGGGGTTGTGGATATGCCTGGCGATCACGCTGTAGCCAACGTCAATGCGATTACCCTAGGGGATGCATTGACGGAATTTGACATTTTGATTCCCGAACCTTCCCTTGATTTGAGGTAGGCTTCACGCTTATATTGGAAAACATCCATCCCATCTCTGAGCCATTTTGCGGGTGTAGAATGTTTGCCCAACCTCTCCCTGAAACCCGACCGAGCCAGACCGTATCTAGGACCCAAGACATTACACTGGCGGAACCCTCTCAAAAATCCTTCCTAGCGGCGCATGAAGAGTTGCAGGAACTGTTTGGAATAGAGCTGCCGTCTCATGCTCCAGAAATGGAAGGCTGGCAGCTCGATTTGGGCTTGGGCGAAGAAGAAATGGCGGCCCCAGCAGCTGGTCCAACCCTGGAAGAGGCATCGATTGAAATTGAGCGTGCTCGTGAAACGGCAGCCGAATTGCCGTTCTCACCGCGGCGCGAGAGTATATCCATGTCAATCGAAGAGGCAGTTAGCTTGGAGAAGGAGGTTCCTACAGCGCCTGAAATCTCCTTTGATATGGGGGGTGTCGAACCCATGGAAGTGGACATTGCCGTACCCGAAGTGCCATTCCCAGAGTTTGAACTTGCCCCACTGCCCGAAACTGGAGAAGAAGAGTTTCACGTGCCAGAAACTGTGACAGCCAAAGTGCCTACAGCAGAGGCTGAAGAGGAGATCGCCGCTGCAGAGGCTGCCAGAAAGGAAAAGCGCCATCCAAGCCGGAAGCGTAAATTAGTGGTGGATGCTGAAACTGAGCTGCCCTCGCACCGTATTCAGCGGCAGTTGCGTGATACATCGGATATCACTCAAATGGTATGTGACAATCTCGTGTTGTTTTTACAGCGCTGCGACTGCTCTCTAACCATTGCGTTTTCGTTCCAAGGAACGCTACGTACCCGCATCCCGCAGAATGCAAAGATTAATGGACATACGTCGCCAAGGAGCTTCATACTATCTGGAAATGTCGGCCTTTGATGGCGTATCCCCCGAATTGCATATTCTCTTTCAGAACAGGTGGCGGGGTACTAGGATTCGTCCTATTACGGAAATTACGTCCCCCGCGCCCAAGAGGAAGGGGATCTCGGTAGAGCCTGAGGTGGAAGAGCAAGTGCGTCCCGACGAGGCTGAAGGTATGTATGCAAATGTGTCGTTTGGCGCTATGTCCGTACTGGTCCATGGTGCTGACCGTGTCCTTACAGAGTCATTTATCATCCCACCTGCCGAAGAACTTTCCATAGTCCCCGAAGAAGAATATCAATACCAAGAAATCAGCGTGCCTCACATTGAAGAATCTTTGACAACGGTCGAACCTATGCCCGAATCCCTTGAACTCCGCGAAGAAGAAGAGATTTCAGTGGAGCCACCAGAAAAGCGGCGACGGACGGGAGCGTTGGCAGAACTTCCAGAAGAGCTTTCACCTCCCATTGAAGAAGTGGAGGAAGAGACTCAGTATGGGTTTAGCAAGAGCACTATTTCGACAATTCGGAGTTTGCAGACAGCATTTGATGAAGAAGGGGTGGATTTGTCATTTAATGCACTGACTGCCTCGGTATGGTTTCTTTGGTATTGCGTCACCTGCGGTTTTATTTTTGACGCGGAATTGGCCTTTAGGCGAGACGCACAGAAGCTGCCCGATTGTTTTTTGAGCTCTTGGTGCTGAAAACTAAGGACATTGTGGACGTGGAACAGCAGGAAGCGTACGGTGATATTATAATTCATTCAAAGGTAACCGTGATGTATTTTCGGTAGGCTCTATCGTGTTACTCTCTTCATGCTTTTTCCAATGACTACAGGACGCACTTTGGCAACAGAATATCACCCCCATTCCTACCATGTAAACATACAGAGTTGTTATGTGAATTATTCACAGATTGGAATTGTTGAGAAGTGGGGCTATTTAGACGGAAGGCTTGTTCTGCTTGTACTTTTTGTATCTTTTATTTTGTTCGTTGTGACTTTTAATAAACGAAACCTGATTGCGTAAGCGACTGCGCCTCGTCTAACCTATGTGGCTTGGGGGGATGCGAAAGGGCAAAGCCAACGAAAGAGGTGACATCAACGTCGGGGATTTTTTGGACAGGCGTTGAGGGACATGCCCGTCGGGGATTTCTATCATTTGCCATTTCTTTGTTTACATTTTCGCGAGGGTAGTGATAACATTGAGAAGAATTGAAGGCATTGCCTTGTAGCTGTGTATACCCGCATCTCATTTTATTTCTGCCCTGTCCGGGCGCCCCTACAATGACACTAATAGGAATCACACCGCTTCGCGCCCGCCGACCGATATCACTTCGCTCGTCTGGTTTCTGCGGTCCGGGCTCAACACGCATCCTCCACTCCAAAGTCCCGCATCCTCCTCCATCCTTGCAGTCTGTCTGGACGCACCTCCGCTTCCTAGCTCAAAGCTATACCCGCCGACCTCGCAAGTGCTTCACGTGGGGGAGTTCGCGACCATATGCCGGATTGGCACCTGGATTTTTTGCCTACAACCAGTGTGCTCATGCTGCTGTCGAAGGGTCAACGTCTTTGGCCGGGGGTGTAGGAGGCGGTCCTACCACACCCGATCGCACAACTGGGAGGCTAGTCCGATTTTTCTTGGAAAATTGTCGAATGGACTTTACAAAGCTCGCGCAGAAAAGAGGTGACAGCGTCGATCGCGTAAGCTTTTTTTTGTTTGGAAACGGGATGAGGAATGATGTGAGATTGGTCCCTCTCCGACGGTGGACAAAGCACAATAAGCGATTCTATTCTTCTTCCTCCAGCTCAGAGTCCAATTCAGCTACACAATCATGGCGAGTCGCCCGAGCGGAATTGCTGGACAATGTGGGGGGGTTTTGGCCTCGACTACGGTTACGGATTCGACTCTTTCTCATGGGTTCCATGCGCCCGTGGAGGGCTGATGATGTATTTGCAATGTTTTCATGGATATTTATGGGACATACGCTGTTTCTGCTGGTTGGCACAACTACGTTTCTGTCGATGCTGATTGGGGTCGCGAATAGTCTTCAATTTCAGGGTCTGTCCCAGCCCCAGTTCAACGACTTTTGCACCACCTGCTGATATTTTACATTATATGATAGCCTACCTAGCAAAAGCCATAAGTGACTACATCACCCAGGAAACTGGGATGAAAGTCTCTTTTGAATCGGCCATTGTCCCGCGGTGGAAGGAAGGTGTCATCCGCCTCGAAAATGTTTCAGTGGCGTGCGACGACAAAACTTGGATGGAACTAAAAAATGCAGAGCGTGCGAAATTGGGACTTGCCCCGTACGCTCCCGATGAGCTGGATACCAATTGGACATATTGGGATTTGACTTTGAGGCATATAGATGTTACATTGTCGCTTTGGAGGTGGTTGGATGGGAAGGGCTTGATCAAGGAGTGTACACTCAAGGGGGTGAGAGGTGTAGTAGGTACATTCATGCACTGGTGCTATTCTCCTCAAATGCAAATGGTTCCTCATTAATATGGGTTCTTTATGCGATTTCCAGATCGTCGGCACATCACCTGGTCAGACGACTGGGTCCCAAAGCGCCGGGATCCGCAACCAGGAGATTTCGAAATTACAAAGTTTGTCGTGGAAGACTTACTCATCACCATACGCAACCCAAACTTCCGACCCTACAGCGTCTCAATTTTTAACGCCGAACTTCCTCAACTGCGGAAACACTGGCTACTTTACGACATTATGCGTGCCGACATTATGAACGGCATGTTTGACAATTGTCTCTTTTCAGTGCACAAGCCTCAGGGCCCGAACCTGGTACTGGACGATACCGGCAAAATCAAGGGCGGAAAATGGGCCAAAATGAGTCATTTGAAACTCAACGGCTTACCCATCGACCACCTCAACGCTGGCATCGAAGGCCCGTTTGGATGGATCACCAAAGGATTTTTAGACATTGATCTCCAGCTCCTCTTCCCCCAAACTGACACCGACAACCTGCTCGACATTTTGCGAGACGAATTAGAAGAAATCACTGACACGGCACTAGACAAGCTCGAAGCCGTCATATCCACCCATCCCGAAACAAAAAACAGGCATGCATCCAGCATTGTAAGACATTATCGTGCAAAACATGCCGCCGCCGCAGCCATCCCACCCGACCACAAGGACGTTGAACTGAGTGAACCAAGACTGGAGCCAGATTTCTCGTCAGCCCCCTTTTCACCTCCTCCTTCATCATCTTTTCGACAATCTTCTAAACCACCCGCCATGGTCATGCGCTGGAACGTACGTTTGAACGACATTAAAGCTTCTGTACCCCTGGTTTCTCCGCATATATCATACCTGAACAGTGCCCTCATCCGACCCATCGTGGCGTACCTTAATGCAGTCAAGACCAGCATTTCGATATCGTTTAACGCCAAGATGGACGTGGTATGTATATGACTTTCAATACTCTAAAAAAAACAATGCTAATCTTTTACTTTAGAGCAATTTCGAAGGTGCATGGACCATTTACCAATCCTCCCTCGTCACCATCCTCGATGAAGAAGTCGGACGGGCTCTAACGACCATGGTATCAGCCCAACGCGCCAGACACATCAAACGGATCGGTATGTGGAGTTTGGCGAGTGTTACCAAACATTTGGCTTTGTTGATGGAGTATGCTAGAGGGGCTAGAGGGTACTATGGAGTTGCTGGACAGGGGTGGGGTGCTGGGTAGATTGTTTTTGTTTGGATTTGGGAATTTTTTTTGTGTTGTTTGGTCTTGCTTGTTTTTGTAGATATCTCTTCTCCGCTGCTTTTTTGCTGCGTTTTCTAGGTTGTTGTGTTTTTGTTTTTGTTTTGTTCTGGAATACCTGAGGTGGATAGTGATCAACGCTGGATGGCTTCAAAACCGTCGTTGATTTGTCTCGTTAGATTTAGGATAGTTGGCACGGGTTGGATAAACGCTGGTGATTCTGGAAGTAGTAAGAGACTTTAGTAGCATTAGCGTATATCGTCTCTTTTTCGTGAACATTTTGCCTTTACAATGTTTTTCTTGAAAGTTTTGGTCCAGTCTTTCTAATTAGCTCAAGGAGCGCAAATGGTTTTTTACTTGACATTGTCAGAATAATAGAACACAGTTCATGTGGACACAAACAAAAACTGGCAAAACGTTTGGATTGGCCGAAAAAAAACTCCATTTGCTTGTATAAATTCCGGCTTCCCAGAGTCGAACTGGGGACCCTTAGATTGCTGAGCAAATTACAGTCTAATGCTACTACCAACTGAGCTAAAGCCGGGATACTTTTCAAGTATTTAGCATTCGTTATCTAGTTTACATAATCCATTCGGAATCACCGTCAAAACTAGAGTGGTTGGATAAATTGACAAGATCAATCCTGTACAGCAAAAGCCCACCAAAACCATTAATACAACCAAAAGGCCATCTTTGTACCAAAACAAGTAGTATTATTATCGACATGCTCCAAAAGCGCGCAATTCGGGAACAACCAGAAAAAGAACAGCAAACTAGAAAAAAAATTTAGCAGATCCACTACAGTATTTAATCCCGCTCTCTGTCTCTCTCCCTCTCTTTCCTCTCACCCCGTCTGTCATCCCTCTCCCGATCCCGTTCCCGATCCCTTTCGCCGTCCCGTTCCTTCCGGGAGCTCCGGGAGCTTCGAGAGCTCTTGTGGTGACGACGGGAGCTTTTGCTGTGTTTGCTTTTACGGCGTTTGGAGGACGAATCGGCTGTTTCGGCTTCTGCATCACGGGAGTGTGAGCGGGATTTGCGTTTATGGTGCCGGTTTCGGCTGCGGCTGCGGCTTCTGCTGTGGGATTGGCTGCGGTCGCGGGGTTTGGAGGTCAGGTCTGTTACTGTAGGGTCGCCGGAGAGATCAGGTGGAGGTGAACCGGTCTTTTGGCTTTGGTCGTCGCCGGGTGGTGATGGGCTTCGGCTTTTGCTGCGCGATGCGCTTCGACCGCGGCTTCTACTCCCTTCGCGTTCGTCGATCGCCATGGGCTCGGCGTCTGCAGGAGGAGAGATTGGTGCATCCAACTGCGCAGACGGATCCGATTCTCTTTGGTCATATTCGCTCTTCCGGTCGCTCTTCCGGTCCCTTCCCCTGCTACTGCGGCTCCTCTTGTCACGACTGTGGCTACGACTCCTGCTCCTGCTCCGACTACGATCCCGTTGTTTCCTCTCGTGATCTCGATCATAATCCCGTTCATAGTCCCGGTGGCTCTCTCGTCGTTCGTAATCGTCAGTTGCCCGTTCCTTCACGTACACCTCTGCTCCAGGCTTGCGCCGATCACTTTCGCGGTATCTGTCTCTTTCTCGGTCGTAATCTCGGGTTGGATATCCACCTCCTCCCCGCCTATCGTACCGTTCGTAATATGGGTCATCGTAATACGGCCGACGATCGTCACGAGAGTGATAACCACTACTGGGCGCCGACGTGACAGACGGTCGCTTGTCGTAGACATCTTCGCCTCCAGGGTAAGGCCCAGATCCTTCTCTGCCCCCTTCATCGTCCTTGCGACGTTCGCTTTCGGAAGGAGCGGGAGGTTCCGGTTTGCTTCTGCCCTCTGTTGACTGTGGTTCCCCTTCCTCATCGTGATGCACGCTCGGGCTTTGGACGCGGCGGTGCCCATTAGCTCCGTCCAGTTCCGATGCCGCATCACGTCCGTGACTGCTAGAGCTTGGCGGCCCCCGGGGACCAGGTGGATGAGGTCTGCAGATTTGAATTGTGAAAGCTCAGTAAATGTTCCCATCAGCAACCACAAACGTCGTTTACAGACCTTCCATATCCCCTTCCAGCGCCGCCCCCTCTCCCGAAACCACCACCCGATCCATATCCATCATACTCGTATTCTGGACCGTCAAAATAAGGACCCGGCGGGTATGGTCCGCGTTCATAAAACCCCGGCCCATACGCGTCGCTTCGAGTAGGACCGCCACCACCATAGCCTCCTCGCATTCCACGCCCCATGCCTCCTCTGAAGCCGTGTTGGTCAGGATAGGCTCCGCCCATACCACCCATCATATGCGGTGGAGGGAAGAATTCTGGTTCAAAAAAGCCTGGGCCTCCGCCCATGTATGCTCCACGACCATAGTTTCCTGGCGGATATGCTCCTCGACCTCGACCAGCGGCGGCACCTCCCCTTCCTGCAATACCCGCGCCAGCCACAGGTGGATAACCTCCGGTACTCACTGAAGCCTGAGCACCAGGAAGGGCACCGGCTACCGTCGGTGCCACGCCGGCAGTTTGGGGTATGGTTCGCTTCATGGCTTGCTCCGCTCTAACTTCCTTGGGATCCTTCGGAACGGTACGAAACGGATTACCGTACTGTGTTGCAGGCACCCACTTCACGACAGGTTTGCGACCGTGGATCTCGCTGATAAACAAAAAAATCATATAGTATATTTGAATACTGTGCATACATCCATACCAATACAAATTCCACACCACTGTTGGTAAACCTTTAACTACAACTTGATACCAGACATACATTTGTTCAAAGAATTCCTTGGCTCGTGCGGCCGCCTCGGCGGTGGTGAACGGAAGATAGCAAATTCCCTTTGACTTGCCGTTGACTCGGTGCTCCGCAAACGACAATTCGTTAGGTAAAAGTTGATCCACCACTCCAGCTTCGCTTATGGCCAATCTCATATCATCATCCGAAGTCCACTGATGGTCGAAGGTACGAAATTTTAGTTCATCCACCACAGGCCGGAAGTAGGTTATTTGAATCACATACCCAAGTCAACTCCTCAACGTACAATGCCTTGCTAGCATTCGATGCAGCAGGAGGTATGCCCCACGCCTTTTGTGCCATTGCAGGAGGTGCAGCGCCTGCAGGAATGGTTCCAGCGGGTAACCCGGGAAGCTGCTGCGTAGGAGTGCCGTTCTGTGCAGGGTGCCCGCCCTTCACTTTATCATTTGCCTCAGATTTTACCTCTGGAGGCTGTTCCTTCTTCTCATCAGCTTGGTCATCCGGCCCATAGTCAACGGTATCCGAGTAGCTATGAGACTCTCGCCGATCAATATCGGGCCTTGCTTCGCCGGCAGGTCTTACAGAGAGATCTCCATAAAGAAAGTCACCTTCGTCCTGGACAAACCGTCAGGATTAAGTTTCCATGTGAGCGGTACACTAAAAATCTAATCCATACCCCGCCGAGCCCAGCTCCTCCCAAACCGTCATCGGCGTAGATGTCGAAATCGTCCGCCATGGTGGGATTGTACAGAGATTTCTCAGTGAAACGAAGAACGAGCAGAAAATCTGCAGTTTTCTATCAAAGGAGGTATCTGCCAGGAAGCCGAAACAGTTAGAGGCCATACGGGAATCAAAAATAGATCCTCGCCGCCGTGACCGCCCTTCCTGACAATTTGCATAACGACATGCTCAACGTCTGGATGCCTTTCACCCAGCCCTAATACTATGTGTTGCCCGTCTTACCTTTGCGGACAGTGTGAGTTGGATCTGCTTTTTCCCTGTGGTGGGCACAAGCCAACTCGCTCGCTGCTTTCCAAGTCACTGAATGCTATGGCAACAATGTCACGTGATATCGGAACACAAGCACTTGAGATTGCACTGAGCTGGCATTTGGCAAAACGCACATGAACACGGCTATAGTTTGCAATTTCAAGGTCATGTCCAACATGTTCGCTATTTAGCACATACACACACAAGTCTATATAAAACGGTCACTTTCAGCTTAATGCAAAAGCCTAGCACCTCTATTCAATACTGCCATGTCATTGTCCATCACTGTGGCCCAAACCCGCTGGGTGGCGAAGGATATCGCGCTTGAGTTGGCGGTGGACCATACCTCGGCTGGGCAGGTGGTGGAGGATATCTGGCGTTAGTTGGGGCATAGGCTATTGTCGTTGCCGGTTGCCACCCTCCCTCGTACCCATATGGCTGACTATAAGCTTGGCTCGATGGAGGTGGTTGGGAGATGCCGTACTCTGGCTGGTATGTGGCGTACGGCGGTTTAACATCGTCTTCTATATATCCAGGTCCTGCTTTCCGTCCCAACGTTGGATATGCGGCATACAATGGCGGGGGCGCTTGGGTCTTTGTCTCGTCCAGCTTCCCATAGGGTCCCATTCCATTGTTAGGATGGTTAGTGGGTGAATTGTGGAACACCCGGTTGAAAGTCCCCGTTAGTCTCTTTGTCAGAGGGAGGTCATCATCATCAGATTCCTTTTTGATAACCTAAACAAATTACTCTTGATTAGTCTACCGTTTCTTTGTTTCTTTATTAGATAGGCTCTTTGCTACATACCTTGTGGTAACCCAGCACGCTCAAACCACAGACTGCCACGAAGCCCACCATGGAGCCGCCGATAATGAGAGTAGATTTGAGAGCCTTTGGCATAGCACCGCTACCTTGAGTAACACTCTGATCCTCTTGCACGCCATTAGTTGGAGTGGACGTGGCAGTTGCACTAGGCGTTGGGAGAGTCCGCGGTAGGGATGGCACAGGCAGTCGAGTTGAGGGAGCGTTCTGGATGGAAGCAGGAGTCGGTGCTGCAAGCACTCGACTGCTACTTGCTGGTCTGACAATGGAAGAAACGGGTCGAGGCGCTACTACTACTGGAGTTGGGCTCGGAACAGGGTCTTCCACCTCACTGGAAGGAGCCGTCGATACCCTTGGTGGGTCTGCCGATGGTGCGGAAGTCGGCGGTCTTGGTTGCAGTATTGGTACGGTTGCGCTGGGTGTTATTGCCGTAACGCGCTGTCCAACGACACCGACCAGACTTGCCGACAATAGCACGACCAGGATGAACAGACTGCGCAAAGTCGTTCGCAGCAATGCCATGATAGATGGAGGAAACGACAGGTATAAAGTGGATTTTCTGAGGAAATACTGAGGGGTTTTTTCTTGAATGCACCACGAGGTTCTTTAAATGATATGCAACTTAATACGTCGATCCAGCGCCGCAATCAGAGGAATTTCTAAAGTCTAGTAGATCTATGTTTAAAGACGACCAGCGCCGACAAGTCTTTGGGGAGTACAGCTTTACAAGCTCGCAGTGATGGCCATCAACAAGTTTTTAAGCAAGGAAAAAGAAAATGAAACCGCCCGCAGCTGCGATAAACGCCTGCAAGAAGGGCAAATCCCAGCAGATCGCAAAACTCAAGTCTTTTGTTTTTTTGCCTTTTCTTGTGCGAATTAGAGTTCAAGCGGTCGAAAGTGTGAAAATCCTTGTATTGCATACGAATGCATTCCAATTAGCAGTGTTGAGCTGCAATATGGATTGGAATCCACATGCATTTGGATCTAAAATGTACATTCAAGGGTGGGGTTTGCAACACTGACTGAAAACATGCCTCCTTTGAGCTCCTTTTGCCACACCTACGGGATGCCGCACAAGCTGCCCACAGACTGAAAATGCTGAAAATGCTGCTTCCGAGTTGCCTCAGGGCTTGCAAACCTCTTTGGTGGTCGCAAAATGCTGAAAATGCAACGCACCCGCGCGAGAGTGTTTTTTCGTTGAACAAGCGGGCGGGGCTCCTTGTCCTGGGGGGTTACATTGGGTTACATGGTTGACAGGTGTGCATCAAAACGTTTTGCAAACCCTCATCACCCTCGAACGTTAAAATCTCCCTTGATGACGTTTCAAGTTCAAATGATTCTATTGGTGAAGGGCATTTTTAAAACAAAGCAACAAAAGTGCAATTCAACTTGCAAAACACTCTACAAGTGCACACTGCTACTCTCACGGCTACAAACTGCACATTGCACACTGCTACTCTCACGGCTACAAACTGCACATTGCACACTGCTACTCTCACGGCTACAAACTGCACATTGCAATAATTTCCCAAAACGCCGTTAAAACACTTGTTTTTGAAACTCGTATCTTATTAAAGAAATGCCCCCATTTTGGAACTTTTTGTCTCCTATGAAACGCAGGTTTCCTTCTTGACCGCTATTTTGGAGAAAATGTCACGCCGCCCAAAATATTCCCTCCGTCGTTGCTGCTGGAGGGGACTGTTCAAAAGACCTTCTTCTTGTTCTTTTGCTGGTCTTTGGAAAATTGCTTTCACACCTTTTATACAATTATAGAGTTACACTGTGCATTTCGTCGTCTTTTCGTCCTCGTTCTCGGCAAGCGCTTCTATTGTCCCCTTGCCCGTTGTAGAAACTGGTCCCATAACAAGCAAAACGGGCAGGCCCCCACCCCGGACCCACCACCATGCCCATTCGATATGCGCAAAAGCAAGCATTCTTGACATGTCTGCTAGCGCTCCTCTTCCTCATACTCTCAGTCTCCGCTGCTCCCCCAAAAGCCACTGCAGTCAGGAATCGAGGTGTCGCCGCGGACATGCCACGCTTGTATGGAATGAGCGAAGCTTTACGACAGCTCTTACCAAATGGTCATGCAAACCTAACGGAAGGAAACCTTGACGGCTCCATTATAATATTGGCGAAAAACATCAGCGCAGAGCAAGGTTTGGCGAAATCTCTTGCGCGCGCTCAATCGTTCGATATATCAATTTTTTTTTTCCCAGTGCAAGAACACTTTAACTGGCTCAAGAAAACATTTGACTCTGTAAACAACGAGGCCAAGAATGGAAACCTGTCAAAAAGGGCTGTTAAGAAACAAGAAGCCAGCCTCCACTGTCTTTTTGAAATGGGTTACGCTGGCCATTTCCCGGCTGCCCTCCGCGACGCGCTAGCCAGTCGCCCTGAAGTAGCAAAGATAGAGCAGGACTCCATCTTGCGTATTAGCCAGCAGCTTGCGGGCCAACTAAGCTGGGGTTTGGATCGATTGGATCAACCGACACTACCGTTGGACGGAAAGTACCTTGCGAGCGGCCCTCTTGGGTAAGATCAATACCGACTCTCTCTCTCACCGCAGCTCCATAGTGACATATCATATTTTTCAGATCGGGAGTCGACGTCTACGTCCTTGACTCTGGAATCAATATCGCCCACCAGGAATTCGGTGGTCGCGCGCGGTTTGGCGTCAGTTTTAGTGCGAGTGGCAACGACGACGGAGTAGGACATGGAACCCATGTTGCAGGCACCATTGGGGGAAAAACTGTCGGCGTCGCCAAGAATGTGAATTTGATTGCTGTAAAGGTTATAGACAATGATGGGAGCGGATCAGCTTCGAGCGTTATCATGGGACTAGAATGGTGCGTATATTATCAAAGCTTTTAATTACTAAAGTCGCCGCTGACGCGATTGTTTCACTTGCAGGGTTACTAGACAGGTAACCGCCAGCCAAATACCAAGTATCATCAACATGTCCATAGGAGGTGCCCGCTCCACCGCCCTCGATATGGCCGTCTTGAACGCCGTAAAGTCAGGAATTACTGTTGTGGTACGACGCTTGTCCATGCTCCGTTTCCCATTATTGTCATTGTCTTACACCATGCACATCAACAGGCTGCAGCCGGAAATGACAATCATGACGCTTGCCTCGATTCACCCGCTAACCTCATGCCTGTCATCACGGTCGGCGCTTTGACGCAAAATGACACCAAGGCATCGTTCAGTAATTACGGCTCCTGTGTTAAACTCTTTGCCCCCGGGGCGGGTATTCGGTCGGCTTGGAATCAAGGGCCGCAGAGTTATCAAGTACTAGATGGGACGTCAATGGCGTATGTAGTGTGTTATGGCTGTAAATTGCGCTCTTTGCCCTCTGTCTGACATTGGATTTCTCCAGATCGCCTCATGCAGCTGGAGCTGCAGCCGTGTGTTTATCTCAGAACCCCGAGTTCACTCCCTTCCAAGTTCGAGACGCTCTACTCAAAGGGTCAGAAAATGACGTCATCGCGAACCTCGATTCCACCTCGCCCAATAGATTATTGAATCTCGCGGGCATGTTCGAGACGGATGATTTTGCGGGTAGGATGCCCCAAGGCACAGCAAATACACCAACGAGCGGGGTCAAGCAGGGAGCATCAACGACCGCACCAGTACCGGTTATGACGACCAAGAAGAAGACGAACAGTGCTCAACGTATAAAGAGTGTTGGATGGAGTAGTACGGCTCCATTGATGCTGGTGGTAGCTTGGGGTAGCTGGGCCCTTGCATAATTCAGTAAAGAGTTTTTTGTTGTTCATATCTTGGAAAGTGCACTGTAGATAGGCAGCGGACTCTGTATAAATGTAGGCACTTGTGACATTTTCGTGGGACTCTTTTTTTTGGCTGTACATAACTTGTAGACAGATCAGAGTCAGCTGAAATAACACTGACCGTGCAACTTGAGCATTGGCGTATTCCTCGCAGCTTTATTTTCATAAACAAAAGGAGCGTAGAGTATCCAAAAAGTGTGTACAGCCTTACTGATGAAACCAACAAAAAAAAAAGGTCGTTTCGAAAAATGGATATTATGTAAATGCTACTCTACAACTGAACTTTTAGTTATCATACAGCAAATTGCAATTTCCGTCCATCCGTTCCTTTTCCGTTGTTCAAACTATCATGCAACGCCCCATTATAACTTGGAGTTCTGTTCTCGGTACTTTCCATATCTCGTCTATTGCCCTTTCTTTACATTGAATCCATTTCTTCATTCAAATTCGGGTTCCTGAGGGCCCCCAAATTGCCGGTCCCATTCGAATCGCAGTTCGTATCTGGGCAATCCGTATCGGGCGTGCATGGCCGGCAATGTAATTTCATCCCGATCTCTGTCTCCCCATCTTCCCCATAACCGCTTCCCTTGTACCACCTTTAACCTGATGAGGGCCACCTTTAACCAAACGATAGGGAGATCGCCGACGTATCGATCGTATTCTGCAGTGTGCAGTTTAGCGTCTGCCCTAATCTTGTGGCCGCGCATTACAAGCTTTGCCCCGCCCCATAGCAAGTACAGGGGATGCGCGAGCCTAAGCCACTTCATCGCCTTTAGCTTCTTTGTCGCCATGCTCATAACACTGTTGGCCGCGCTTTTGGTCCGGCTATCCGTGAGCCAGGACATTTCAAACATGAGATGAATTGCCGCCGCGGCGTGGTGAATTGCAAGAGCGGGAATATAAGATTGCTGGCTTCCAATCCTCTTGAGTGCTTGCATAAAGTTTCGGCAGATTGCAAGAGGATCAATAATGCGGCCAGCCCGAATGTCTGCTTTGGCTTGAACGCCTAGATACAATAGCTCCATTGCCGGATCTAGAGCCACTTGCAGGGGCGACTCCTGCCACAATTCATGAAGCCTATCCGATTGCTCCTCAATATCGTCCACGAGGGAGCTGTCGTTGAGATTGGTGAGAAAGAGCAACGTCCCCCAAAACGAGCCCAACCAATAATCTTCTTCGATGGCCCATGAGCGCAGGGCATTGGCTTCTTTGCGTGATTCTGATCTTTTTTCCGTAAAGAACATGATGATAGCTTTCAGGCGATGAGCACGCTCACGAGCTACAATGTCGCCCGCGATTTTTGCAGCTCGGATCACCTCATCTAAATGCTTGATCGCATCCTCGTATTGACCCACTTGAAAATGCATTTGGGCAATCACTTCATGTAAATGTACCATGCTGAATACATCGCTGCGGCGTTCCAAGGCGGCAGCAGTTTTCATGAAACGAAGCCCTTCTTGCTCGTTACCTTCATGTTGTATTCGCAAACAGCCATACATGGCTAGGAAACGGCTGTAAATGGCTTTGAGTGGGAAATTGTAGCAGAGGTTGAGACCCGTCACCACGCAATACTTGTGATGTGTTCGGCGATGATCCCGGAAATAGATTTGCGCAAGGATCAACAGGCATAAGCGGACATTGTGTAAGATGGCCAAGTTTGGATCTTTTGTGATGAGGTCTGCTAGGTCCGAATCTGAGGAATCGTAATTGTGTGGTGCGGCCGGTAGCGGTGGAGTCTTTGTTGACGCTGCTAGTGAAATCTCGCGATGGTGTCCGCCCTCTGGTTTCTCAGAGTTTCCTTCACGGGTCTCGCTCTCCCTCGGAGTCTCTGGTTTCCTCTGCTCAACACTATTTGCAGACGAAGCTGATCGTTGATGGACATCCATCGCCTGCTGAACAGTCAACCCACGCGGTTGCGTTGAAGTTGTGTTGTCCTTCATGCTGTTAACGGACCTTTCGAATAATTTGCGAGCTTGCTCCATGTCGTGCTGCTCAGGCTCATCCTTGTCTTCCGAATCTTCTTGAATGGCGGGGATGGAGAATCCTTCTTCCTCGACCTCCTCGATCAGTTCGTCTTTCCATCGCTGTTTGTTTGCCATTTCTCTATGTATGCGCCAGCGCAGCTTCACAGAGGACGTTGGAATATCGTGTCCAACCAGGTGAAGACTTTCAACTAAATGGCGCTCGGCGTTCAAAAGGTCGTTTTTCCAAAAGTATGCCTCCCCCAACTCCCGATGCCAGGTGGCGACCGTGGCCTTGTCGAAAAACACGAGGCCTTTTTCCTCTTGAACATTCTCAGTCATTTTCATGAGAGTGTTGTAGTGCTTTATGGTTTCTGCAATCCATCGCTGTTCCCAACTGAACTTTGCAGCTTCTGCTTGATACTTTACTTTCTTGATCATCTGAGTGTCATCTGTTTCCATATAATGCTCAAACAGCGGAACCAAAAGACTCTGACGTGCGTCTTCATCCTTTTTGATCTTGGCTTCATAATACAGTGCAATATTGAGATGCAATTGTTGCCGCTGAGACAGCACCATCATTGAATATATGCAGTTTCTGACGGCGACCGACTTGAATTGAAAGGTCATTCCCTCCTTGAGCTTGGCCAAGAAGCCATACTTGTCGTACTGCTGAATCTTACGAGCGACCTGCGCGTAGTTGCGACGCTCGAATCGTTCACTAAAGACAGGCATATCAATAAGAAAGTGTAGAACATCGTCGACAGCGAAGCGCTGGCCGAGAACAGCAGCGATTTTGAGGAAAAGTTGAAAAGTCCTATCCAAGCGATCAAACTGCGCCAGAATAATGCTCTGATGATCTTGACCGACGACAATGTGGTCAAAATTGAAATTATCCCCCTGTGTCGTCAAGAGGCCGTTCGAGTCGACTCTGTATTGTCCCGACTCTTGTAGCGCAGTGACGAGGGATCTAATGTAGAGAGGTTTCCCTTCTGTCCGCTTGTGGATGTTTTCTACCAAATAGTCGTCCACTTTTTTGATGGGTGAGGGCCATGTGTATTGGATTAGCTCTTTCGTCTCAGACAAGCTCAATCCATTGACTTTCAGCCTGGCAATCCGGAAATCATTGTGCCGCTTCATCTTCTTGAACGTTGCAAGTGCTTCTTGGTTATCAAAATACTTTTCCAGGCGAGTGAAGACGTACACTTGGATTCCTTTGCAGGATGTTATGACATCAAACAGTAGTTCCCAAGAAAGGGCATCCATCCATTGCGATTCGTGAAAGACGAGAATCAGGCTGTTGCTAGCTGCGATCACTTTGAGGGTCTTGCAGATGACCTCAGTAAGCTCTTTGACTTGAAGTTTGGTGGAAATGACCTGCCCGTGTTCTTGATGAGGGACATCGAAATCATTAGGGAAGATGAGACCAAAGATATATGCCGCCACAGTGTCGTTAAAGCCGACCAACGGCAGCGCAGCGAAAATCTTGTCTTTCATGGAAACTTGTTTGATTGCTTGAGGTGGCGAGCAGCCTTCTGCCAAAGTATTCTGTTCAATTGGGCGAGCCTCACTGACTTCAGCCACGGCCTTCAGCTTGGCAGCCTCAGTCTCGACATGCGGTCGTCCCATGGAAGAGGATGCTGATGAGACCGATCGCGCGAGTGTTAACGCCGCAGCACCCTCTGAGCCAGCAAAGGATACGGATCGCCTCCCAGCGTCTTCTCCTCCCATCAAGGACTTGCGAGATCGTTGTCGGACAGAGGCCCAAATGTCGCGCTTGATGGTCGGAACGGTCTTTTCCGGAGATGCTGCCGCGGGGACTTCTGGTGACTTTGGGATAATCATCATCTCGTCTGCAAGCGGGATGAGCTTAAAAGTCAGAGTGCCATCTGGGTTCACGGTAGCTTCAGTGATAAGGTTGCAAAGATCCGTGAAAATCTCTCGCCAGGCATAGAACGGCGTAGCTTTTTCAGTTTCACTGGCACCACCGGTACTATTCCAAAGCAAGTGAATCATGAACACACATTGCTCGAACAAGAAGAGACCTGCAAAAAGACTTACCAAACTGCTATGCTGCGCCTAGCCGCCGCCAATTGTGTCCACTCCACAAAGCTGGATAGACCTTGTCCACTTTCAGCTTCAAGGATAGTTATCATTGGGTCTCTGGTCTTGTGTTCTTCATCGTCGAATTCTTCTAACGCGCTACGAATCGTTTGCTTTTCTTGATACCGACCGACAAGTTCTCCTCTTTCCAAGGCCAGAGGGTTGCGGACAGAGGCCCCACGAAGAGACTTTTCGGGTACAATACCCTTTGGACGAAAAATGGAAATTGGATGGGATTTGCCCTTTACTTTGGTTTCTCCGAGCTTGTCAAAGACAAAATGCTGCTCGCACAAGTTGAAAGATCGCTCATCGCATAAGAGTGACTGCTTGGCTTCGGTATGGCACATTAGGCGGGCAGCCATGTTGATAGAATCTCCCATCTAGAGAAACAAGACTTTCAATGGCTGGACCAGTGTTATAGATTGGAAACCGGTGATAAGACTTACCACTGCGTATTCAGTACGAACAGAGTTACCCACACCACCAATGGAAACCACACCCGTAGTGATCCCGATTGAAAAATCATCAAACATGTCCGTGAATTGTGAGCAAATCTCGAGTGCGGCCTTGATGCCGAATGTAGCATCATTCTCATGAGCCAAAGGAGGAAGGCCAAAAAAGGCCAAAATAACGGCACCC
Organism: Spizellomyces sp. 'palustris'; assembly: GCA_006535965.1. Classification (NCBI taxonomy): domain Eukaryota; kingdom Fungi; phylum Chytridiomycota; class Chytridiomycetes; order Spizellomycetales; family Spizellomycetaceae; genus Spizellomyces; species Spizellomyces sp. 'palustris'. The sequence goes on along the minus strand of QEAR01000004.1, from coordinate 252,063 downwards.
TTCTCGTCAACGTGGAACTGCCTCAAGCTGCCTTCAAACCGGGTGAAAGCCGATTGAACAATTCTCATGGCTTCTTGTGCCTCCTGCAACTTTGCAATGCTTTCCCATCGACGCAGCGATCCGATACGAATGAATACTGTTGTGACTTGTCGGAGCTCGTATAGGCCGAGAAGGTCAGTTAGACCCGACTCGAGATGAAATAAACGGGACTGGCTAATATCAGCTTGAAGCTTGAAAAGTGCACTCTGGTTAATAAAGTTGCGATATAGCTCAACGTTGACCGCGGGAGGCACAATGTCCCATAGAGCTAGGTCATCGTTGGAAGCGGGAAGAGGAGGGGCAAGCTTCCGACGAGCCTTTTCGAGACCCTGCAGGATGATGCAGCGCTTGTCGTAGTCACCGATTGTAACGCTCCCGAGTTCCAAGATGACAGAAAGAGATCTAAGTGCTTGATGAGACATGGCCAGTTCACCTGTAGGAGGGAAGAATTTGCCCGTACAGTTAACCCAAAAAAAATCTCCGAGAGGGCATTTAGAAGACAAGACTAGTAGTTACTCAATACTCACCAGCTTTTGCTATATCCAATACCCCTGAAATCTGGTTGACTGCATCGCCAGCGATGAAATGCTCCCATCTTGTTGGTACACCAACGTGAACATCATACACAGTCCCTGCTCCGATACCCAAGTGAATACGCAGAACTTTGATTTCGCACATGGGGATGTCGATAGGGAAAATGCCGAGATTATTGAGTAAATCCATGCAGCAGTAGGATGCTTTGAGGACCAGTTCCCCTCTGGTTGCCTCATCCTCGATGTCCTCCTTGCGGGGATCGAGAGACCAGTAGAAAATGACGGCGTCACCTTTGGGACCAGTCTGTGTCAACCTCAAAGTTCAACTCCGCGCATGAACAAAATCTCGACAAACTTACCAGCAAACTTTACTATATCTCCGCCGTGCAGGAGGATGGTCTGGATGATCTGTTCGAGTGAGAGGGGGTTAAACCGGATTAAACACACCATGTTGCGTAAAGAAAAGCAATGGCATATGGCATTACCTTATCTAAGTAGCCTTTCATCGTCTTACCCAAAATTTCAGCACCCGAAGGACCTCTCTCAGCCAAAGTGGAGGTCAAGTTAGAGTAACCGCTCACATCAGCCATTACTACGGCTGCAAATGTTTCTTCAGCGCTAGGCGCCATATGAGCCAGGTAAGGACTCTCTAGGGTATCAACATTACAGCAAGCAGAATGTTTGTGGTTCACTATTTCCGCCATTGTAGAGGAGGCGCCGAGAATATTGTCAATCCCAACTCCTGGGACGACAGAACTTGAAATCTTTATGGTCTTGTCTGTCTGGACCGCAGGAGAACCGGCTTCAGCAGCTTTTTTTCAAAGCCGATAATCATGTTAGCCATTCAATCCTAGTTTTTTTTCTCCGAATATATTTGTGATATCGAACTTTACCTGGTTGTGCAGGCTTCTCAACTGGGCCCTTTGGGCAGTGATGATCGCACCACTCTCGGACATGTTTGGATATGAAATTGGGTAAGATGTGCTCAAGTTGGATGGGTTGTGACATCAATTGGTCTCCCAACCGGCTGTTGTGAATAGAAAGGAGGTTGTCGGTCGTAAGCGCACCGGTGGTGGTTTTCTCTCGAACATCTCCAGAGGTTGATGCTAGATCGGTCGCAAGATTTGCTCGGCTTGCGCCTTGATTTCGCTGTTGACGGTCCCGACCTCGACCCCAACGCAGGGGGACGTCCTGTCGGCGATCCATCGGGTTACTGTAGGCTTGGAAGCCAGGAATCACTTGGGAAACTTGGTCTGCAACGAATGCGTAGATCTGCCGACAAAATGTGAGAAATCCCATGCGGTCTGTTTGGGATGGACGTCTCGTGGTGAAGGAAGGGAGACGGGGAGAAAAATAGATGGACCCTCTTTTATTTCATGCACTTGGCGGAGTTCCCGGGGATTTTTTATATAGGAGGGATTCCATAATACACCATCCCAAGCGATAAAACTGCCATGGGAGAGAGGGGAATGTGTCCATGATACCCTTAGTGTACTAATCCCATAAAGTTCCGATGTGCTTACTGCATACGAGAGCTGTTGAGAGCATTCGACAATAGTGTTTTGACGATACTTTTCATGGAGACCCTCATTCCTGACTCGCAAGTGTCTATAGAATCTCTCGTATATAAAAATAGTAGCCAAGAATAACTTGACCCCTGTCGCGGGCAATATTGTTCCATAATAGAGACATTGTGGTTGCTACCAAGGAAATTCACGAGCCATCTTGGCAGCGATACGGTCATCAGTGACATAAAAAGACTTGTCGGACAGCCGGTCCCTTGTCCATAACATCGTCGCCCGTCCCGTTCCTACCTTTTATCACAGATACCACTTTCCTAATGAAGCTGTTCAGTAAGAACAAGGATAGGTTGGAACGACAGAATTCCAATCCGCTCCTAGCAGAGCAGGCGCTACAACGTAAGAATCCTGCCAAGAAAATAATTGAGCGCGGGCCGGAAGCTGCTCGTGAAGCGCACTGGCAGCCACCCCTACAACGACACATAAAGCCTGATGATGGATCTGAATTTGTGACTATCCGAGTTCGCATCCTCAACGGTGATGCCGAACACGATTTCAACGCAAAGTTTCCAGCTGGGCAATTATTGGGTCAACGAGTTTGCAATATCATTGCCGATAGGGAAGGATTGCCTCCAGAGGCCCGCAAAATGTTTGCTTTGTGGGTCGTTGGAAAGGATCTTGGTAAGTTTTTGCGCAACTCGCCAGAGGTACTTTTTGCTTTTGGACGTCTTTAAATAACTGTATTATCTGTCTTCTCCTTTTCAGAGCTTCAAATTCAGCCCGATTTGGATATATTTTCCTTAATGAACAAGTGGAATACATTGTAATGATCCCCATCGATCTTGGGTTTTTAAAGAGAATACTGATGTCGAATAACCCAACTTTTGTCTAGAGTGTTGGATTTCACACATTACCCTGAAGCCATCGACCCCACCCATGCAATCAATCGACATTGGTTTGTTTACCGTCGAGAAGCGACCATTACCAAAAGTTTTGAGCGCAGATTTACCGACGATCCAACTGTCCGATTACTTTATGGCGAGGTGCATTTCTGAGGGTGCTGGCTTGGCAAGCAAGTTTCCGAGCTGAACTGCGTTTCTTTCTTATCCCAGGCCAAGCGCAACGTGATGACGGGCCGATATGTGTGCCCTTTAGAAGACGCAGTCGCGTTGGGTGGAATTATGTTATCCCTTGCAGCTGGACCTTACGATCGCTTGCGGCATCCGGACGGATACATTCTGTACGTATGCAACTTGTATTAGGGCACAGGCATCTCACTTCCTCACTGAGTTCCTAATGTTTGCGTGACATTAGGAAAAACGACTATTGGAAAACTTTGATCCCGATGCGCTTACATGGAGAACTGAAGCCTCAGGAATGGGAAGATTGCCTGCGGAATGAGCATGGCAAGCATAAAGGGCGACCAGTCGAGGCTCTTCGTATGATGTACGGACCTAAATGACTGAGTAACGGCTGGGTTGTCATTCATCTAATCTTTTCGCCCGCTTCCAGGTATTTAGAGTTTGTAAGGGAATTTGCCTGTTATGGTTGCTCTTTTTTCCCTTGCTGCAAGCTCCGACCTCCTGCCGGGTTTTTCGAGTTCCGCTTGCAAAGGTGGATGGTAGGGATCAGCACAGACGGTCTTGTGGTTATGGATCAGGACAAGAATGTAAGTACATCTGTCACTTGTATCTTCAATGCACGCATCTCCAACTGTTCATATATTGTTAGGGGTATGCATTTGCAGAACAATGGGAAAGCCTGGCAGTTAAGAGGTCTACCGATCGGATCATCCTCCGGTGGAAAGACAAGGAAACCGAGAAACCTAAAAAGTTGAAGCTTTTCACCCCACAAGCACAGATGATCCAAAATTTGGCATTGCGTGCCAAGTACGTAGCATTGAAAACACAGCACGAGGCACAAGAAAGCGCTCGCCGCCCACTCGTGCCTGCTACTCCGGTGTCCGCTAGCAGTAGTTCAAACTCTACGGTCCAAACGCGCCGTGCATCGATACAACCCAGCTCATCAGGCTCTGGCTCTGGGCTCCAAGTGCGCGGATTCACGTATGGTGATCCATCTGCCTCGGGATCCACCTCGCAAGGAATGCCACGGGGTGGGTCGAACAGAGATATGAAGGGATGGGATATGCCACCTGTGTACGAAGACGCAGTTCGGCGAAGTCAGCATGAACTTGCTCCGGACATGGCAAATGACCAGGTTAGATCTTATGTGTACGGAGCTCAGAAGCAACAGCCAGCAAGCTTTGACGCCGCCCGGGTACGGCCTCCCTCACTCATTGTATCCAGTACTGAAGGGAGCAGCTATTCAACTGCCGCTGCTCATTTACCCCCTCGAATGGAACAGTATGCGCACTTGATTGATGGAAATGGGCCAACAAGTGAGCTGGATGCCGTTGATGCGATGTTGGTGTCCGCCGTTGCAGATCTTGACAACTATGCACCATCGGCCCCTCCATCGGCTCCGCCTATGGACGTTCTGAGTCCTCACGCATACGCACAAAACCCGAACCTGGTTGGTATCCGCCAGTCTGTATCAGTAGGCAACGAAAGACCTGGGCTTTCATCATTTAGCCGATCCCCATCTTCAAATGCAACACAACCGCTCAACACATTTGCTAATAGCCGCCGCCCATCGATGATGGCTTTTACGGCCATGCAGGAACAAGCCGAAGATACGTCCCGGGCACCGCAAAAGCAAGCTTTAGGAGCCTTCGCAAGCGCCCGTAAACCGTCCATCACCGCATTGTCCGCCTTCGCCCCGCCCGGGGCGGACAACGCCTTGGCTGATTCCTCGAGGCTGCAAGAGTCGCCGCTTCAGCAATCGTCCCACTTAGGACCGGCGGTACCTTCCAACCGCGGCCCAATCAACCGTCGCGCGTCCATGCGCCAACCATCGTTTAGCGATGCCGCACATGCTATTCCTGAGGCCTCGGTGTACACATCTTCCTATGTCGCGGTCTCCCACACCCCCGACGTATTCACAGCCGTCGAAAATTCCGGCAGCCGACCATCTTCATTCCAAGCAGGGACATTCGGTCAGGCGCAAAGTAATATAAGTCGGGATACCTCCTTCAACTACCAGAAACCGTCCATCACCCCATCCAGGTCGAGGAGTTCTAGTGTTGTGAGCGCCATCGCAGGCGCTTTCAAAGACACTGGCGTCAGGAGAGGGGCGGACGCAGCACCTGATTTTGCAGCAGCTTTAAACCATTATCTATGAGAATGGAAGGGCACACATATATTGCTCCCACGATTGTGGTGATGATTCCGTATATTAGCTATTTCCATGCTCATCTTGCCTGATCATAATGAACGCTATGCGCTGTGTGTAAATACAAAAGACATATGCAAGGTTCTCTACATCAAATACAAATTAGTTGTAAAACCCCATCCTAACCACCCAAACTATGCAAGCGTCTCGTTCGCTATAAACATTGTCCGCCATCACTCACTGAGCCGCCTTTTCCTTCCCCGCCCAAAAAATCTTCTCCATGGTATCGACCCGTGCCTTATCAACCGCACCAGTCTTCCCGCCTAGCACCGCTCTCCAATTCCGTGTATCCCGGCCCTCGTGCTCAACCCCCCGACGTTCACCTCGAGTCCACGTTGCACCAGCCTCCTCGTCCACACTAGTATCAGAATCCACAGCGGCCTTCCAGGTTATTCGAGTTTCTCTGTTTCGTACACCAAACGGATCATAAGCTTTCGAACTTCGCGCCGACGCGGGCAGTCGTGGCGGCTTTTGTGCTGCTTCCTCCAAAACTGACGCCACAATTGTCCGACCGCGCGAACCCGATGATGACGCTTTTGAGACCCCAACAGCCGCCGCAGCTGCCGCCATACGCCGGTATGCAAGAATACTGTAGATGTCATCGTCGTCTGTTTCATTATTATCTTCATTGGGTACCATACCAATGTTCTCCTTTTCTTCGTCCCTCCCAAGACTTACGCGTTGGTGACCCCGCAGATCCGGTGGAAGCAATGATGGCGACTGGTATTCATCTGTTGCATCGTCTTTCTCATGATCCTTCGGCAGGCGGACCTTAATGTCCTCATGATCATTCTCGGACACGGTTGATGTCACAATACTATTCGCTAGCTGCTCGTCGACAGCGATAGTCTCATCATACTTCACGTCCTCTGCATTGACGTCCGCCTCGGCAGTATCTAGCATATCAAAGTCATCCCCATAATCATCCTGAGTGGCTGCAGCTTCTACTGCATCCAGCCGCTTTGCTAGTGTGGTCCACGCCAGTGTTGTGCCATGTACCTAGGACAAAATGGAATTAGGTTAAGGTTTTTGAGCTAGTTCTTAGACTCAAACTCAGTGTAGACAATTACCTCATAGCCAACTTCTGCTATCGTGGTACCTCCATCACTTGGCAGCACTTTATTGGTGTCACCGACTGCAGAAGCCTCAACAAATCCAGAGGATGCGTCGTTTGCATGATTGCCCTCTACATTCTGCGGTGAAACATGCCAAGAGTTATCATGCTCAAGATCGTCTTGCTCATGACCGTTTATCTCTTGAGCAATGTAAGCTTCTTCGTGCATCACTGGCTGCTTGTTCATAGTATCCATAAGGCTGCTTGTCTCGTCCCGCACCAGTTGTGCCTTTTCGGTCGAGTCAATGTGGCTCTGCGCAATGGCTTCAAGTGGCGTGGATGCTTCCTTGGAAGGTGTATTCAAATGGCTCAATCGAAGTTCCTCTTTCTCTTCGAATGGGAAAGATGCCGCATCGCTGAATGGTACGTCGCTGGCCAGGACCTGCGCCTTCGATTGATCCAGACCTCGACATGCAGTCGAGGAATTGCCTGATTGGTACCCTGACTTTACGGATGCTGGATGGGAGGGTGTTTCATCGTCTCCAAATGTTGGGTGTGCCTGCCAGCTTGGGCTCCCCTCATCCGCAGGCAAGCTGCGATCCGGCTCGAAATCTGCTACCTCTCTTTCAACGTCGTTCTGTTGTATCACTTTCGTCAAGCTTGTGTCACTGGTCTTCTCTTTGAGCTTTTTGTTGAGCTCCTCCAATTCTTCCATGGACTTTTGTAAACTGCTTCTTAAGTTCCCTTCGCTCCTTTCCTCAAATGCATTCCTGTTATTGTCGGGTGACATCTTGGCGCGGTCACTGCCTTGGGCCACCACTCCCTCCGCAGCATCAACGGCCCGCACTTCAACTTGTCTATGCTCCCACTTATGCCCTGTCCAGACCCAGGTATCAACGCTCTGCCCTACCTTAGACGGGTTGGTCACAGCCGCCGAATCAAGTGAAGAAGAATATAGCCCAGCAGATGCACTACTGCTTTCGCCGGTTGGGATTTGCCGAACAAAAGTGGCGATACCGACCGGCGTAACGTCATCTGCTGCTTTACCACATGCAGCCTCTAGAGGCCTTCGACCACTAGCCTTGACCCCCCTCGAGGAATGTCTCTTTTCCTGATACCCGGTGAGCTCTCTCAGCACGGCTCCAACGTTTTCCAGTGGGTGTACCTTGATTAATAACTGCCCTTTCGATACTCCCCTTCCGTCCAAGATATGATACCATCCATAGATCTCCTTCAATCCTCCAAAGAGACTCCCCAGGTCAACCCGCGCTGTACCAAGTAGCTCAGATCGCGTCTCATCATCAATCTCTGGCTTATCTCGCCCAGCATGTTGGCGACCAACATTGATATTAGGTGCATGCCATACTCTGAAAATTACAGCTTTCTCATACTTCAGCATTTTGAGAGCCTTTTCAGAGCGCTCTTGGGGTACTGAAACTGTGAAGTTCCAAGTTGGAGACCTTTGGGCAGTGGCAACATGGGTCCGCAGTGTCTGACCAGATAATTCCTCCTGCTTGTCGCTTCCTGACCAGTCGAAGGTCACGTAGGCATTTGGTAAAACGGTTTGTTTCTCGTTTTGGGAAACAAAAGGCGAGGCGAGATATTCAGCAAAGGGATCAGCCATCAGTGGCAAGTGAAGAGCTCGCTCCACGGTGATTTCGACGGGAACTCCTGGTGGTTGATGTTGCGAGCCACCCGGAGACAACTGGCCTCGTGCTCCAATATCTGTCATGCGGCCCTGAGGGGAGCGACCAATGCCTTGGCTAGACGGAAGCTGTGCAGAAGACTTCGAGATGGGTGGTATATCCCGGACTCTGGGCGGGGAAACTGGTGACATTGAAATGCGCACAGCGACCGAGGCGCCCATGAGATCCGGACTCTTCGGATTGATCAATGGAAATGATCCTTCAACCAGCCACTCAGCATCACTTCTCGTGCGTGTCATCTGTCGCCCTCGTCTCCGCTGAGAGTGGCGAGCCTTGCTCACCAAATCGTGCAGGTCAATGTAGGCAGTGCCAATAAGAGTGTCGCCTTCGCCTTCTTCCCCCCTTTGCCTAACTTCTATCTCGAATTCTCGTTCCCGGAACCATCGAATAACCGCTTGCGTCATTTCGATGTCGACACTTTTGTTACATGACATCTCCACAGTTGTTAAGCGATCTGGATGATCAGCGCTATTACTGGCTAATGCGAGCGATTCCTCCTCCTCAATGCGCAGGCCCCGTTCATCTTTTGCAGGAACAGGATACCTCCATCGAACATAAAGTTGACGTGTCGCTTGCGTTTCGGTGAAGTTTCCCTTCTGCTGCCAGTACTGTTTGACAATATCTAGGTGATTCAGATGCAACACGTCAACCTTCAAACGGGACCACCATCCAAGACCACGCGTCGCATTCACAGCCCCTTCTACAACATGGCCGAACTCAAACCCCGTGCGAAATCGCATTGACAGCTTGATAGCAGCTTCAACCTTTACTGGGTCACTTCTTTCAAACCTCACTGGTACCCAGGTCCCGTCTATTCCATTAGGTCGACTGAGCAGAGCACCGAGTGGCAGGCGGAATGTTCCTAGCAAGAAATCTTCCCCATCCTCTTGGTCCGTCACTTCCCCAGGGACGTGATGCCAAATCTCACCCCGAGCTTCCCCACCCTTTCTAATCCATCGGAGGAGATCTGTATCAACTCCCCGGATCGTCAGCGTAGCAGTGTGTTCATATTCCGGTGTAAACGTCTGGGCGACAATTGGTGAGATAATTGTAGCACCGTCATCAAAACCTTCGTCCTCATCCGAATCTTGGTTTGTGATTACTTGTACTCTCTCCGAAAATGGTTGTAAGCGTACGTATGAGTTGGGCCCAATTTCTTTTGCGAAATCCAGTGGAGTGTATTCCTGTATATATTTGCTACTTTGGGCAGCTATGAGCCGACTGACAAGTGCCCGTAACCCACACGCCCGATGGATGCTGATCTCAATCTGGCACTCTGTTGGTATGTCATTCTGTGACACATCCTCAGCAGTAATGATAGGCGAATCTGGGGAATCAGTCTCTACAGTGACATGTCGTGGTCGCGTCTTGGCAGCGTCTCTTCTCCTGGACCGCCGACTATCTTGTACGCGACCCGCTTGCCGTTTCCGAGCCATCTGTACTTCCGCGAGGTCCTCGTCATCAGCGATTTCGGAAGCACGCGATACTTTTCGAACTCGTTTAATCTGATCCCAATTACCCAACGCCAAAAATGACCTAATCCAGCCTTTAGAAGTGCCGCTGAAGGGATCCATTACCACGTACTCTGCTTCAGGTATCATGACAGGCATGTCTTGCCCCGGAAATGATGCGATTTGGTTTTGTTTCAAGGTGGCAGCCATTGTGCCAAGTAAATGATGAAATGGCAATCGCATCAAGCCTAACAGCTTTGCTCCTCTATCCGTATGGTCAGCAAGTGCACTACGTGCATTGAGCATCGATGGGGACTTTAGGCTGTCACCGTCAATCACCCATACCTCTACGATTAGTGGCGTCTCTCGGTGCGAGCCAATAAACTCCTGCGTCACTGCCAGCGGTAGTGTGTAGGAGAACGCAAAGTTGGGAGGGGCATTTAAGCGTCCGTTGGTGAGATCAAAAGGTGGACTGTATGAGATAGGAGGGGTCTCAATCGGAGGAGTGGCGGAAGAGAACAAACGAATCACGAGATAGAGAAGCGTGCTGTTGCCTTCGAAAGTTGGTAAAATGGATAGTGACCGGGCTGTAGATATATGAAGATGAAGATAATATGGTGTGACAGGCGGTAACTGCGATTCACCGTCATGAATCGAGCGCGGGTCAAGGTCTTGAACTGGCTCCATTTCATCATCCGGTTTCTCTGGGGTTTGACGATGAGAGGCTGAGGTATAGCTAGCTCTCTCGCCATCAGGTTTGGATAATGTGGCCCGATCACTTGCCAATTGAACCTTCGCAATCAGATATCCAATTAGATGACGGTGATCTCGTTGGCTTGAGCGACGTTTCCCGATATTCGATATCATAGGCTTGCGTTTGCCTCCGACACCACCTGTTTCACTTGACCATATAGGTATTTTGCCGCTCCAGGTAAAATTGGTAGCGTTCAGCACATCATCACATTTTAGAATACCAGCAGCCGTCCAAAGTTTCTGATGTGGCACTGTTGCGTTCCGACTGGAAGGTGCAAAGAACGATTTTCTCTCCGCTACAACCTGGAACTCGATGTCCTGCATGTTCCACAATTCAATTGTCGTGGAATTGAAGGTATATGGAAAACGTTGCTGATGATCAAATTCCGAGACATACATAGGTGGATCATCTGACTCAACCAAAGACCGTCGACTTGCATTGCGAGACACAGTTAGACGCGGAACAGTTTTACTGAAAGCGCTTACGGTTGCATCAGTGCCAGTTCCCGGAAGCCGGTATTTAACAAAATATGTAGCTGATGCATGCGGCAAAACGTCAGGCACCAATTCTAGGCCTCGAATTGTGATCATCACATAATCGACACGTCCAAGCGATGTCAGCTTATTCACCGACAAATCGTTCTGGACATGGTTGCCGCGGCCCACAAATATTGCAGATTTTCTGGTCTGGTTCTTCCAATTCCTATCAAACAAAGCCCTTCGTTTGCGCTCATCGTCACTCATGTCAGAGGCTTCGTCCTCTGAATCGCTGCTAAATGTCTCCTCCGTCCGGGTCTCTCTTTCCAGATTTCCGTTGTGCAGATTCTCACTAGATGATTCTCGTGCCCTTCGTTCAATGAAACTCTTCCCACTGGCTGAGTTGAGGGCTTCAATAATGAGATCGTCATCAAAAAGATCGGATTCATACTCTTCGATGTCAACACTGTCTGGAAGAAAACCGTCATCGTCCGCCAACAGGCCTGCCACTTCGGCTGATATGGTATCTAGGTCATCAGCATCATCTAATTCATCTCCTAGCGCCAGGAGAACATCTGCTTCATTTGCATCTGGAGATTCAGGTATATTTGTCACATCAACCATATTTAGCGGGGTTTGAGGCTTCCCACCAGTGGATATTTGTGGTTGAAGGACCTCTTTCTCATGTATAGGAATACTGCGGTCATCACACGATGACGTTAAGCTACGTCCTTCGCCCTGGTCATGTGGTTGAATCTCTCTTCTCGCATCCATACCTTTCACCTCTCCGCTAGCGTCTGTTGGCGACACCACCCACAACCCTTCGATATTAGTCGAAGCCCGATGCGAGTCAGCAATAACCTCTGCCTCTGCTTCATCAAGGTGTTTTAACGATAATGGTGGTTCTGGTAGAACTGATGATCCCGTCGTCTCAGCGCTCGGCAACAAAATGATATTTTCAGTATGATTCCGATCCGTTGGTGGGCCCGGTGGTTCACGTGGTTGGTGCTGAAGCAGCGAGATGTCGTCCTGCTCGTTACCTAGGTCAAAGATTCCGCGTGGAGCCTGGGTATGATGGCGATTCAGTTTTGGTTGCCCACTGCCGTCATAGTTGGGTAACACCGTTTCAAGCATCATCGCCAAATGTAACTCGCCCAGTTTACGTGGTTGTTCTTTGTCTGTGAAAAAATCGCTCTTACTTGGACTCTTCTCCACAACGGGAAAGAATCCGTTAATAGGTTTGGATGGCTCACTAACCAAAATGGAAAGATCGTGGACTTTTACTTCAGCGGCCACCCGATCATCAACAATCACCAGTAGTACCAGCGACCCCATATCCCGAAAGTAAGCACGTAACTGCCTCTTAGAACATCGGACGGGATAATGTACAGTATTTCGTCCCGGAGAGGATGTGACTGTAACCGGACTGGACCACGTCTTTGCTCTTATCGGAGGGACCGGAATTGAAGAAGATGGCTTGGAAGGCGACATGCGCGTGCGACCTCCAATGCTTTGCGGAGAAAATATTATACCAGGTCCGTCCTCGCCCCACCATTGTAATCGAACTCGCGGCAAGGAAGCAGTGCTGCTGGTTCGCTCTGGTGAGGGTGGGTTGGTCCATACGAGCTTGGACACTGTGACGGACAGAAAATAGCGGACAGGACCAACCACTTTGGGAGGAAGTGACAAGGGCGGTGGTGGAGGAGGAAGGTTTGAAGTGGCTGCAGTTATAATGGGCATGGAGGATAGTGGTGTGCCCTAACAAAATAAACAAAGATCAACACAAGGGTAGTCGTCTGCCTTTACATAGATAACCTTTCGGGTGACAGTCCTTTCACCCATACTGCTGTCGCGATGGACACCATACCTATGCAATTCAGTGGTAATGTGGTTCGCCTGTAAACATGCGCTGCTCATTCATAAAGAATCTGCGATCCAGAGCAAGATGGCGAGCGATGCAGGACATCAGCACGACTAAAAGTAATAGTGTCTGTTGCTTGCGATATTTGCGCGTTGCTGCGGTGGCAGACGCATGCCAGGAGCAGGAATACGCTCCTTTGTAGGCAAGTCAAAGCACGCGAGAGTGCCAGTTCGGAGTGCTGCATGTCCGGTAGCTTCGAACGCACGTAAGCACCCAAAACGCGACATGGCGACGCAACGACGACGGTCACGAGCAGTGCTGAGTAAGCAGCTGGATCTGAGACGAGATTGACGGAAACCGCTTATCCTTCAGAGTCTTGATGTGAGACATTCAGTTAGACTTTGGACCTAGAGGTATAGAGCATTGCAGGTATACAGAGGAGTAGCAGGACGTTGATCATCGTTACGCGACATTCTCAAACTCGGCGCGTGCTTTTGCATTGGACGTGTATTCCTCAGACAACCAACTTGAGACATGACCCACACAACCGCCGACGTACTTCTTCCAGCCCGATTTCTGACAACAATTGCCCACTTTATTACAACGCTCATGGTGTTCTTTACCAAGGTACAATTCTGATGCCCGTATGGTTGGTGGGGTTTTAATGAATATTCGCCAGGATGTATATGTCCGTGCCGCCTTGCCGATTGCAGACTCCAGCCAATACGCGAGTTACGATAACTCGTATGTAACAACTGATCTTGTTCAAATTGGTGAGAGTGAATGACTCCATCTCATGGAATTACTAGTTTAACTGCAGCACTGGCTTTATCCTGGGTATGCTTTGCGATCGAGCTTTCTGGTTTGCTTTCGGGAATTACAATGTTCAATCGAGCGGCCGGGACCTTGTGTAAGAACACTTTAAGTATTGCAATTTAGCGGGGATTTTCTAATAAACCTTCATAGATATATGGGCGCACACAGCAGGAATCATCGCTCTAATTTTCTTTGTCCTTGAAGGGTGGCATTATATGATATATTGGTACATTTTCACATTTTGCAGGTACAGTTGGCTGTCGTCTGCGCGGACAGGAACTATGATACTCAATATGCGATTTTCAGTGCACTGCCTGCATTGATAGAAACCGGTCTGCTTTTGCTGGTAACACTGTTTCAAGTCAATCAATACTAGGAAAAGAACGAAACCAGAATGTCATTGATAATATACATAGCGTGTGTAGACAAGCCAAACCCCGCGCTACAGGAAAGTTGTCCTGGAATTATTTCTTTTTAGCTTGCACCTGGCCTGCTTTGAAGTCTATCACATGAAGACAACATCCATGAATTAATTGAGGATGTCAAACCACGTGAACATAACATCCAGCACTTACAAAGTATGTCCCCATCCTGTACTATGTACTCCTTTCCTTTTTGAACATACTTTCCGCCTGCTTTTACAGCGGCCTCGGAGCCCAGCTCCTTCAGATCATCGTATTTCATAACTTCAGCCATAATGAAAGCCTATAGAAAGGGGCCGAAAGCACGTGTCAGCAGCCATATATGTCACCCAGTTGAGCACATGGTCCACACCTTTTCAAAATCGGTGTGAATGGTGCCAGCTGCAAAAGATAGCGATCAATAACGCGTCCATCCCCACAAGGTACAGAGCATTTCCCCTTACCAGCTTGCGGAGCTTTGGTATTCTTCCGGATCGTCCATGCCCGAACTTCGTCAGGCCCTCCAGTGAAGACTGAAAACACTAGTCAGCTACACCCACCAATGGCGACGGTCTTCTTCCGAACTCACAGTAAACTAATTGCAAAGCATTATATCCAGCGACAATGATTTTCGGTAGTATAGAGATAACAGGCGCTGGGCTTTCGTACTTCTGTTGTAATTCTTTAAGATAGGCCTCTTTTTCCTCTGGAGTCATGGACGTGAGCGTCATTTCCAAGGCGCCAGAGTAAGGTATCAACAAATCGCCCGGATGATTTTCGTCGATCCAAGCCTTGATCTTCGGCAACCACTTGTTCTTCTTGCGGACGTAGTCACGTTCGCTCAAGTTACACTAAAGGATCGCTTTTAGGTGTTTTCGCAGTATGAGTGTATTCGTTCAAATGGGGATCGTACCAGATACACCACAGGCTTAGCAGTGATGAGTTGCAACGTGTTGATGATTTCAATTTCTTTTCCATTCCAATCACCGTCTCTCACATCCTTTTTGTCATCAACAACTAATTTATGAACCTTTTGGATGATCTCGAACTCTTCTTTCCTCGCCTTATCCGCAGCGCCTCCACCCTTGCCCAATCGGTTCACTTCCCTGGTTCTAGCTTCTACCTGCTTAGTCAAGTACTCTTCGTCTTTCAGTCGCAGCTCTTCATGGATGATTGCAAGATCTCTCACTGGATCTAGTTCGCCTTCGACGTGAACAACTTCGGCATCATCGAAAGCGCGTAAAAGATGGAATATGCCATCCACGGCCTTGATATGACTCAAGAAAGCGTTTCCCAGCCCTTGTCCTTCTGCAGCACCCTTCACAAGACCAGCAATATCAGTCACGGTAAGATACGCAGGAACCTTCGAGGCCGGCTTGTAAAACTCGCATAACCAATCGAATCGAGGGTCAGGAACGGCTACCCGTGCTTCAGAAGGGTCGATGGTACAGAATGGAAAGTTTTCAGCCGCTACTGCGCTGTTCGTCAAGGCGTTGAAGAAAGACGATTTGCCGACGTTAGGCAAACCAACAATACCCTAATTGGTTTAACCACGTTCAGGTGAGGCAAGCCTGCAGCGCTAAAGAATCCCCCCATCAAATACCATCTTGAGGTTATTGCTGGGCCTTCCCAACAAAGGCTTCTCTGTCGTTTCCTGCTTCTTCTTCGGAGGCATGTCAAATATCGTAATATGGGCAACAACCGATGGTCAAAGATTGTCGACTGGCATCTTTCGAAGTGTTTTTGCTGTTGCCATGGTCACCATCCCATTTGGCCATCTAGTTGATTTTGTTAATCAAGAAATAAACTCACCATGGAAAACAAGAAACGCCCTCGCGGTCTGAAGAAATCGCTTGCACAGGACAAGCAGCCGCAGAATAAGCGCATAAAGCAAGATATCCCGGACGGAGCAGCTCCAAGTCCAGAACAGGACTCACAATTGCGTACTGTGGCCATCACTTCCGAGGACCCTGACGAGATATCAATATTGAAGTCGTTATACGATGCGGCAGTAGCAAAACAGGGTGCGTGTAGCCGTAGGGAAGTGTGACCTTCGACCTTTTGTTTAAAAAGGGTTTTCGTTCCTCCCCCCCCCCCCCCCCCCTTCTCTCTCACTCCTCTTATTTTTGTCTTTTCTTAATAGAGAGTGCCGATCTAGAAGGAGCCGTCGACCTATTTAGGGGTTGTATTCACGAGTGTGACAAAATCCTTCGCATTCGATGTGGGGAACTTCTCCATACAACCGATGAAAGGGGAGAAAATGGGTCGTCGGAAAACAAGGAAACAGGACCACTACCTCCTGCGTTTTATCTTGTGTATGGCAATGCGCTGGCCCAATTAGGCCTTCTTAATTCGAAAGAGGACGAGACACCAACAGAAACCTTAAATGATCATCTGGAGGCAGCCCTCGAGCGTCTGGAACGAGGCCTTGAGCGCGCACAAGAAGACGGTATCTCACCGCCATTACGCTTACGGATTTCACTCGGAAAAGTTTGCCTTTTGTTGGTCAGTTAGAGCCAGCGTCCTCATGACATGAATTATTACGCCCTGGATCCTCATTCTATGGACAGGCTTCAAATATGCTGCAGAGTGGTAGTGTCAGCGAGGGCGAGGAGAAAGTCACCCGTCTCGCTGATCGCGCCGCAGCGGAATTCAAAATTGACTTCAACTCGATCACCGACTCCGATAAAGACGAAGATATGTTGGAAGCAGGAGCTGCTAGCCAAAGATATGCGGATTTACTTCAAGAGCGTCAAGGTCGCCAGGGCTGGAATGACATCGCAACAGCACTATTCCAGAAACTTCTTGAAGGTAAGAAACACACCAACCTATGTTGAAGGGCCATCATATTGAGTCAGTATGCTTTACAGTCAATCCAAGCTCTGTCGATGCGAGTATTGGTATTGGCGCATGTAAACTCTCTATGGCGAACTATTATTTGGAGAAAATGGACGATGGGGATCAAGTAGATGGTGAACTGATAATAGGCCCCCTAGAACAAGGTAAATCTATCATTTAGAGCTCAGCACATGACATTTATTAAAGTCCTCTCCATTAGCGCTTTCCCAATTTGAAAGCGCACAGCAACAGTCTAAAGAAGCTGACACAATCCATGTTTCTCTGGCGTGCTTGGTAATGATACCTTCAGGATCTCTGCTTGAATTCGCCACCCTACTAATCAGTGACCCTAATATAGATGGGAGAGACTCTTGTGAATCTTGGCAATCTTTACGATGACACCGATGCGGACAAGGCTGAGGATTACTGGAAGAGTGCCATCAAATGCTTTCGCAAGGTACAACAAGTCGACCCGGAAGCCCTACCCGAGCAGTTCAAAGACTTTGTTGACGAATGGGAGAAGGACCTTGAAGAAAGCCAGGAATAGAATCGCGCTTGCCGTCGCACAGATGACAGTGCAGGTAGACTATATTACATTTATTGAGGCATCATAGCTCCCTCCCTTTTCCTCCGTCGTTTAAGCAGAGATTTGCAACACCCGGTTTTTCGATCATATAACATTAATAAAAGGATACTGTATGGAGAACCTGCGCATTAGTTCGCGCGGCAAAATCATCCAGAATCATGTCCATTTCCGCATCTCGGTCCTTGGACTGTGCTATCATGTTCACTAGTTGCAGTATCAGCTGGCCGCCAACTGCAGCTTCTTCATGATTATCTTTGATCTCGATGTTCAGTAGGTGTACTGGGCGATTCAACTCTGAAGGTCGGTTGTCCAGATCTGTGAGGTCTCGTATCAGAACGCTGCTCGTCGATAGGGCTGAACATCACATATTGTCTAATCCGTATCCATACATACCCTCGCAGGCAGAATCGAAACATCGTTCCTCACAAGATATTATTACATCGAAAACGTCCCGAGCTTCCTGGAACCTTTCCGGTGCGCGCTTTATTCTTCTATTTCTGTCTAACATTGGCAGGAGACCGTTCGCTTTGTAACTTTAAAGATCGATAGTGGAAATCAGATTGTCAGCCCCCAAATGTTGCAAGCAATGGGGACTTACAGTTGCGGATCTTTCTTCAGCAAGTCGTTAAAGATGTCATTATACGGAACCCCGAAAGGGTATATATTGGGCCTATCAGCAGCGGGCCCAGGAAGCCGCACAGCGCTTCCCGTTCCGTATGATGAGAGTACGTATCCAGCTTTCCTATGGACAGAGCATGCTGATGTTGAGTCAGTTTTCTCCAACCACAATGGCCCCAAATTCCAGGACATACTGCAGTACGTTGTGCGCCTCCATACTCCGATTTTGGTTGCTGGCACATATTACCGCTAGCCGAAAGCTTTGCTGCTGTGGAGGCGGTGGTCCTTGAGATGCCATTTGTTCTCAAGCTTGGAATAGAACTGGCAAGTCACCCAAGCAAATCCATAGTGGCTGCGCCACGAAGGTTCTGGGATATATTCGATCTTGGGCAAGATCTCAACCTTGTCGACCTTTTGGTTTCGCCATGTCTACTCAAAGACGTAACCCAGAGAATTCAAAATGCTTCCAGCTCTTTGCACTGCCGAGCGACATCCTAGCGTCTGTTACTGAAAATACCAACACCCTGGTTGTGGAAGGTCTGCCCGACGTCTCATCTCTACCGTCAGTCCCGAATACCGAACAACCTTGCTTCCAGCCAACTTCCACCTCCGGATGCAGTACTTGCGGTGGACTTCAGTTTCCGTCTTCAGAAGAGATGCGAGCACATTACAAAAGTGACTGGCATCGATATAATATCAAAAGAAAGGTTCGCGGCCAAGGGCCAGTGTCTGAGGAGGAGTTTGAAGACCTTACAGAAGTAAGCAGTATCGAAGCCAGTGATGAAGAGGATGACGAAGAGGATAGACCTACACATCCCGACATGATTAAAGCGCGCTCTATGCCAGACTCTCCGTTTGTCATGTTGCCGCTCGGGAATGAGGAGTGCCTTCTTGTTTATAAACAAATCTTCTCATCCTCAAAACGTGACATGAAACGAACCGACAACGCTGCTTTGATTGTTGAACGCTTGCGAAAGTATCAAAGGTCACAGCAGCCCGCCCATTGGACTCTCCTTATGTTGGCCGCCGGACATTTTGCCGGGACTGTAGTCAATTGCAAAGATGGAACCGCCATTGTCCACAAGACGTTTCATCGATATACCACGCGAAGAAAGCAGGGCGGTGCTCAAAGCAGGTGCTTACTTTTTCTTGCGACTCCATCGGGATTTTTAATTAAGATTGGTCGGATATAGCAACGACCAAGCAAAGGGGAAAGCGAATTCAGCAGGTGCAGGTCTGAGACGGTACAACGAACAAGCCCTTCAGGTACCAGTTCTACTCTATACATATTATTAATACTCGTCAAATAGTGATGGAGTCGGGCATGACACCATTCTCTTGCGGTTTTAGAAAGAAATTCGTGATCTACTAGTGGAGTGGAAAAATTACCTGTTGACAAGTGATCTAATCTTCATCCGTGCGCCAGCTGCCAGCAGGAGAGTTCTTTTCTTCGACGGTGGACCACTGGACGCAGAGCATGACCGCATCCGCTCTTTTCCCTTTACCACTCGTCGGCCCACGTTCACTGAATTGATGAGATGCTTCAAGGAGCTCTCTACGATACGAATTGAGCGGCTTCCGGAAATACCTGATGTAGACGCAAAAGTTCAAAGCGAAGCACTGCGTCCAAAACCACGCCCAAAGTCAGTATCGCCGGAGGCTGTCAAAGGCAACGAGACGATGGCTGCCATCGATCCACTCTTATTGAAGCTTGCCGACTTTTGCAAGCGAGGGAAGCTAGAGCTATTTCAGTCTCATCTAAAAGCAAATGAAGGCTTGAACGTGAATACGCGCTTGCCCGACGACGTCGGGACTAGCCTTTTACACTTAGCGGCTACGAATGGCTGCTCCGAAATGGTGGACGTCCTTCTCTCTTTGGGCGCCGATCCTACTATGGGCAGTGAAAAGCGCAATCTAAAGCCCTACGATGTAGCGCAGAGCAAAGATACGCGTGATACTTTCCGTCGCTTTGTTGCCTCCCAGCCCGATATGTGGGACTGGAAGCAGGCGCATGTTCCGGGCCCTCTCACTCCAGAGATGGAGCAACAGCAAAAGGAGAAAGAGAAAGAGAAGAAGAAGAAACAGAAAGAAAAACAAAAGGCCTATAAATCTTCTAAAGAGGCTGCGGCTCCCGCTCCGGAGCCGGCTCCGGTTCCTGCTCCATCGTCAAAGAAAGCGGCTCTGTCAAAACTCACAAAATCCGAGAGAGAAGCCATCGGGATGACACCCGAACGGCGAGCAAGGTTGGACAGGGAGAAAAGAGCTTTGGCTGCAGAAGCTCGCCTAAGAGTGATGCAAAATCAGTGTGGGGCATGCGGCAAGTCCTTGGTGGGGATCACACCTTTTGAAAAGCTGCAATTTCGGTATTGCTCAATGCCGTGTGTTACGGTATGCGTCGCGAAAGTCGAAGACATATTCCGTCGATGAAATCCACCTAATCATCCTTCGTCTTCATTGCCAGAAACATCAAATTTTGACGTCGTAGAAAGATATTCATTCGTCGACGCCCACCCCGTTTTCAGATACCTGCAGTAGCTGCGTTCACGAGACGGAATCGCTGGATAACGCCCCGTACCCGCGCACGTTCCCGAACGTTCAAGTGACGTTTTGCCCCCGCGAATCCAATCAAAATTCCCTCAAACGTCCCATGGGAACTGAGCAGTCGGGGCTGCATTGGGCCCCCGCATGGCACTCCTCGCCCTAAGTGGGCGGCTATCTCCAGTATATCATGTAGTTGCTAAGCTGTCGCAGGTCATATTGGAGATTTGAGGATTACGCGCATTTGTGCCGCTAGACGATGTATTTCTGACAGTTCCCTCAATAACTCGGCTCACCATCTCGTGTCTCTTGATCGTCATATGTCCTACTGAAACGCCACCTCGAGTACGTCTCAGAGCGGGTAAACTCAACTATCTCTGATGAAGCCTGGCCTAAGACAGCTATCCCTTGTAACGTTCTCCGGCCAGAAGAATCGAACATTTTCTACCATGACCTATCAAATGTGGTGACCTTATTTGCATGCTTTTACAAATTTGTCTGCCAGTCCTTATATGCCAGCAAATACTCTGAGGAAATAGTCGATTTCAGAAGTGATTGTTTTCAGGCTGTAAAAGCACATTGGAGCATCAATCCCTAACCCTAACCCTAACCCTAACCCTACTTCCTTTCGGCCAAACCACAAAGAGGTAGATTGAGGCCCAGAGTCCAGCAAATGACTTAATGCACGACCGTATAGAAAATAGATATGCCGCAATCTATTTCCACGTCGCTGAGACTAGATGTTTCCAAATATTCGTCTAATGCCCACTCACCCAAGAAAAAAATGGAAATGCAAATTTATACGAGTCGCAAAACGCCCCCCAGATTCTCCGACGGCCTGTTTGCCGACATGGAATAAGAGGCTCTGATCCTATGAGTATACTAGATACATCCACTGACAGGAAAATGGAATATGTCCTGTCCAGACCAAGCCGATGAGAAAATCAACCTATTGCAGTGTAGTCGCCGACAGGTTCAGGTGGCTTAGCTACGCGATTTCCTTGTCCAGATGTTTTGACTTGTATCTCAGATTGATAAGTGTTCAGATTTTGGTATGCTGTTTGTTTAATGCTTGAAACTTCCGTAGAACTGTGTAGTTTATTGAATGAAATAACAAGCTGCACTTTTGTCACAAACACAGGATGTTTACGCGACAACCCTGTTACAGGAGCTGGAAAACAAAATCGCTCCCCCTTTCATAGATTCCCGGTCATCCACATACTATCCCCGTTAAGGTTTGCGAGGCTGCTGTATACAGCGCCATGTAATACATGTCCGTATAACGGCGTCCAACCAATAACAGCCACCTAACTGGTGCTGCAAATGTGGACGATACACCAGCTAGAAGCTATTACCAACTGTCATCGACAAAAAATAGAGCTTCTACCTTCAAGTCAAATGATATTCAGGTCCAGTGCAGGAATGAAAGGGGATATGCTGATTTGCCCGCCTTCAAGGCGCGTTGGCAAGGACACCTCTACCATCTCTGCATCTCTTCTCACCTCGGGTTGCGCCCATCACAATAGCCATCTGGATCTGAAATGCTCGGGGGTGCTACCCTACAGTGCTCATTTAGCGAACTTCGACCTACTGATCGAGGGAAGGCGGTGCAAGATGGAATAGATATAGTATTTTGACGGGAAATATGGAACGAAACGATAGCGGATGACAGCCCGTTCAATAGAAAGGCAGCAGCGGTGGGAGTTGTGGCTGAGAGCGCGTTCCTATGGTGTGTATGAATGCCACCAATCAGTACTATAATACAATACTGATGCGCTGTTGCGGAGGAAAATTCGATGTCTGAGCGCACAAACGCAGAAGTTTCCTTTCAATACTCTGCTGTAATCAGAACACTCCATATGTTCTACGGTATGGAACTAACTCTGCAACAGCGACTATATCAACGTTTCACTGCGGTTTGGTTCCCAGCAAGACCCCTAACTGATATATCGTAAACCACCTAGGTTGCATATCAGTATCGATGACGCGACAGCACCACTAGTAGGCGACTTAGCCACCGTACCTCCTCAATCTTTTTAACGTCGTATTTGATGCTATCGAATCTCTTTCGTAAAGCATCGTTTTTTAGGTTCAACAATTGGAACCCAGAATAGAGATCCCCTACAAACTTTGATATCCTGGGGAAGTCTGCGTCAATGCGTAATCTACAAACTGGAGGACCTTGAAAGCGTACCGCAAGGGTCTTGAATAGTCACCATGTGTTACGCAATTGACTGCTAATCGCGACTGGAACGAAAACGCGCCTCAGTGACGGCGATATAGCAGGTCAATCAAATATTGTCCTCACCAGTTCTCCCGTAATTGATACAAGACCATGCAAGTAGTCCTCGATCCCAATATGGAAAGTCGGACTAGTGCCACGTAGACTAACCTCCACTGTTCTTCACATATTAGCGTTGCCATAAGCTTGAGCCAAGCAAGAGTCGCGGCCAAACCTCCAAGCATCTCCTCCACTTGGGGAACAGTCAATAACTTCTCCGTTTGAAGGTATACAATATAAGCCGCCAAAAAAATCGCTTTCATTTTGAGTTAGGATTAAGACTGGCAAGCGTGAGTATTCATGCGGCATACCTTGTTGCAACGTGAACATAAACATGCCGTTATATCTGCAACGGAAGTTGTAAGCTTTAGGAGAAGATGTCTCGCACTACTCATACGAACCGATAGTATTGCTCATGCGGCACAAGTTTAGCAACATTCTGAATATCGGCTCGGATATTTGCAAAGCGGTCAAGTGCGGTAGCGACCTGCTGGGCGACACCTCAAAAGGAAAAGTGTAGGTGGAAGTATAGTAGGACGGACCTATAAGCCTATACATTAACCAACCTGAATCGGTGGTCGCAGAGTGGACTTGACTCAAAATAGCCGCTATAGCAGGAAGCCCAACAATTGATTGTATTAACAAGACAAAAATATGTTCGCCTTCATAACCAGTTTGGTGTAATTCCAAGCTGAACGGTTTGGAATTCACATACGGTAACTGCGGCATATCTTTGTCCTCTACATAGCAAGCATCTCTCACATGCAACTGATACCCACCGACAGTTCGACATGTTCGCTCCAGGTCTCGTACAGCGGTGCGGATATTCTAATGACAAGGCGAACCATTGTTAGGCATTAAGTGCATCTATCCGCTGGAGTAAGCGCGTTCACATGGCACACACTTCGCGAAGCTCTGTTTCCGTCTCTAATGACCGCTGAATGCTTTCAAAAAAGTGCAAGTCAGCCATGGTGGGAACATGTGGATCAGGGAAGATCAGTGCACGAAGTTTGTGAGCAGCAAGTGGCCTGTTAAGTGGCACAGTCCTCCACGCTTACGTGACGCCTGTTGAGGCCAACGCTCAGGGCGTGTTGCTGACGACAAAAGGGAAGAGTTGAAAACGAGCACCTGGCACCGGCAAAGCGCTATGCGTGTCTTATGAAAGCGATTAGAGGATGCAAAGAGGATTGAAGCGGCAAGAACTTTTTTTCCTTCTTCCCGTTGATGACATACTTATTTTGGATGTCGCCCAAGTTAGAGAAATATTCGCGCAGGCATCATTAAAGTCCGTCTTCCAACGATGTCATTTACAGCAGGGTATTTTATCACGACAACATATTACAGTGAGGGAAACTCTATTTAGAAGATAGCTCTGATCCAATTTTATCTACAGAATTAAGCGAGGTCAGACAAGCTCTGCCCAAGCAGCGAAGTCAACCGAGCACTTACAGGTGGCAATAGAATCCCAATTGATCTTGTTACGCGTTATGGGCAATGCTCGCCGCAATCCTTTGAAGATACCTTCGGAGAGATCGGCAAGCTTGTCGCTTAACGCATGTTGAAAATCAGCTTCGGCTTTAGCAATTTGTTTGATCGCAGCCGTGGCAAATGCTCGCGGGTCCTACAGATAAACATTAGATGAAATTGAAATATTCTATAGTCATATGTGGTACACGTACTGAGGACGATCCAATGTTTACGGTCAAGTCCTTTGACGCCGTGAGTTGCACATTTCCATCCTCGTAGTAATGGACGTTCACCCTTACGAGTCCCTTCACTTCGCTTGAACCAATTTGTGTGGTCCAAATCGACCGCCATCGCCCATTCCTAATAAATTGCTTGAGCCAATTCCTCGAGTTCGTGTCATATCTGCTATCATCTACCAACCAGAAGTTGTCCGGATTGTATTTGTTGTCCACAATTTGCAGGACAAGTTCATTTCCATCAAAAACAGTTGCCACCCCGTTTGGATAATGTTCTGCAATGTACTTGGCGGCGGCCTGATCCAAAGCGTCTCTACAATAGCCGATGAGCTGCAAGCATGTCATAACTATCCCAAGCAGAGAACATACCTGTAAGGTTCTGTCTCAGCATTACGCTCTACCTCTTCGGCATCAGACGTTGTCTACATATGCACCATTTAGACCCATCGAAACAGAACAAGTGCTGCCCCCAGACGCTGTTTCACCTGCCGGATATGGTCAACGTAAAAGGTTTGGGATGACCGAGGGTCCAGATACCGAGTTTCATCCACTTTTCCGTACTTTGACAAAATGACCTAGTTATTGCAGAATATCATCAGTCGTCGTAGTAGGACTGTCTGCAGTGACGGTCTTTAGCCACCTGGTGTTTCTTCCCAGGAGGAGTCACGGTAATGAACTGCTCCAGGTTGTATTCTTCAAATATGCCTGCTACTCCATTTTCCAGTAGAGATTCATCATCTACTAACACTCGCACGTCTATATCCAGTGTAGGAGTACCTCAGCGCCGGGTGCGAACCAGCGTACAACCACCAGCATGCTCTTACCGTTGAAAACATCGTTTATTTCTCCAGGTGGACTGTCCAGCAGAAAACCTGACACAATGTTCAATTTCGCATCGTTGCTCAGTTCCGACATGTTGCCGTGCTAATAGAAAACGCGGGACGGGGTAGGGTTCACTCTCGACGCAAGGTGGAAGATGGCCGCAAAGGCAAAGACGCGATTGAGTGTTTCGTTCTAATCAGCGGATTAATCCGGATTAACCATGTTATAGTGTACATTGCTTTAAATCATCATCATGAAGATAAACAATAAAGTCCATGGTTACAATTATTACCTTTGCGGCCATCTGATGACTGGAACCTTGTCCTGCGGCACTCACTTTTCTATATAAACCCCCATTCTCATTCTCCCCTCACCTCTTGTTCGTTTACCCTCAACTCGCCGCAAGCAAGTCAATCATGAGGATGCAGCTCTGGTGCCGAGGACCTCGCCCTCCCGACAATAACAATGAGCAAGGACTGCCTTGCAATGCTACTACTACTATGCTGATGCGATCGCAGGTATGTCTTTGTAACATGCTTATTTGTTCTGTCAAATTCTGGTTTACTACTATCTGAACTTCCTCCGACCAAAACAAGCTTCAGAACCTGGCCTAGTAGGATTTCTCTCGTGGTAGTGGGCGCTAGTTACCGCTAGAACAACTGTAATGTGCATGTGTAATTAGGCCTAGTAATTAGTTAGCTCTATCCGGGCTCGTTGTCACCAGACCCAAGTGGTTCGAATCCATATTGGTGAATTGTCCAATATTCCAAACTGCTCATTGCCATCACAGGAATACTACCAACAAAGAAACGGTATTATGCGATAACCACATGCATAGTGGTATGTCTGCGACTACAGGAGTCGTTGCGCGCAAGTTAAGTCACAAAGATTTATTTATACTTTCCCCCCACATCTCATAGGATGAATACATACAATCCCCCTCGGGAACAGTTGAGCAGAAGCCAGCGAATTCCAAACCATTAAATGGGTTTAATCTTAAAGTGTAGCGAGATCAGTGAGAAGACCAAGCATTTCAGATCCTGGATTAGGTAGTAGAACACCCGCAGCCCTTCGGGGTCCTTGCTTTCTTGAACATCTACGAGGGAGCCGATCTTTGCCGTCTGACCAAAGGTAACAGATGAGAATCAGAATGTCCTTCAATACGCCAGACGTGAAAAACCCGCAAGCGTTATCCGAACAATTGCAGGGTCAAATACTCACGGTGAATGATATGTGTTCTTTGCCCATCACGATCTCAAGCTCCTGTCGTCCAACCCGGTCCGGAACAGGCCACAATTTGTCGTCCTCCCTAAATCGCAACAGAACACCGGAATGTCAACAACCCAATCTATCATATGCACCCAGCGACGAGGGCCCTTTCCCAAGATCTCCTCAACACGCACTTTAGGATCTCACTGTCGGTAACTATTCTCTTCAACTCCTGAATGAGCGATGGGCTAATGTACACCTCCTTTCGGATTAAAGTGTCGTTTTTGTAGTTTGAGGAGTTGGCATATCGTAGTTTGCCGTCCGGCCTAAACTCGAACTCGAGGAACTCATGTCCAAACTTGCCAATGTGGCCGACGCTGGTGCGAGAGTGAATCGCGATGTCAGATCTACTTTATGGACGTAATGACATACGCAGAAGAGAGAAAGCTTACTAATATCGAACATAAAGCTCTTCTTCTCCCGTAGCCATTTTGTCAATCCAGGGGCGAATATCTGCTGGAGCGATGCTTTCGCAGGCGTTAACTGCCAACAACTAAGCAGTCCTTGTTGCCATAGAAATCGCAACGCGGAGTCTCAACAGATGCAGGTTGCTTCGCGCTCACCGTCCCAACACCGAGGTTCTTTTTGGGGAATCGAGGCTAACCATGTACCGGGGTAAAGCGACACCCATGGACTTTGAACGTACGAATTTGTTTGCAGGAAGTGAGGGCTCCCCGTGGCTTCGAGCTGTGTCCTCAGCAGCCGAGAAAGCGTCTCCCGAAGAGACGGCCGCCTCAAGAGAACAAGGGAACTGTGTTACTGCAGGCGAGTTTGGACAACTTGTTCATCCCAACACCTTTTCGCTGGTTCTCATTGAAGCCAAAACCTGTAGGTAGTTTGTTCGCGTTGGACCCTAGTCCACTGCAGTCAACATCTGTGGGGTCACGATCTCCGAAGGACCAGCGCCGTGTCTTGCACCCTCGACGTAGAGCGAACACCGGGTCTCCGAAGTACCGCTGTGGATCCGACGGCTTCAGTGGAAGCGATTCAGATGGAGACGAAGATGTTCCAGTCAAAGGGGTATGTAGATCTGTAGATAATTGGATGGCGGCAGCTTGGGAGTCATTCCTCATATGATGCGCATCATATTCCAGAATGCAAAGAAGCGCAAGAAGAGGGAGGAAGCAAGCGCCCTCACTGGATATAGTTCCACGTCAAAGCCAAGCGAAGGTTTCAGTCATCGAGCCCTTCTCTTGCCTTACATGATCAGTGGGTGTGTTTCAATCTCGCTCTTCTATCTGGCTACCAAATATTGATACTTAACGAACGTGTGCCTTTAGTTACATACAAATGTTCTTTTCGATGTTCATAATCGCCATCATGCTGTACATGATTGTGCAATTTATCCTAACTGTGCGTCACGACCTGGAGATGAAAGCGGAGGAGTACTCTGTTGGTATGACTTTTGCTGGTCTATCGGTTTCCGATGTCCTTGGCTCACTATGTTATATTATAGAAATTATTCA
This sequence comes from Spizellomyces sp. 'palustris', assembly GCA_006535965.1. NCBI lineage: Eukaryota > Fungi > Chytridiomycota > Chytridiomycetes > Spizellomycetales > Spizellomycetaceae > Spizellomyces > Spizellomyces sp. 'palustris'. The sequence continues at coordinate 224,040 of QEAR01000004.1, read as the reverse complement.
TCAAGTAGCGGAATGTTCGAAGAACTACATCGAAAACAGATGTGACCCGAAAACCCGTGTACAGTATATGCAGAAAGCGTGTCAGGAATGGGAAATTTGCATGCAAAGAGATCCGAAAGAAGTTGGCAGGTAAATCTTGTTAGACTGTGCTGGTGCTAATCTGATGCTGATTGCAGTTGTGGTCTATCAATAGACTCAAAGTCGGTGCTGAAACGCTCGCTGAAATCCTTAACAAACTTGTGGAACCACTTTCATATAAAACCATGGCCTTTGGGACAGTTCTGTTGTTCGGCACGCTCTTTTTAACGTCGACTGCCTTCAACCTAGTCAAGGCGAGGGCTTCCTCACCTCCGAACCCAGTTCCCATTCACATGCACGCTCCTCCCGGACCCGCGTATCAATACCAATTTATGCCCTCACCTTCCCCTACACAGTCATATTGGGATCGATCTTCACGACCTGCGATTATGGGTAAGTATTGATGTCAATGATGCCCATTGCAAGTGGACGCGAGCTGATAGTAGGTGACTGGGCAGGTGTTCCATCTAGTCCGAGCTCAACAGGAAGACCTGATTCAAATTCTATAATACGACGACAGAGACGAGTGCAAGGGTTCGTGGAGGAGGAATCATATTAAGCGCGGTTTAGTCCCAAGGGCATCCCCATATTTTGGTAACGGTAAAGATGTCGACTTTGCCCCGTCACGGAAATGTATATTGAGCTTGACTTTATTTGTAAAAATTGTCATAAGATGATGTATATAAAATATTCTATTAGTGTTGCAAACAGGCATGCAAATGTCACCCTTGAATCCCAACATTGCATGTAAATGAATCCTGCATACATAAGCGATGAAGGATTGCTTCACATGTTTTACATGGCATACAGCGTTTGTGCCCTGGCTTTGCAAAAGGAGAGTGTCTTCTTACGCTCGGTGAGTAAGCACATAGTTAAGTTGGAGCACGTACATAGGGGGTTGCGATGGGCCATTCGCAGGAGGGACATGTAAAATCCATACCTGATGGCGATTGGATGGGATATTATTTCCATCACTGTTGATTTTGATGCAGAATTTCTCAATAACCTTGCTGTCGTGTCGAAAGAGGTGGATTGATGGGGCGCCTTATGGTGTGAATGCTGTGGGATGCTGTACACTACCTGCAGGCGTTCCAGGTTACGCAGTGCCGAAGACAATTCATCTGACAAGTCTTCTGATGACAGCGGTATGATAGCGGTATTCGGATATATGATGAGGTACAATCTGTAGCAAGGACAAGTGTTCAGCATTGCGTTGAACACTTCCAAACTCAACATTTGCTACTACTAGGACGTGCATTATAGGCTTTTACAGTCAGACTCTTGCCTAATGCTTTATCACAAACGACAGATTTCCCTTTCAATGCGCACGACAAATCAATAGCTGCACAGACAAAACAATAAATTTGATTTCTTTGACAATGTAATTAAGGCAATGTCAACAGCCCATAGTATTCGAGATCCTCTGTGGTTTAAAACATAGATTTTTGTTACCAATTACTACTGGTATCAATTCGGAACATGTCTACTGGCAATACCTTCTTCCTTCTGCTTATTATCTTCTTCCTTCCGCTTCTTCTTTTGCGGCGGTGCCGAACGGAAAGCGATTGGCTTTCCCGTCTGGGAAGACCCGAATTAGCACTTACGATTTTGGTCGTTGAGTCAAATTGATGTGCCATTTACCTTTTTCTTAACAGGTGCCCTGGCTCTCTCCAAGGCCCGCTGTACTCTCTCTTCTTGCAAAGCTCTTTGAGCTTCCATTTTCTCCTCGCGCAAGCGCTGGCGCCTCTCCTTATCTTTCATCTGATCGTGGGATTTATTAAGACTCATCAATCATCCCGCCGCCATATTGTTCGAATACCTTTTCTGCTTGTTCAACTTTGTCAGGTGGCATCATCTCAATGGTTTCGAACAGTTGCTCCAGCCGGTTTTCAATGCTGGTTAGCATGGAAAGTGTACTTAGGCTCGCTTCGTTGTCACCAATACAGCGCCGGTACACCTCTTTCACTTTGTGATTGAGTTCCTCCAGTAATTTTTCTTGAGATTCTCCACCAAGATTTCCCGTGGAGAACATCCTAAAATTGCAATGAAAAGAGTTCAATTATAGCACAGGCCCAAGACACTTGCAAACGGGAGCAGACGCACTTTGCACGCTCTTCTAGCATCTTAGCCTTCTCATCCTCCCGCGCGATGGCCGCGTTGAGGAAATCTATTTGCTGTTTGAGACTCTGAGTTTCGTGCTCCCTGTCCAGCCGTAGGTTAGGCACAGAATATGGAAAAACAGTGACTTTCTATCCATACATTCTCGCTTCTGTATCAACAATCTTCTGTTTAAGCTCTTCAAGGGTTTCTTCTGTTTCCTGACAGTTTTGTATTAACGCCAAGTTGTTCTCCTCCAGCTCGGCGAAAATGTCCAGTAGCTGCTGGGGTGTCTTGAAATATAGCAAAGGTTCCTCATCCTCATTTCCATAGTCGTTCGCTTCATGTTCATCTTCCTCGGCTTCTGCGTTCTCATCCACATCTCCGTCTCTGTCTTCCACGGCATTCGATACACTTCCGTCCCCTCGGCCGGGGTCTCGTGCGCCGCTCTTCGCTGTTCGAACGGTTCCTCGCTTTCCTGAGCGACGATTCTTGTAGGTGCTTGCACCTGTACATCGTTACAAGAGTTTAATGAGAGGCATTGATACAGTTGCAGTTCGATATCATTGCCTACTCACGTGCTGATGCTACACTGCTACCACCGTCTGAAGATGCCTTCCGCTTTGGCTCATATTTTGAGTCCTAGCGCAGAATACTAGACGACTTAGCGTCTTGAACGGAACCAGAAAGTACCTAACAGGGAACCTCGTACCTTTCCCTTCAGCTTGACCTGTTCTTCGAAATATTCTTTGGGGGTGAGCTTGTCCAAAAATTCTCGGTATCGTTGCAAATCCTTCAGTTGATCTTCATTCTTGGACATGTCGCTACGGATACTCATAATCTGAACATTGAGCTTCTTTATCTCCTGTATCTTTTCGAGCTTTGCCTTGGTTTCCTGCTCCGCTCTATAAAGAAAGGCTCAGAGGATGACAACCCAGCAAAATCAATTTTGTTTAATGCACTTTTTTATTGCTTCCACAGAGTTCTTGTCATTCTCCTTTAAGAATGCATCAAACTTCGCGGCATCCTCTTCCAGGGCCTTCTCATCGTCAAGCAACTTCTGTTCTTCTGCCTGAATTCATTACAGTCAAGTACAAATCATTTCAAATCATGCGTATTCACTCAGGCAAACCTGCGCAATCTCCTCCAACTTGTGCATCTCCTCCCTCTTGACACCAAGAGCGTATTGGACAAGAAACATCTCCCTCTTCTTCGCGATGAAGTCGTGCAGGTTCTCCTTCCCGAAGTGGCGGTCAACTATGCTCCAAGATATAATTTATATACATAAAATATGGGCAGTTTTAGTGGTCGTAGGTCGTACCTCGTGCCTGCCGATTCGTAAGTATCTTGTCTGAATCTCTTCTTCGAAGTTGCTCATAAAACTGGATGTCGTCCGGTTCTTCAGCAAGTAGCTCTTTGAAGTTCTTCCGCTTGATCACATTCTTTTCATGAATGTGGAGATTTCGCATTTGCTCCTTCGCCTGGTCCAGCCAAAAACGTTCAGCAAAAGGTAGACAGTACATCTACCGCATAGTTTACACCTCCTGTTTCTGTCGTCGTTCATCTTCCCGCATAGCAAAGACTTCCACATCTGAAGGCATATGAAATGGGTTTTTGCTTCTTCTGATTGAATCTCCTTTCCCCTCATCTCTTCTGCGATCTCCGTCCAGGTGGTCAGAATCGCCTTTGTTCAGCGTCATCCCATAGCTGGGTCTCGGAATCTCAGGCAGTTTTAAAATTTTGCTTCTAGGGGAGCCTGTAACATTGGATCCTTCTGTTGGCATTTGTAATGATTGTGGAATATCTTCTATGGGTATGCCCACCTGGTGCCACTGTCCTCCGCACCGTTCTTCGTCGTTTGCTCTGGAGACAACTGCCAGGTGAGTAAATTGCACGCAGTAGCCAACAACCATAGTTCCAGAAGGTTCCTACCTCTTCTTGATGTACCCACGGACTGCTTGCCACCGCCGTTGATGCCATTGCTGGTGCTGTGGAGAGGATTCACTTGCATTGAGATATACAAAGATATCACATTGTTTCTGGGTCGGAGGGTGCTTACCTATCCCAGCATGACTGTGCTCATAATAGTGGGGCTTAGATATGTAACGAAGTCCTCGCGTTTCAAAGTTGCATGCAGCTGCATTGCATTCCATCTGAGCACCATTGTGCGCCATCTCTACCACAATGGGGTCTCGAACGACCACCCTTATGGTAGTCGTCGTTGGATTTTTCATGCTGTATGTGTACTTTCAGTATGCTGCAGAAGCTCAATTTCGATTGTAAGGGCACTCCCAAATCCTTTTGCCACCAGTGTTAATTTACTCACATGTCTCTCCTCAACAGTTCCATAGGGATAAAACAAAAGGAAAATTTTGAGCATCCTACTGACCCGGTTATCCCAAAGGAGCAAGATTCCAAGTCTTCAGAGAATTGGGAGCAAGCAGAAAGCAAACGGCCGCCGACACCCCCGGGCACCTCATGTCCACTGTGTCCTGAGGTTCCTCAGGTTTCAAGTTACAAAAGCGAATTTGCCGTACTGAATACGCTTAAAGCCCCTTTCAACGAACTTACCATTGCGGAGCATCCCACCTATGGAACCTGTCTTCTAACAGACTCATCGTCTACGCCTGTGACTTGCTCGTCGGATGAGCATATTCATCATGAAACGTTGGTGCATCCCGCGCTGGTTCTACATCCGTTTCCGCGGCGGGTTCTAGTAGTAGGAGGCATTGTAGAGGCGCCAGTCCGAGAGGTGCTGAAACACTTCTTGGTTCGCGAAATAACATGGGTAGATCAGAAGGACCTGATAGAAGGACCCAAAAGATTTCTACCCTCGGAATACGGATATGAGGACCCTCTGAAGCGTGTAGATGTTCAGAATACGGCTGGCGCAGGATATATGCGATATGTAGATCACGCAAAGCGCCATTATGACGTGATTATCATCGCCGATGATGCCCGTCACGTCAAGCGGGAGAACAATTGGAAAGGAGCAGCTTCAGTGGAGAAGCGAGCAGAGGTCATTGAAGCCGCGCAGGCAGCCCTAAAGCCAGGAGGCGTTTTGGCCGTTTTCAGTGGAGAAATTGAGGGACCCGCATGGGAAGATCGGAGACTCCTTCGTCGATACTTTCCTCGAGTATTCCTCGGAGCTCGGTATATCCCCTCTGTAGGTGCCCCGGTGGCATATGCTTACGCAACTAGGTCAGAGGCGCCCCCCGACCCAGGAATGTTGGCACCCGAATACATTGACGCCCGACTGCGGCGCACGACCATTGGAGGTACCAGAAGCTACGATGGACTGACACATTTACATATGTTTGCGTTGACGAAGGATATGCGTGACGAGATTGACAAGGAAGATCTGAAGGCTAGGGAAATATCTGCTGCAACCATTGTTGTTGGAGCAACGCCATCGGAGCTCCTCCATGCACCTTACGAGGAAGTACCATTCTTAGATCCCGTAACTCAAGGCGAAACCATAACTCGGGAATTCTATGGTTGTGCTAACGAGGCCTTTAATATGACAAATATGAAGACTATCGTAGAAGGCGCCGTAGAGAAGATGAACGGACGTCTTGTGTTTTTGAACGCAACCGAGCTGAAGGAATTCAAAAACAGCACAGGTGCAACCAAACCGATCCCAATGCTCTCCGTGGTAGCAATGACGGAGGGAGGGAGCATCACGTTGCACGCATGGCCAAATTCCCAGTACGCTGCGGCGGATGTGACCAACTTTAACAACTGGGCAGTAGGAGAGGAGGTTATGAATCACATTTTCAATGAACTTGGTGCGTTCCCAGAATGAATTCGCAACGATACTACGCACACTCTGATTTTGAATGGATCGCCAGATGCCACAAAAAGCATCGGCTCAACTTCTCTAAGAGGAAGTCTCACACGCTTTGCGTCTGCACCTATTCTTGACCACGTCAAGTACCCCGTTCCATATAAGCAAAACCCAAAAGTAGAATTTCGAGTCTCACCCACAGCAGGATCCGGAAATTTTGCCAAGGAGACCATCATGAAAGGAGAAATAATTTTCGAAGGTCCTATTGAAACTTATTTGCTGACTAAGGAAGAGATACGGGCGAAACCCAAATGGTTGGAGGAGTTCATGATGCATTATGGAGAGCAGGTCCGTGCAGACTAAAAGGACGCGAAATGGATTCTCCCCGCTTATCTTGATGTATCATGCAGGCTGAAGATGGGATCTTTGTGGGCCCCCCCTACGCGGATCTCGATGCGTCGTACTTTACAAATCATCATTGCGATGCTAATCTTTGGTAAGGCTCAGATTTTGCGAATTGCACCTCAAGCCGCTTACAACTAGAATGTGACACCAAAATTCTGTTGTCCTTAGGTACGAAGATTACGATATCATGGTGGCAAGACGAGAGATCGCCGTTGGCGAGGAGCTCAACTTTGATTGTGAGTGCCCATCATGTATTATCACTTTCTGTTGATGATAGATTGCTGAGTATCGTTTCGGCTACAGATGGAACCATATATAGTGATCCTGAGATTTTGGACATCAATCCTTGCCAATGTGGAGCACGGAACTGTCGTAAACACATCACCGGTAACGACTGGAAGAAGGCAGAAGTGCAGGAAATGCATGGCCTGGAGCATTTCTGGCCGCATGTACAAAAGAAGATCCTCAAGACTTCGAAACTGCGGAAACGGGAAACACTTGCGGAACTGTAGCATATTGAGCTTGAGAGATTGTTCCTTTCCGCTTCGATCTACGTATTCTGAACTCGCAGCATGTACATAAATTCACTAATCCTAGGCGTATTTTTGTGAAGAGACATTTGCATGAGTACCTTACACGTTATCCGGACGTGCTGTGCCACTGGCTCCAACACTGACAAGAAGCTTCTTCTCCACTTTTTTGCGGATTTAGCATGATGGACAATATACTTTGCACCTAAACCAATCCCTTTCGTACTTTACCTGTGAATGCAGCACATTTGATAATTTGGTCTGCGACTAATCACGACATTCTCGAACCTGCAACCGGACTGAAGGAATCTTGGCGGCATTCTCCCGTAAGCAGACGTCAAACGATCGCTGGAATTGTTTGGTAGTAACCATACGTTTATTATCAATGGTTTCAGTAAAGTAGGGCGGACGTATTTACTTCGGCAGGCAAAAAGGCGGTAGTATTCAAATCTCAAAGCAAGAGGCCTTGGGAGAGGGCTTCTTGTGACTGGGAGACCAGGCGGCTACGTTTTGGACGTACGACTTGGTTGACACCTGTTGCGCGCGGAAACATTTGACTCGCGCAATTGACGAGTGCAGGGAACACAAGGGCGACGAGACTTATGTTAATTCCATGACCGAGTGGAAAAGAAGGGTATGCCATTAATTGACAGTCAACGAGAGTTTGCAACCATGCCGAAGAGGCCTCATGCGGCTGATTTCATGGATTATAGTTTACCCAAGGTAAATCTGGCCGGAAGTAGTGTTAGCCTCTCTTCGTTGGAGTCAGAAGCGGTTGATATGAGGGTGGAGTGTAGAGCGTGGACGTTGTCATGTTCACCGCATCTTCGTCGTTTGGTTCTGAAGAGCATTGAGTGCTCGCTGGCCGACCATTCTCCAGAAGCTTCTGAAGAAACCACACCGGCGGCCTCCAATGTTATAGACGATAGTGTTATGCGCCGATTGGGCGGCGAACATGGTCAAGGGTGTTAGATGAGCAGGTTGGAAACTCAGTATAGTTACCCACCTCAAGGATGTATTTTGATATCATTCTATTTATATGTGGATCTAGCTGACCTATTATTCGTTGTTGTATTATCACAATATAGAGTCAAACACCTGACGAGCAGAACCTGTCCACAATGAATCTCAGAAATAACTGGCCACGCCAGGGAATGCCAACAGAGCAGAGAAAGCCTTCTGACGCCATCCCTCAGATCGAGCAAGTTTTGAAGAGGAATTACAGTTATGAGATGGAAGAGCCACTAAACCTTGAATTCTCCATGGACACAAATACCCATGATGATCGATTGCCTACGCCAGGATTAATCCCGGCTACAAGCCCTGTGAAGGAGCAAGGTTCCACTCAATTGACTGTCAATTCATCCATGGATGGCGGGACAGGCACTGTCCTCTGCGCTTCTGCGATGCATCGTAGCCCTGAATGTGATGATGTTGAGACTGGTTGTACGACGGAGGAAAACCGACGAAGCCTTCTTAGCTTCAGCGTAACGAATCCAAAAAGAAATCCCAGGAGAACGTTCTATCCATCCTTACAAAGTGGCCGCGACACTGACCCCGACGCAGGTGAGAGAACCGGAGCAAAGTCGCAACACTGGGAACCGCGAGAAACGTCATCCACATACCACCCTCGAGAGCGAGGTCCATTAGCTACCTGTAAGCAGAAGGGAAGTCACTGGAAGTCACCGAAGAAGGTCTCAAAGTGCGCTAGTACGTTTAATTAGAAACATTCGCATGAGTATTACAGCCCTCACTCACTTCCATCTTCATGTTCGGTTGCACGCAACTGTCAATAGAAAATAAAGTCAAGCATGCACACGTTAACCGGTCTAGGCCTCACCTCGATAAGCGGACATTGGAACCTACAAGGGAAACATCTGTTGCAGATCATAATCACTTGCCGCTAAGCACAGCGTCCGCTCAACAAACAATGTCGAGCGAAACCAAGGGAGTTAACGGCCGAGATGATGCAAAACTTAATAAACGAGAAGATGCTAAGTGTCACAATGCGAAACCATCTCCAACAGAGAGCAAACAACAGGAGTCTCGCTTGCGCCTGAGTTCAGAAGTGGACCAAAGATATTTCAGGTATGATACCGCTCTATCACCGCGTGGAATACTTCATCATTGGACGCTAATATCGCCTTCAGCCTGCACAAGGGGAACGATATCTACGTGGGCAAAGTCGCATTCCGTCACATGAATGAATTGTCTATGAGGTTCTTGAATGCATTATGTGGAGACGATACCTCCACCGAAAACCTCTTTGAGAAGAAAATCTGTATTCGGCACATGATCGACATGGATGTGGTGAAGTCCGCCTTCCAGAAATTAAGTGCAGCGGAAGATTACGGAATCGCGGCTTTCGAGCTTCCAGATGTGGGAGACCAGGAACCTTTCAGAAACTTGATGCAGTATCTTGGCGAGAAACGACGTGTAGGTCCCATGTTCAATGAAGTACTTCGAAGTGCAGAACTGAGCTAATTATTTCTGGTAGGCCGGTGTGGTAATGTTTACGGGGCTGGCAGGAATCATTATTCCGGGCAACGACGCACCAGCGATTTTACATAAAGATCTGGACAGTGCTCCATATCTCTACTGCTCTCTTATGCACACTTCCCATTCTCCTTCTCACGTTGCGCTGAGTAAACCGCCAAGGAATCCTTCCCATCCCAAGCTCTCGCTTCCCGCGCCTATGGTGGCGATGACGGAGTACAGAAAGCTGTTTCTAAGAGCTGTCCACCGGATGCCGCCAAATGTAAGTACGTTTTTATCCAGATTGTGGCTCCTGCGGGCGATTTACAGACGTGTATTTTATGCTCTGTATAGATCCAATGGATAGTAGAGGGCAAAAGGATCCGTATTTTTGCGCCTTCCATTCTGGCAACGTCCGAGGTTAAATGGCTCCTTGAGCAGTACGGGGCAAGTGTGGATGATAACACTGCGGAATGCGAAGTGATCATGGTAAGCCTCTGATGTGTTAAACCTCTGCCTTACGAAAGATAAATAACAGTCTTGCTGCAGGTGCATAGGTGGTTTCACGACCAGATTCACATGTTACCAGGTCTTAATAACTTGAAAAAAGCCATGGTCAGGTTCGTTCTCTGGGGGGAAACTCTTCCCCAATTGGTTAGAGGGCCCGAAGTACTCTTCCCAGGAGGTGAGGATGTTCATGAAGGATTACCGCGTCTCTTTCGTCTTTCTGTGCATCTAATACGTAAGGCGACAGACGGCGGTATAATCACCTTTACCACGGACGTGCTGATGGCGGATACTGGTCCTGCGTGGCTGAGGATGTTTCAAACATTTCTCCAAAAGGTAATCTTGCAGCTGACGAACCGGTCATGCTGTTAAACTTACTGGATTGACAATCTATTCTGCCCATGGATCAGTCGCACCCCATCTCAGGACACTGGGGGGTGATACTGCATCCTTCCGTCTGGGAAATGATGCAGCAATTGTCTCAGGCACTCACCGAAGATGAGCCTGTCCTATTCAGGTGAGCATTACTCCTCTTTGCTCGTTTAGCGCATTCTGGGACCTAAATATCTTCCCCTGAAAAACAGAGTGCAGGAGGTCTATTTTATATTGCAGTCCCTCAAATTACATGGCTTGTTAAGGATTGGACAACGGAGTGATATATATGATGTAGGTTTTGTCTTTGCCTTAAGTGCCCGGATGTCAAATAGATCTGACCGCCAGGAACGCGCTTTCTTACAACAGCATCCTGAAGAGCAGCAGAGAGTGTATCACATGCTTGTTCGCTTACAATACTCTTGGAGTCTTAACTTTCGGCATTTTGTATGCGTTTCCTTGTCCGCGAATCGTGCAGAGGCAGATATTGTCGAAGGGATAGACCAGCTGTCACCGGAAGAATTCTCGCGACAATTCATTTACAAATCATAGCCGCTACTGATGCTGGACTTATAATAGGCTCCAATTTCATTGTCTTTTATTGCTGCTTTGCGCTGTATTGGAAGTTTGAGAAATAAGGAAATTGCGAAAGAACGAATATCTTGAATTCACGTGACGATGGATCGTACCGAATCGCTGGGTCGACCAGAACCACAAGCAACCGCTTTGTCCTGGCGATACCTCAACATCTTGAATCAGCGGTCCTGACGCGAGCATTTTGTGCATCGATTTCCTTCGCGCGGCCCCATACACCTCTACTATCCCATAACGAGGCGACCCTCTAGAAGCGTGAAACATGGTCGCCAGCGCCCTTTTCATTTTGGACCTCAAGGGCAAGGTGAAAACGCCATCTTGACCACTGCTAAAATGAAAATGGGTCCCAGTTCCTGACCTTCGCATGTCCACTTTAAGGTCCTTATTTCTCGAAACTATCGCGGAGATATTCCCATGTCTGCTGTAGAGAAGTTTATGCCTCTCATTTTGGAAGCGGAGGAAGAGGAGCAGACTCCGACACCTATAATGTCGACCGAAGATGGCATTCACTTTCTCTATGTGAAGCATAACAACCTTTATTGTATCCTTTGAAAGCGATGGATGGTTGCTTGCGCGAGAGAGCATATAGCCCATCTTCTGTTTTGTGTCCTTTGTTGTTGTGGATGTCTTTTGTTTCCTTGACTCTCGACTACTGACAGTATTGGCAATGACCAGGAAGAACTCAAATGCAGCGACAATATTATTGTTCCTTCATAAGCTGATAGAGGTAGCGTTGACTGCTGGGAAGGGGCGCCAGAATCACACACTAGATCGGAACCATCAATAACATATTCCGTGTCTGCGCCAGGTCTTTACAGAGTATTTCAAGGAGCTTGAGGAGGAATCTATCCGGGATAATTTTGTGATTATTTACGAGTTACTTGATGAAATGATGGATTTCGGATACCCACAAACCACAGAACCCAAGATTCTACAGGAGTACGTAAAAGGAACGGGAAATCGATCGCGACATTCCCAGCATTGACACATTTTCTACTTAGATATATCACACAAGAATCCTATAGACTTGAAAGCCAACCCCGTCCTCCCATGGCTGTCACCAATGCCGTGTCATGGCGTCCCGAAGGAATAAAATACAGAAAGAACGAGGTGTTCTTGGATGTGGTCGAATCGGTGAATTTGCTGGTAAACGCAAATGGAAATGTATTGCGGAGTGAGATTTTGGGAGCGGTCAAAATGAAATGCTATCTGAGTGGGATGCCTGATGTACGTTTGGGACTAAATGATAAGGTGCTCTTCGAGAGTACCGGGAGGAGTAAGTAGAAGATCAGACTTTGGGGGCAAGGTGACTTGTTGGCCTTGTGCTGACTTTCGCCTGTCCTTCATATACAGCCCCGGGAAAGGGAAAGGCCGTCGAAATGGAGGATGTGAAGTTCCACCAATGCGTTCGGTTGGCGCGGTTCGAGAGTGACCGGACGATTTCCTTCATTCCACCAGACGGCGAGTTTGAGCTGATGTCATACCGCCTGAATACGCAGGTTAGCACCGCAAGGCGGCGATGTTCTGTCTGCTCCCACAGCATGCATTGAAATTCTGCTACTTTGTTTCATGATCGCAGGTGAAACCACTTATTTGGTGCGAAGCAGTTATAGAATCTCACAGTGGGTCTAGGGTTGAGTACATGATAAAGGTGGGTTTGGTCTTTGATCTGCGACGCCTCTCTGCCGTCTAATAATTTTCCTCCCCATGAGTAGGCCAAAGCTCAATTCAAGCGAAGATCATCAGCAAACAACGTTGAAATCATTGTTCCCGTGCCGGAGGATGCTGATACTCCAAAGTTTAAGGTGCAGACGTCAGCAGAATGCCATCTAGTTTGTTCTCTAATACTGATTGTGGCGGGCTGCAGAGCACCGTCGGATCGGTGTCGTACGCACCTGAGAAGAACGCAGCTGTATGGAAGATCAAACAGTTCCCTGGTGGCAAAGAGTTCATGATGCGGGCACATTTTGGACTACCCAGTGTTAAAAGTGGTATGTTGTCGCGTGCTGATGTAACATTACGAAAATATTCCCGGCTGATTGCACGTATAGAGGACCCGGACAAGCGACCGCCGATTTCTGTCAAGTTTGAGATTCCCTATTTCACTGTCTCTGGCATTCAAGTGCGGTATCTCAAGGTTGTGGATAAGAGCGGCTACCAGGCGTTCCCTTGGGTACGATATATTACGCAAAATGGAGGTATGTAACCAAAACTGGCGAAAATGGTATCATGTCTGTACAGCATGGAAATGTGACGCAATCCGTCTTCCAGATTATTTCATGCGACTCCCAGAACCAGTCAAGACGTCAAAACTCGGTGCAATCTAGATCGACGGTAACTGGACTTTCAATCAAATGCTTCCCATTTCACTGCACTGGCGGCCGCCTAAGGTTCCGTTGGAACCTATACAGAGATATATGTCTCCGTTCTTCTATGTTATACCCATCTAAGGGCAGCGTCTCTAGTTTGCCTTCTTGAGGCGTTTGCCTTCATTTACGGCTTTAGCATCAGCGCCGATTCTCCATATGGGCATGGCGATCCAAGCGATACAGGAGTACAGTCCGTCCACGAACGCGTTATTTGCTGGTGGTGCACCTGGTCCCATAGCATAATCAAAATCTTTAGGGATGAATTTGCGGCAGTAAAACGAACCTCCATTTAACCTACCTTTTGTCATACTCCTGATCAAATCGCCCGTAAAATCAGAGCTAATGCTGTAATGCTCCTTCTCTATCCCTCTCATCAAAATTGCAGCAGCCTTTGCGGGAGTCACGCCTTCATCTGCCCCTTCTATATCTTTTGTGAGCTGCGGCTTAGTCTTATTTTCCTCTTCCAATCCAGGGGAGTAAATGGTGCCAGGGAAGTAGATGTGAACCTTGATGCCATACATTAATAGCTCCATTCTGAGCGCTTCAGCTAATCCCCTGACAGCAAACTTGGCACCGCAATATGCTGCGTAACCTGGTAGACCCATCAATCCACACACGGAAGACACGAACACGAGCCGGCAGGACGCGGGTGATGAGTGGGTGAGAAACGACTGGACGGCGGCATGAGCAGTGTACGCGGCTGTAAAGTAGTCTGTTTGCATTTCCTTTTCGAGATCAGCGGCTGACGCTGATGCGAAGAAACCAGGACGTGCCGAGCCTTGTGGGTTCGCGTTAGTGTAAGCAGGGTCTACGAGCGACGTCATGAAATATTCCACATACCAGCACACATGAAAACATAATCCACCTTCTTCTTCGTTTCCTGTTCAGCTCTTTCCATCGCGTTGGCCGCTAGGTCCGGCACACATAAATCGGCACTTTCGTAGCGAATAACCTGCTCCTCAGACGACTTGCAAGCGGAGATCTCCAGTTGTGCTGCCTTCAGCTTATCCACAGATCGAGCTACGATCGTGACATGCGCCCCTCGCTTGGCAAGCACTTTTGCGAGGGCAAGCCCTGTGCCTTGTGAACCGCCTGTAATGTAGACATGCTGGGTGTTTGTAGTCAGTGGTGTGCAGAAGGGAGCAAGTACACGGGAGGTAATACCTTGTCTTTCGGTTCGAATGAGTTCTTGTCCTTGTTCCGGAAGACCATGGTTGCAAAGGCCAAGAGGAAAACTATGCTACTCGCAACGACAATAGAGGGAAGACCTGCAATCATTACCGACATGCCCTGTAGGAGGAACGCTGCGGGCGCTGAGGCTGTAGGGTGATTTGATAATTGCTTAGCCGTCCGATCAGTTTTGTTCTGCAACTCAACATTGTGATGCCCGACAACGGCAGCCGAAGACAGCCGACCAAAATTCCAAAGAATTGGCCACCGAATATCCGCTACCTATCACAGAATGAGTGGTCCGGAGAAGTCCCTCCTGACATTCTTTCGTATTATCTCCCCCGATGCTCCTGGAACAAATTGAAATGTTCTTCCCCTAGCCCTTCACCGATAACAACGACCAAATTTCCTGTAAAATCAAGCCTAAATCCTCCAGGACCCTCCCGTCTCGTCCGAATTGTCCGCGTAACATCACCCACCCATCCCGCCAACGGCCAACTTGGCCTCGTCGCCGCTGCCAATCTCTCACCTCGCTCACACATTCTCGACTATGTAGGCTGTGTACATACCTCTTCCACAGCCTCAACAACAAGCGATTATATTCTCTCTCTTGATCGTATCACGCAATTGTCCGTAGATGCCGAGCTTGCTGGCAACGAAGGACGTTGTATCAACGATTTTCGTGGAGTTGCTGAGAAGCCCAACGTGGAGTTCGAGACCTACCGTTGCGAAAAGACGGGGGAGGTCCGGGTGGGCGTTTGGGCACTGACCAAAAAGATTGCGAAGGGTGAAGAGCTCCTGGTAACGTATGGAAAAGGGTTTTGGAAGGAGAGGGGATTGATCGCTTGATATGCCGCGATCATTGCAGGTCCACATGATCGCGTGCATTAACAGGCATTCAAGACGCACTGAGTGCGGTGACGTGAGAGATAGATGCAAAACGCAGCAGTAGGTACTATTACTCGGACGTCACTTCCAAACCTACGGCACCTCTCGGAGCGACTACACTTTCATTATCTACCCACTCTTTGTCTATGACCACTACTGTTAGTTCTACTCTTCCAGCACTGAATAACTTCACATCTTTTCGCTGCCCCGCCTGTTCCAGGGGCACTCCACAAACAGCCATGATCATATCCCCGTGATACTGCCTTTCGTCGCTCCTGTACTGCAAGTTTACCCAGCTGCTCATTTATGCGAGTCCGTGCGTTCACCGCGACGTTATGCGCCTGAAGTTGTACATTTTGTTCCCGGAGCTGAATATTGTGAACGTACTGGTTTGGTTCCGGTCTTAGCGAGGTGGTATCCGGTGAACCGAGTCTGTTTGTATTACCTTCATTAGCGATCCTATTGCGATACTAGCATGTGATCGTGCAAAGTCCCGCTCTCGCAGAGTCCAGTAAGATTTCATCGGTAGAGGTGTTTGTGGTGTCGATGGCTGGACGAGTCGTATCTGATGTTAGAATGAAGTACAATAGGGTAGATGTGCAACAGAAAAGAAGGGCAAAGAAGGGCCTTGCCTTAGTTGGTCTGACAGATGCGCTCCTAACTGGAGTCGGCTATCAGAGAACCGAAATATTGCGAATGTCAGCAAGTTGGGCCGTTCACAACATAGATATGTACTCACCCCAATTTCCTTTGCTGTAACCGGTCTTGAAAAATCAGGTCTGATACTGCTTGGTATGGATGTTGGTTCTCCCATGACTGTACGTGATAATGGAAATGATAGGAAAAATGCATTAATACAAAATGAATCAGATTGAGGCGAAACGTGGCATACAGAAAAATCCCGGTGTGAAGTCTTCGGGTGGTTGGGGAGTTGGTGGATGCTCTGAGACCAGAAAACACAAGTCAATTACATTAGCAAAAATGAAACACTCGTGAAGATCCATTCACCTTCTGGAATAGAAATAACTGGTGCGGGTTCTGGTTCTGGTTCTGGTTCTTGTTCCGGTGCTGCTGGGATAGGCGTGGGTCCTCGGGTAGGTACCTCAACAACCGGTGAAGATTCTGGTTGTGAAATAGGTGGTGACTCCACTACCTCTATTGTTTGCTCAAATGCTTGAATGATCATCTCTGCTTCAGCTTCTGGAGCTGGTGGCAGAGGAGGAGGTGGTGTGGGTTCCCTTTCGTCCATCAACGCATTATCGGTGGTTGCGTCCAGTTGACTGCTTTCGAGTTGGGCAGGAATCTCGTTAAACTCCATTGATTGAATATCCTTTTTCCTTGCTCTTCTCGATAATGCTCGTGCTGATCCATCTCGAGGTGCAGAGTCAACACACCCTCCCGTCCATTCGCCTTGTTCACTTCCGTTCACCCTTGCCGTATCATTGTCCAGAGCAACGAATTTCACTTTGCTTTCCTTTTGTAATACACGCATAAAGGTTGTCGCTTCTTGTAGATAAAACTGCATGTCTCGATCGGCTTTGAGAAAAAAGCTCCCACTATCGGTACCATTGTCATCGGAAACCAGATTTGCGTACGAAGCGGCGAATGTACTCGAACCAACATCTTGATCATTATAAAAAGAAAAGACGCTTTGCGTGCAAAAACGGGGCTGCGCTTGTTGGTTTCCTAGTATATGCGATTGTGGGGACGCAACCGAGCGGCGAGGAAATGGCGTCGGTGATGTTGCTACTAATGGGGGAGTACCTCCCACTATAGTCATATCCACTCGACTGGTGTCCATCCCCCGAGCTGAAGTGGGTCGTGATGTTCCTTTGGCATATCCTACCACCGATGAGCGTACAGAATCATTGGTTATTTTGGTACTTTTCCCTGTCAGGAATGAAAAACCCAGATGTGTTCTCCAGTTGAGGTCAATTGCCGTAATTCAATCGCAGAGATCCACCTACCCCGTTCTTTCGCACTCGCCGCCCTCCGTGCACTTTCAATCGGCAGATCCGTCCTCCCTGTTCTGTTCACATTCCCAAGCTCCATTCCGGCCCCCACATCTTTCTCAGACCACCACGCCTGTTTCCACCCTTCGCCATCATCCATTATCCCTCGCTTCCCAGCACTCCCAAACGATCCTTCAGATTTCACGCGAGATATACCGGCGCTGCTTTGGCTCGCTGATGCATCAGAGTCGATTGGGGGCAAAACTGGAACATTGTTGCTAGTTTTGAATCTTAGAAGGTCTGCATGTAGGATGGGGAGGTACGATTGCTTTGCGGCGGGATATGAGAATTAATCTCGTTAGAATGAGAATTGATGTTGGACTAATAATTATGGGAACCTATATACCACTGGGCTGCCCTCTTCACATTTTCCACTTCCTGGCGGGCTTCTACCATGCTCGTCTTTTCGTCCGCTTCCATTTCTTGATCTACCTTGTATGATATCGCTTCGCTGCTGGCCGGCACTAGATTTGCGACTGGTCGATTGCATCCTTGACGAAGTACTGGGAGTATGAATAAGAAGGGAATGATGGGTATATTGGGCAGGTTTTGACAGCTTGTTGTGTTGTGTACTTCTGCTAATTTCTTACGGATCGGAAATTACAATGCCACTCAAGGGTCTGTCGGAGGATATTTCCCCAAGGCTTTATATGTCCGATTTGCGGGACATCCTTACTCAAGTTCCAATTAAAAAAATGAATCTAACCTAATAGTTTCACTTGTAGACTTGACTCGGCCACGAACATACAGATCTTGGGAGTAGTACTGCATTTCTTAACAAATAACGTCCTGGGGTAATCACGCGCCCAGATTTGTTGAGCGCAACCATCAACAGAGTTTATTTTCAAACAACGACAAAATAATTGCTCTTTTTTAGGAAGATGAAGAATTGGTCGCTTCAGGCATGTCGTCGACGAATAATGAGTAGCAGGTATTGCAGGATACCAGGATGGGAGGCAATCGTGGGACGACATTGTCACAATATCAAGTTCTTATATCATTCCGTCCAAACAAAAAGTGAACGATATCACCTGGGATTAATATACATACGTCAAGACGTCAAGCTGCTATCTATATTACAACAGCCAAAAGCCTCATCTACCTGCTCTACCAGTTACCTATCTGACTCCCTATAACACCTCCGCTCCTTAATTCCTTCCTTTAATCGATGTCATAACACAGGTTAGACGACAACCATCGCTCAACTACATCAACCTTCATGCTCTTCCGCCCCGCATAATCCTCAATCTGATCCTTGTTAATTTTGCCTACAGCAAAATACGTGGAATCCTTGTGTCCAAAGTAGACACCTGAGACGGACGCGGCGGGTGTCATCGCCTATAAAACGTGTGAGCGAAGAGCCAACTCTCAACATGAATGCGGTTCAAGCCTTACCAAAGACTCGGTCAAACCGATTCCAGTTTCCTTCTCAATGCCCATCAATTTCCACATAGTTTCTTTCTCGGTGTGATCCGGTTGACTTGGATAACCAGGAGCTGGCCGAATACCTTGATACTTGACTTGCAACATCTCCTCAGGTGTCAGCTCTTCGTTTGGAACGTATCCCCAATAGTTCTTTCGCACATCTTCATGCACAAGTTCTGCCAATGCCTCCGTCAGTCGATCTGCCAAAGCTTTCAGCATGATGATACTGTAATCGTCATGCTGTTTCTCAAATTCGGCACACTTTTCGTCCACACCAAATCCGCAAGACACTGCAAAGGCTCCAACGTGGTCGAGTAGACCCGTGTCCTTTGGAGCGACAAAGTCAGAAAGAGAATAATAAGGCTCATCAGATTCTGAGTCCTTTTCAGCTTGCTGCCGGAGCCCATAGAACTTGGCAACAGGTTCTTCGCGGTTGTTTTCGTCCGCATACAGCTCAATATCCTCCCCGACAGCATTGGCGGGCCAGAATCCGATGATAGCGGTTGCCGTGAGAATATTCTCCTTGATGATGGTCTCCAGCATGTCCTTCGCATCTTCGTAGAGCTTTTTCGCTTCCTCACCTAATGCGGGAAAGATGGTCAGTGGATGTCGAATCAGCGGAGGCAGTCTGAAACGAACCGACTGTATCGTCATTGAAGATTTTGGGAAATCCTCGATTAGGGTACTTTCCCCTGAGCTGCCACGTCTGGAAAAAGGGGTTCCAATCGATATATGATACCAGTTTACGGAGGTCGTAGTCATTCAGCGTCTACCATAATAAGATCTGTTACTACAATATCCATAGGCGCTCTTTAGCGGAAGGGACCTACGCATACCTTGGTACCATAGAACTTCGGCTTGCAAGGAATGGTCTCCGCCTTCCAATTGATTTGCGCCTTCTTGGCAATAGCATCCTTCAACGTCAAGTAACGACGGTCTCTCAGAGAATCATAATGCTCCGCGCGAAGGTCCTCGTACTCATCGACGATGTCCTCTACAAAGTCTTCCCGGGCGTTGTCGTCGAGAAGGGAGGAGACGACAACGACGGATTTTGACGCATCTAACACATGGACAGCTGGGTTCGAGTAGCGTGGTGCGATTTTCACAGCTGTGTGCATCCTTGACGTTGTTGCGCCACCAATAAGGAGGGGAATCTACAGAAAATTAGATGTGAAATTCTGACTTTTACTCCATCCATCTCCCTGAACGTAATAATACCTTCAAGCCCTTGCGCTCCATTTCCCGTGCAACATACACCATTTCATCCAAACTCGGGGTGATCAAGCCGGAAAGACCGATGACATCAGCTCTCTCTTTGGCCGCCGCCTCCAAAATTTTATCACAGGGTGTCATGACTCCCAAGTCGATGATCTTGTAATTGTTGCATCCCAGCACAACACCCACAATGTTCTTTCCAATGTCGTGTACGTCTCCTTTCACCGTTGCAAGCACAACGGTTCCATTATAGGCCGCGTTCGGATCTTCGGTATCAATGCCAGAGATCGCAAGGTTGGCTAACCGTTCCTCCTCCATGAAGGGAATCAAGTGTGCTACGGCACTCTTCATTACACTGCAAAAGGTGGCGTTAAGCATCATAACTTCATAGCAAAAGCGTCAAGCACGTAGCTAACCGAGCACTCTTGATGACCTGGGGTAAAAACATTTTTCCGGCGCCGAAGAGCTCTCCCACCACCGACATGCCGGCCATTAGAGGGCCCTCAATGACGTTCAGTGGCCGAGGATACTAAGACACCTACAGTTAGAAATCGATATGGTCAAATTAAACAAGTTTTCCTGGAAGACCATACCTTCTCTCTATTCAATCTAGCCTCCTCTGTATCTTCCACGATGAATTTTGTTATGCCTTTGACGAGTGCGTACTTGAGCCTCGCCTCCACATCTTCATTTCGCCATGCCTCAGTCTGCTCGCCGCCTTTTACCGCATCCTTGCCATGGGTTTCAGCGTATGCTAGAAGTTTTTCTGTCACTTCAGGGTCGCGGTTCCAGATGGCAATCTCGCAAATCTCCAACAAATCCTTCGGAATGTCATCATAAATCGTCAAGAAACCAGCATTCACAATACCCATGTCCATCCCGGCTTTGATCGCATGAAACTGAGAAAGACAAGCTTTAGCGACGGGGTTAATGCAGACATTTCCTTTTCTCGCCTACGTACCAAGAACACACTATGCATAGCTTGACGTAGGACTTCTTTGCCACGGAAGGAGAAGGAAAGATTGGATACACCACCGCTGATCTTAGCACCGGGAAGCTTGGCTTTAATAATTCGACAGACGTCAATAAACTCTACGGCATAGTTGTTGTGTTCTTCGAGACCCGTTGCAATAGTCAAGATGTTTGGATCAAAGATGATCTCACAACCTTTGAACCCAACCACCTCCGTTAGGATTTTATATGATCGCGCGCAAATGTCGAACTTTCGCTGCGTCTCCACGGCTTGCCCTTCTTCATCAAAAGCCATCACTACGACTGCGGCACCGAATCGCCTCACAATCTTGGCCTTTTTGATGAAATCTGCTTCACCCTCCTTTAAGCTGATAGAGTTTACAATACACTTTCCCTGCGCGCACTTCAAACCAGCCAAAACCACTTCAAAGTTGGAAGAGTCCACCATGAGAGGGACTTTGGCAATGTCAGGTTCGGAAGCAATATAGTTCAAAAACTTCGTCATCGCAGCCTTTCCATCCAGTAAACCCTCGTCCATGTTAACATCGATAACCTGTGCACCACTCTCTACTTGGGCACGTCCAATGGCCAATGCCTCCTCATATGCGCCATTGAGGATCTTCTTTGCAAAAATCCGGGAACCTGATACATTACACCGTTCTCCAATGTTAACGAATCCAGTGTCTTTATTAATCTTCAAGGTCTCCAGCCCGGAAACAATGAGCGTTTCTGGATCCATGACCGGCGCGACACGAGGTTTGTAGCCCTTACACATGTCAGCAATCGCTTTTATGTGTGCCGGAGTCGTACCGCAACATCCTCCAACAATGTTCAACAACCCCAGCTCCGCGAAAGGCCGGACCTGTTCAGCCATGTCTTCTGGCGATTGATCATATTCACCGAATGTATTTGGCAATCCTGCGTTCGGGTAGCATATAATGAAAGTCGGATTGTTCTTTGAGATGTTTTGCAGAAATGGCAGCATTTGGTCGGCACCCAAAGCACAGTTTAAGCCAATCGCAAGAGGGTTGCAGTGGCTGACAGACGCGATAAAAGCCTCTCCGGTCTGACCTGACAAGGTTCGCCCAGACTGGTCAACAATCGTACCAGAGATCAAAACAGGACATCGGTCATAACCCTCCTCATCAAAAATCAAATCGATGGCATACAGTGCGGCTTTTGCGTTGAGAGTGTCGAAGATTGTTTCCACTAGTAGACAATCGCTTCCACCGTCAAGGAGACCTCGAACCTGTTCTGCGTAGGCGGTCACCATGGCGTCAAAGTTGGTTGCACGGTAGGATGGATTTTCAACCGAAGGAGAGATTGACAAAGTCTGATTGGTAGGTCCAATAGCGCCAGCAACGAACCGGGGTTTTGATGGGTCTCTTTTCGTGTACTCTTCGCATGCTTTCTTTGCCAGTTCGGCCGAAACCTACAA
This sequence comes from Spizellomyces sp. 'palustris', assembly GCA_006535965.1. Taxonomy (NCBI): domain Eukaryota; kingdom Fungi; phylum Chytridiomycota; class Chytridiomycetes; order Spizellomycetales; family Spizellomycetaceae; genus Spizellomyces; species Spizellomyces sp. 'palustris'. Next base: position 201,706 of record QEAR01000004.1, on the reverse strand, counting down.
TGCCCCAATCGATTAACATCTTCTATCACCAAGCAGTATGCTGCTTCCACACATATATATTGGTACCTTGTTCAGCTCGTATGCCAAGTCTTGCATGAGATAATCGGCCTGAGCGATTGTCGTTGAGGAGAACGTGTTTGTTTCAATTAGATCAGACCCAGACTCTAGGTATTGACAGTGAATGTCGTAAATTGCTTTCGGCTGCGTAAGAGACAGCAAATCGTTGTTTCCTTTCAAGAAGTCCTTGGGGTGGTCCTTGAAGCGATCTCCTCTAAAATCCTCCTCAGTGAACCTGTAGCGCTGGATCATGGTACCCATGGCACCATCGATAAACATGATGCGCTCCTTCAGAGTCTTTTGAAGATGCTTTTCGACCTCAGCACCACGGCCGGGTACTTTTCCCGTTGGGTAGGGCGCACCGGCAGCCATTACTGTGGAGACAATGCAAAATGGTGAGACATGCTCGCTGGGCTTGCAGGTTTAACAGGCCCAATGCACTTACCAAACTCGACGCAGTCAGGGAAAGGAATGGGTTGCCGTAAGAGGAAGTGGGCCTGTAGTTCTAATACCTAGAGCAAAGGCAAGAACACTGAAATTGCGCAAATTCCGAGCAGTTGAGAGCGGGCGGCCTTGTTCGGTTTTGCTTTGATGGGCGGTGTGGGGGGCTTAGGCAGGTGCACGCTGATCTGCGTGGCCGCGTGTCGGGAGATGGCGGATTTTGCGAGCGTTTTAAACTTTTGAAGAAATGTTTGAAAGTTTCTTTAGTAGGAAATGTACAAGTCTTTGTTCAAGAACAAATGATAAATAAGCATGGCTGGGACAACGATTGGAGACTTCATGTTTCTATCTTCGAGTTGAACTGTGTACTTTCCACCAGTTTCACACAAGCCGCTCATTTTGGACGCCTCACAGGTAGCACCAGGACAATTCAGTATTCTTTCTCCCAATTGTACACTGTGAACTGGGAGTCTCAGCCGGCTCAGGTCCATAAATACCAAAGGAACCGGACAGGCGCTGCATGCAACAACGTATCACAAAACGAGATGGTGTCCAGAGTCCAACAAGCACCCATATAAAGCACATTCACGTAGTGTATAATACAAAGCAACTTTCTCTACAGGTGAATCGTGACTATGCGGACGAGCATTCCTCTTTCCTATACGTCATCGTGAATTGAAAACCACTCCGGCATTACTCATTCTTGCATGTCATCTGAACCTTCTTCCTCGTCCAATCGTCGCACCTGTGCCATAATAAAGAGTATATCGTTGAGTTTTTGCTCTTACAGCCCTGTTCAATCATCAGCCAAGAATGAAAACATACGTAAAGGATGTTGTTACACCTTTTGAAGAGAAAAATTAGCATCGGAAATTTTTGAAAGAGCAATATCCCATTTATGATGCATACCGAATCAGCACTTCTCCCAAAACTCCTGTTGACGCTCCATCAATATATTCCTCTGTGTTCGCCAACTATATTCGAGAAAGCTGGTTAATAACAAGGCCGTGTAGAAACCGCCAGTTCCTATTGTAGAGATCGGCATATGAACAGCTTCCGGGCAACAAGTTACCTGCATGTTCATGTACGAATCTACTGACACCAGGTAGCCTTTGTATTCTTGACCCCACTTCAGCCTGATCATCACAGGCTTGCCGGTCAACTCGTTTAGGAAAGGCTTTGGGTTTACGGGGACAAACTGTGAAGATGGGACAAAGGAGGTCAACTAACTGATTCGACTGGCCCACAGAAATTCGGATCGGATGCCAAAGGTGAACGGCTGATCTCCTCAGATTCTGATAGAACGCCCCTCTACCTTAGCTGCCTATTTCTTTGATACTTACAGACATGTTGTGGAGTAGGTTGGTTTTGGGGCTAAAGGAGGTGAAGCAGAGATCAAGTACACCCAGCCTACAATGGAAGGTGCGACCCAAGATCCAACATTGCTTGTTGCTATGGTAATTCACCAGGAACAGCCAAAGGCGAAGTCTATTGTCAACAGAACGCCTTTGTGGAGTTCCGCGTCTTTGAAGCGCTGGACATTTGTCTTTGAGTTTTACCATTGCCGTTGACTTAAGCCGCTGTGAGCTCAAAATGGCAGAGTTCCTGGTATGTTCATATGTTTAAGTAGAAGCTGCTTTTATTGCCGGAACTCTTGAGTGTTAACGTCTTTCATACACAATAGGGCATGGACGTTCGCCTCTACCTCAACAATGGTCTCCTTGTGGATGGTCGGGTGGCAAACATTGACCAGCGGACGCAGCTGCTCACTCTTTTGGATGGTAGGTAGCCGAAAACGCGTTTGCATCCGGGAAACGTATCGCACTATTCTCCTCTAACACGGTATTGTTCTTAGCGAGTACCGTTATCAATGGCGTTCAACAGAGATTTCCATCCTATCCAGTTCCAGGACAGGACATCAAAGATCTGCAGATATTACCCGTTTCGACGCCGCCTCCTCCGGAGCCTCCTCTTCCAACACCACCTCAACCACACCATCACTATTCTCCCACGCCCAACGCCTTGCATCCTTATCCGCCACAAATCCAGCATATTCTCTCAACTCAAAGTTCCTCCATAGAGCCGCCTCGTGCAGGACGGCTCCCTCAACCGCCTCAAAGTCTCCTCCATCCACAACAACCTTCATATCAACATGTGCAGCACGTAGAATTGCCAAAAAGACCCGATGTCCAGCCACCCGCTACCAGGCCCTTTCCCTCCAATTTTATTGATCCAGCGATTGTCTCGGTGCGCAGGCATCTCCGTTTCTTAATTTCCATCTTTCCGTAACTTGAACTTATGTTCTCTGATGGATCCAGTTATCACAAGCCGCTCCTTCGCAGCAAAATCTTACGAGAAAAGCTTCTCATGGAGTCTTAGATACGCCCCCTACGATGCATAGAAGTCCCTCCCTACAGACGCCACCTAGGATTGATAAAACTCCGTCCCAGGGTTCCTTGGATAGACGTTCTCAACTGGTCTGTATATGAATGGAAGCTCCTGTGTGTACCGCGGTTGGTAATGATTTATCCCCCAGCATGCGATAACCACGAAGCAAGCGCCATTCTCACCTCCAGCGGCAGCCATAACAGTCACCGAGAGCGAATTTGATGAAGAGGAAGTGGATTTCTCGGATTTTACCCGGCTCAACATACAAGATTTCCCTGCTAGGGTCAATGGGCGTGCTAAGGGCACTGCGGCTCGCAAAGATGGGAACCGCGTGCGGACTTCCGGAAAGCAACAGGGGCGTCTTCGCCATGAAAGCCAGTCCCCAGGTACCTTCTTACGTCATAGGTAGTACTCATCGCATATTTTTAACGCATTATTCAGGCACTCGCAGTCGCCGAGGTCGACGGGGGGAGGCCTTTGCAGGAGATGTGTCAAATTTTTCGGACGACTTTGACTTCCAAGCCGGACTGTCGCAGTTTGATAAACATCGAGTATTTGCAGAGATCCGACAAGCGGATTCCACTGCACCAGAAACGCTATTGGTGAATTTGAATCGCACGCGTAATCAGGCGCCCGGCATGCAAAAATTGGGAATCCGTGACATGGTACTGGATTCCCTATTGCCAAGCGGCGACGAAACTGGAAATGATGCGGAAGTTGAGAGTGATAATGACAGTGATGGATTGCTAATACAGGGGAGTCTAACCGGTGAGATGGGCATTCTGAGGGATGCCGTGCTACTGGGAAGGAGAAGACTGTGCAAAACCATCAGTGGAGTCATTGTGCCAAGCGTAACGCCAGCGGAGATGATTGAAATTGAGCGGATTGCTGCGTGTGAAACTGGCCCTAGCGACGAACAGATGATCGAGAACGGAGGCCGCGGTGTGGCAATGATGGTGTTGCAGGCTTTGGGGGGTAACCGACGGATCAAACCTGGCAATCACAATGATGGCCCGGTGGTGGTTGTTCTCGTGGGGAATAACAAACTCGGGGCTTTTGGACTGTGTGCTGCACGGCATCTCGCCAATCACGAGTGCAATGTCATCGTTTCCGCGGTCGGCAGTGATGCTGAACTTGTCAACGCCGTTGCTACCCAGCAGAAGATTTATTTGCCAACGGGGGGGAAACTCACAAGAGGCGTTGTTGATCTACCCCACCCTTCATCACAGCCAGTCGACTTGATCATTGATGCCTTGTTTGGGAGCTATCAGACACTGCTGGATTTAAGCGAGCACGATAAGAGCCTTGTGTGCGATTTGATGAAGTGGGCGAACGACAATAAGGCAAATGTGCTCAGTCTGGATGTAGCGAGTGGCGTGAATGGCGTGACTGGTAAGTTTATGTTCTCTTTAGATATCCCACCAGTTACTCATATGTCTACTCCTTGTTGTGGCCAAAGGCCTGCCAATGTCGCCAGCACATTATGTCCGACCGAAGTGGACACTAGCTCTCGGGCTTCCTAAATCCGGCCATCTCCGTGCGTCGCGCGAGATAACAGGCGAATTATTCTTGGCAGATCTTGGGATTCCACGGGTGGTGTTTCAAAAGGTGAACAAGAGCGTTGCAGCTGGTCGCGTCAAGTACATCCCTCCATTTGGGGATAAATTTCTGGTTGGACTCGAGGTTGTTGATGGACCAACCAATGCGGTATAATGCTGTGGTAGAGCGAATGGGAACTCATGTAATCCTTAGGCCAATCACTTGGCTGTAATAATATAACAGAGAAATCCCTCCGTCGTTACTGTCATGTACATCTGTGGCATTCAAATGCCATCGATTCCCACCATGGGAGACTACATTAACCGCCCAATTCGTCCAGCCCACCATGTTCGTCCATCGACCTCCATCCTCAATTTTTCGTACTTTTGTTCATCAAATCCTTTTCGTCGCATCAGGCGCCTTCGAAAAGTTGTTCGTAGCCACGATGCAATATTGGCGTAATCTGGCTCTCGTCGCATGCTGACGTAGAGAACAGCAGAGAAAATCATTGTTGCTAGAGTCATTAAATACGAAACGGGCTCTGGGAAGAATATGGACGTTAAACGCAAGCAACAGGGAGACTGTCCTCAAATCAAATCAGCCCTTACCCATCAAGTCCCAACCCAGCTTTGTCAAAAAAGGGCAACAAAACGGTCGTTGGTGTGTCAGAAGGTAACAAAAAAACACAAAGACCGGCTTACCTGCTGTGTGAGGAAGATGATTGTTCCAAGTTGCCCGCACACATAGGTTAATCCCGCATACTTGAGAAACGCCACTCTTTTATTGGCTCCCTTTTCTATTGTCGACATCACCTCATGCAAACCCATCAACTCCGCTCTCAGTTTTGTCAATCGGACTTCTGTTTCCTTCAATTGGCTTCTTATAGCGCTCTTATCTACCATGAGACGTATTCTTGGCCCAATCTGGATGTGATAGCTCCCCTTCACGAATTCGTCGAGGGACATTTTGTCCGGTTGATCGACACACGAGCGGTCGCCCTTCACTGCTTTAGGCACACCAAGTTCGGGGTACTCTTCTCTCAAATGTGCGACAACATCCGATATTGTTTCTGTTGGAGGAATGAAGAAGACGCACGTTTCTTTCTTGGATGGGGACAATGCAGGACTCGAACTTTGCGATGTGGATGGAGCCTGTGGATCGGTAGGTGCTACGTCGATGTATTGGGAAGATTTACTATGGCATTTCGGATTGCTGAAAATTGGTCGAGGAATAGATATGCGGAGCCAGTAAGCTCCTTCGTATTTATGATCGGGGTGGACGGATATGCATCCCCGGATATCTACAATGGACGTGTGTGCGGTGAGCTTCTACTCGATGGGCAAGTGAATACTGCTCACCGTACCAATAGTATCGGAACCTGGAGAGGCCAGGCCTGAAAAGTTATTGAAAGGGAGTCGATAGGGAAATGTGCTAGGTGAGAGTGGACGTGGCAAAAAAGGTGCTGGCGATCGCGATTGTCTGGCTGCTTGAAAGCGGTGGGGTCGAGAGGATGACAATGGTATCATACATTGATAGAGTGGTCGTTGTAATAAACGGACAGCAAGTATTTTTGAAAGGACCTCATGGCCAACAGAACGCCAGTTGAGCGCCGCATTTAGTACACCAGGTCGTCGGGATACACTAGCGACATGCAACTGTGATGACAGGGTTGACCGGCGCAGGTCCCCAACGTGTCGCAATCGTCTGCCACCTACGGGAATTAGGGAAACCATGCCAGATTCTAACAAACCAAAGTTTGTCTGCGATCAAACCGCATACACGTCAGGACAAGCGCTGTTGGAAGTCCGACGACGCGTCAGTGTTCTACTCAACAAGTCTTGACATTACAAAGAAGCAAAACGACGGCATTCGCCCAGTTCATAGTAGAACAAAAGTGGAGTTACAAGCTGATCTAGAGTCTGCAACAACCCAAATCAGAAGAACGCAATTAGAAGGGTATTTTACAGAAAGAGGAACTGAGAGAGCGTTTCGCTCGATATATCCTCATATAAAGACATCCGTAAAGTAGTCAAAACAATGCACACGATCTACACACAAGTGCTCTGCAGAAATGCTGTGGGGTGTAGGGCAAGGCGATAGATGGTAACTAGTCTGTAGCTGGCACTAGTAGGAGGTTCGAATATATAGCCGCCAAAGTTAGGGAAACTCGGCATATGGTTTTGTGCACCTCCCAGCGCCAGGGTCAGTAAAACCTTGGACGCAAATGCATCGTAGAATCCAAAGATCATATATTAACCCTTGTGGCCAAGCAGCAGCAACACATAGTATGCAATCAAATCAATGGATAGTGGGTTGTGCTCAGTGTATTATTGACACATTGACAACAAGAACACAACCGCATCACAGAAATTCGGATCAAACCCAACCGAGCACCGACGGCAGTTGCGGTGTGCCACTGGCAGCATCAGACGTGACCTCGTTCCTGGCTAAGATGGGTGAGGCCGCAGATGAGAGCGACCCAAACCCAGACACGAGTGATCTAATATCCTCTCAACGAGGGCTCTTGCGTCGTCTCTAAGCTTGGTCAATACACAGTAATTCGGCCACCGGTCCCTACCGCAGCGAGTCGCCCATATCAGCATGTCAATTCAATGGGCATATTTGATCTTACTACAAAAATGCATAAACTTTTTCGCCATGGGTGTATAAGGCTCTATGTAAAACAATGCTCTTGGAGTGGTCATAGGATCCGTAAAAGGGCAGAATTGTGTGCACTACGTTGTCGCTTGAAGGCAAGGAGTTGATGCAGTGAGTCTCACCTGCCCTCTTCCACCATTGCAGTCAATCTAATCTTATAAATGCAGCAGCCATTGCCGAGACATGGACTTTTGAAAGCAACTTCATTGCCAGGCAACCAGCGGCACAGCTCTGGAGCAACTGAGAGTACGAGCTCATCTACGTCCATCTAACCGATCCTTGTTAAACTTCAAAAATGCCGGCGATACCACTTACGATACAGCTGGGAACAGAAGCACTTTCGATCCTCGCCCTTTATGGCGTTTACACTCAATCGCAACACCACCTCCCCCCGGGCCCATATGGCCAAGTAATGGCCGGAGCAACAGCCGGTACCGCCCTTGCTTTAACCGCAATGCCCTTCAATACCCCTATTTTTCCAGAGACATCTGTCGAGCACCGCGCAGGACTGCCCGGTCAAGGTTGGAGAAACGTGGCAAAGGCTGCTTCAGGTTACGCCTGCTTCTTTGCTGTTGCTGAGGGTCTTCGAACGGGAATCTATAAAGCTCGACTGGTAGACGCATCACGAAAGGGAAGCCAGTTGCCACCACGCAGTGAGGATCCGCAATGGCATTTGACGAATTTCTTTGCGGGAGGTGTAGCGGGATTGGCGTATCGTGCGGCGACGTTACCCTTTTTCAAAGGGCCCTTGGAAAACCCACTGTTGACAAAGAGTGGGGTGGGGATTCTGATCGGCTCATTTGTCGCAATGGGCAGTTTGATGGCCGGTTTTGGTTGGGCAGATACCGCATTCAACTTGGAAGTGCATCCTGAAAAATGGGGCAAGGTTGAACAGTCACAATGAGCGTTTCCCACTTAAGATATTTGGCATGTACTATAGCTGCAGCGGGTGGAGCCCACTTTTACCCAAATTATTTACATTACATGATTTCGAAGGGTGTTTACATCTCAGCTTTAACTCTCTTGGACATTTCGTCCGATTCTCCTTCATAAGGCCGTTTATTCAGACCATTTGGCTCACTGCCTGGACCGTGATGGGGGCCGCCTGGACCGTGATGAGGACCACCTGGACCTGGGGGTGCCCAGCCGGGAGGTGGGCCACCGGGACCCCCTGGAGGAATGCCAAACGGCGGCGGGTGGGGAAACATTCCAGGTGGTGGCCGTGGGAAGCCTCCCGGAGGCTGTGGGGGGAACGGTCCTGGTCTACCGAACGGGGGAGGCCCTCCCGGTGGAAATCCGGGTGGAGGCATACCAGGGCCTCCAGGGAAGCCGGGACGGAATGGGGGACCAAACGGAGGGCCTGGCCGTCCCATGAACGGTGGCCGCATACCGGGAGGTCCGTTCACTAGATGTGGTGCGTGTGGATTAACACAAAATCAAAATGGGTAACGATATGAAAGAGGTGACAACGTACTTCCAAAGGGACCACCCATGGGTGCCATCGTATTGAAATCTATATTCCAAAAAAGTGATATGCAGTTAGAGAATCCATCTCATGCAGGACTCTCGGACGCAATGTCGCCCGCATTCCAATAAACAAGCTAGCATTACCTGGAGCGCCTGGAAGTCCTGCGTATGCGGCGGTGAGTTTGTCGACTATCTGCTGTACATGATCTTGGTCAAGGCCTGGATTGAGAATAGCCACATGATAAGTTTTCTAACCAAGAAAGAATATCATAACGGCCACCAAGCACCTGAATAGTAGTTTTGCACGTGCATTCTGTGTTTCCAACCCGCATTATGTGCTTTTCGGACAGATGGCGAGTCGTGCGTTAGGAAGATATCGCAGTAATCTACATTCCCAGTCAAGCGTACAAAATAGATCAGAAAGGAGGCCTGAAAAGAGAAATCTGCCCCTTTGCACAAGGGTAACTCACCGCAATAGTACTTTGGCATCTTTCAAAAGTCTATATGGGATTAAAGTCAAGATGAAGATGCCCGATCTCAGCTGTTGGCAAGCCGAGTGGAGCTCCTTCTTGCTTGCTGCTGCGGTGGATGTGTCATTTAACCACGTGACTACCATGGTTACCGCTTGAACCGTATTCAGAGTCGCATCCTTAACCTAGTATTCAAGTCGTTATTAGTTCTCAGATGTGCTATTCATACGATCACTTTTCTTCACTAGATGACAGCTGACGCTGTTTTCCAGAATATCAAACCTTATGGTCCAAAATCTTGCAGATTTATAGTCAATACTGTGAACTATGAAGCGTTACAGGTGGTGAAAGTATCATCTACTTTGGAGTGTCTATATGCGTCCTTAGCTGTTTATCGCCATTGCTCTTCTTTACGCCAAAGGGGTCATGCCAAACTCATCACAACAAGATGTTAAATTCTACAACTGGTGGTTTAGGCCCTGCGCATGGAAGCAGAAACCAACGCACGGTCTATGTACGTAGGAGGAACCAAAAGTAAACAATATCAATCTAGTTCCATTCAACAAGTCCATGTACTTGTGGCTAGGTTTTGAATTGCAAGTGGTTGCGCAAGATCAACTCGGAAGTCTCCAAAGCTTCCAATTGACAAAGCAGAAGCTCAAGCCATAATCGCAATTTAGCCACAAAGAGTTTAATGTCTCACGTGTGCGCAGACCATCACGCGTGTGACACACAGTTGTGTCCGTACAACCGCCCGTCTGCGCTCTCGCTGTTGTTGTTCACCTTCTGCTCAACGCCGTTTCCTGTCCATCTCATTGGCATTACATTTGCACGCTGCACCATTTCATATCTTCCTTTGACCATGTCGTTCTCAATCTTGTTTCCACGACCTTATAGTCGTATGATTGCGTCATACGCATTTAGAAGGTCACCGTCCAGTTGGCCAGTGTCCCAAGTTTCTGTTCAAAAGTCTAGAGCACTTGCCACTTTGGCAGATTTGGGTCCCATTATCGAGAACACAGTAGATGTGAACTCGGCCGAGTTCAAGGTCTGGTGTTCGTGAATACGTCTCGGGTTCAGCAAAACGTGCTCATAGCTTGTGGAATATAGGAAAACGCTGCTGCCCAGGATGCTCTGGTAGCACAGCTTCGTCAGGAGGTGGACAAGATAAAACGAGGTATTCAGAAATCACCTCGCTGCATTTTGCTACGATGAAACCCGCAACGTGCTTACGCGTTTACCTACGTTTGGAAAGGGGGAGGCGAAGAAGCACGGAAGAGACACCTTTCTCGAAAGAAGCTTCTCCCTCGCGACCGTATTGACACCTTGCTAGATCCAGGGTAAGTCTCGCTGTTGGCCAACGTTGCAATCAATATCAAGTCCAAGTGGACACGGACCGGCCTCCTTATGATTGTTCTGTCAGGGCTCCTTTTCTGGAATTGTCCCAGTTTGCTGGTCAGTAAGCAAGCATAACATGCTATTGGAAAAGCATACCCTGATCTTCATTTTCCAACTCGTAGGGTACAAACTCTACGAGGACGATGTGCCGGCGGGTGGTATTATTACGGGTATTGGACGTGTAAGCGGGTATGTGCTGGTCGACTAAACAACAGCGCCGTTAAGCATGCAATATCTAATCCATCTTTGCCCGAATTAATGTTCTCAGGGTGGAATGTGTCATTGTTGCGAATGGTGAGAGATGACAACTTGATGGTTATCTTGAAACGCAATGACCAACTGACAGGCACTGGATCACCTTGTTAGACTCGACTGTGAAAGGGGGAACATACTATCCTGTACGCGTGCAAGCCTTGATTCACCATGTCCTCGTCACACTGTATAGATTTAACACCCTCCGCGTAGATCACTGTCAAAAAACATCTCAGGGCCCAAGAGATTGCCAAAGAAAATAACTTGCCTTGCATCTACCTAGGTATGCCGCTATGGACTTGTTTTCTTTTTTATTCAGATGGTTCAAGCAGATTCTAAAGCTTCCGATATTGAATAGTTGATTCTGGAGGTGCCAACTTGCCAAGACAGGCTGACGTTTTTCCGGATCGAGAACACTTTGGAAGAATCTTTTACAATCAGGCTACAATGTCGGGAGGTGGGTTGGACCATTTATGGCGTCCTTGACAAGGCACGCTACTAACGATCCGTTGTTGATTGTATACAGCTGGAATCCCGCAGGTATATTTCTTACTGATAGGGTGGTGGCCAAGACATTCTCTGATTCCTTCTAACATGCAGATCGCGATTGTACTTGGGTCATGCACTGCTGGTGAGCACGCTTCTCACTATATCCCGCTTGGGGTCATGACAATTGACGCTCGTCTGCAGGAGGGGCATATGTGCCGGCTATGGCAGGTAATATGGCGAACTCCGCTAGAGTTTTGCGTCGCGCATCAAATTTACCTGTCGCATGTTATGCAGACGAAAGTGTGATTGTCAGGAAGCAAGGAACTATCTTCTTAGCAGGACCACCAGTACGTTCCATCCTTTAGTTTGTCCTTTGTGGTGTATGAATCATTGAGCTTTCAATGCAGCTTGTCAAAGCCGCCACAGGAGAGGTGGTTTCTGGGGAAGAGCTGGGTGGTGCAGACTTGCACTGCAAGGTGGGTTTCAGTGCCATGGTCCCTGGAGATATGGCTGTTGAATTCTGACTGATTTGTTTGTAGACATCAGGAGTTACAGATTACTATGCGCATTCCGATGAACATGCTTTGAATCTCGGACGGCAAATTGTAGCGAATTTGAATTATCAAAGAAATCCCAAGGTAACTGCCTCAACTCAGAATGTGTCAAGTCCCTCGTCTTTCTGCTAATTTTTATTCGCATGGTAGGTCACATTAACTGAGCCTGAAGCACCCCTCTATCCGCCATCTGAAATTGGTGGTATTGTTGGCGATAACCTCCGCAAGCCATTCGACATGAAACAGGTGATTGCTCGTATTGTCGACGGAAGCCGATTTAGCGAATTCAAAGAATTTTATGGCACAAGCTTGATCACCGGTAACGACGGAATCCTTTTCTTATAGCACAGTAATCCGTCTCACTCATTGCTTTTAGGTTTTGGGCGCATTCACGGTTTTCCGGTTGGAATCGTGGCCAACAATGGAATCCTTTTTTCAGAGTCCTCGTTGAAGGGGGCACATTTTGTTCAACTTTGCAGCCAGCGGAATATTCCTCTCGTTTTCCTGCAGAACATCACAGGTTCTTTCCGCGTGGATTTGCAAATGCAGAAACCGGTGCTCAGTATGTTTCGGTCCATCTTTCTTTAGGATTCATGGTCGGAAAGAACGCTGAAGCTGGTGAGTGCCCCTAGTGGTCCTCTTACGAGAACCATTCATCTCATGGTCAATCGCTCCATAGGTGGCATTGCAAAGAATGGAGCAAAATTCGTGACATCTGTGGCATGCGCAAACGTACCCAAATTTACGGTGCGTTATAAAATGCATCAGCTGTGGCAGTATTGACTGATTTTTGTGATTAGATTTTATGTGGAGGTTCCTTTGGTGCAGGTAAAACCAAACTACATGTTCAACAAGGGCATTCGGGCTGATTCTACAACAACCCCAGGCAATTACGGCATGTGTGGGCGTGCCTACAGTCCGCGATTCCTATGGACATGGCCTAATTGTAGGTTGACGGGCGTCAATTGACACTTTGTCAGTGACTGATTTCCAGCTCTCTTCACCGTCCATAGCCCGTATCAGCGTCATGGGTGGCGAGCAAGCGGCCAACGTACTCGCGCAAGGTACCACTGATCAATTCCAGCCTGGAAGATGCCTTGGTGCATAGATTCCTGCTAACCACTTGTTCCATGCACCCAGTTACCCGTGACAATAAAGAGAAGAAGGGACAAGCGGTAATGTGGCTTTTTCCAACTCCCGCACGATCTAGTGTGTGCAACCTCTGAAGGCTCTTTTTTTTTAGTGGTCTGCCGAGGAGGAGGAGGCATTTAAAAAGCCCATTCGTGACCGGTACGAAGCGGAAGGACATCCTTACTTTGCAAGGTGCGTTTCGCATTGCTTTTTACTGAGCTGGAAAAAGGATCGGCAATCGGATCCTAAACTGATGACCAAATCTGTCTCCCATCTCGTGAAATAATTTACAGTGCCAGGTAATGACTTTATTTATGATCGATAAGCAATAGCATAACGCAGCATTTCTCAACAGGTTATGGGACGACGGCATCATTACGCCTTCATCCACCCGTGATGTTTTGGGGTTGGGACTGAGTGTAGCATTGGGTTCACATGTTGGAGGAACCCGCTTTGGGGTGTTTAGAATGTAAAAAAGGCTTTAGATGAAGACCAAATTTCCTTTTGGTTTCTTCCACGGCCGCGGTGATAAAAAAAAAGTGTTCCAAAAGGCTCAAAAGACCAAGTTTCAGCTCCGCCCCGTTCAAAGGTGGCACAGGCAAAAACCCAAGAGCTTCGCAGGGTGCGCGTTTGATAAATCACCGAGCACAGCGCAACTTGTGGGCTGGGTGTGAAATCTCTTTGGACCGCCGGAGTTTTGACCAACTGTTTCTACGTAGACATGGGGGGCAAGAAAACAGACGAGCGAACAAGCAAGGACAAGAAGCGTTCTTTTTTCAAGTCCATATTTGGTCACAACACCTCATCAACGTCACTCTCCACCAACTCACCGCCTGCTGATTCTCCACTGTCACTTGGCCCCAAACCAACATACGGATCGCAACGACCTCAGTCTTTTCAACCCGGTAAGCCGAATATCCGACGAACAGACGAGTTTAATGCTCCACCGCAAGACTCTGTAAGACCCGGGAAATGGAACCTGTCACAGCCGCTCCCCAGCGAGTTTGACAGAGGCATCCACAAATCTCGAAGCCATGGGGAACTAGTACCTTCCGAAGACAGCGGAAGGGTGTCGCGGGGGCCGTCCACAAAGTCTGAGCCCCCTCCTGGGCTTATGGAGGGCGCCCGTCCACTTGGTTTGCCAGTTCTTGTGCATTCTGGGAAAGACGATTCTGGGGTATCACTACAACTCTATTTCGAGGAACATTGTCCTTCTGTACCATCACCACCGTCGTCAAGCCCCACAACTCCCATCGCCAACACTCACACCCCTGTCCTCCGCATCGCGGCCACCTCCACCCGGTTGAACGGAATACTCCGAATAACAAATACACGGAGAGACTTTGTAAGCTCACGCCTCACTATTGTTCTGTTTACAGGACAGGGCCGAACGGGCTTGAGTGTCATGGACCCGGAGGCACCATCTGCAGCTGGACTGCACACTCGACCGATCGCGAGAAGTGCGGCATATGTATGGAAAGAGCCGGTGCAAGTGGGAGTCGGAACGCACGACTTTCCGTTTACACTGCCACTGTCAACTGGCCTACCGCAAACATTACAGACCTTCTCCCCCGGACATGCGAACCGCCTTGACGTTAGTCATGTGCTGTTCGTTAAACTCCGGCGTAGTGAGCAACCTCATATGGTGTGCCGAACGGATCTGGGAATTCAGAGATGTGCCCCAGAGGACCGTCGGGTCGTGAGTGAGCGGCGAATGAGGACTGAGACAGGCGTCATTGCTAACGGTGAGTTTTTGACATTGACAGGGGTTTTCTTTGGCTCACTTCATATATCTGCTGGGTGCTAGGCCTCATCATGTTCCGAGCGGAAGCTGTAGATATTTGTGATGTGGATAATCCTTTCATGGAAGCGCACTTCCAAGCTACTCGTAGTAGTGCCCCCGATAATTGCGTCATAATAGAAGCAGTCGAGTGTCAGTGGAGGGAGAAGATCTTTATGCGGAGTAGTGGACCTGGAAATTTCACGCGGCTAGACAGACCTCTCCATACACCCCTTCGCCGTAACCTCTCCCATAGTGCACCAGATGCTCTGTTGCGATTCACACCATCGTTGAGTGTCATGGCGCAGCCCGATGGAGACTTTGACAGTATCAAAGTTTCCCACGAGCTGACATTTACCGTCGATTACTTTACAACGCCATTGGATGTCGAGCCAAAGAAAGAGATGGTCATTTTGCCGGCGAGGTTCTTAGCACTGTTTGGAAAGCCGACAGACACTACTCCTGTGAACCACTTTTTGCAGGAAAGAATGAACGCGCAAGGACCATCGATGGGCCTCCAGATTCTTCCGGCGAGCGTGCAGGATCAGGCATCCGGAGGAATGGACCTAGACAGAGGCATGCAACAATTGAGCATTGCACCCCCAGTTAGTCTGCCTCTGCCTGTGATGTCCCAGCCCCAGACGCTGAGATCACAACCCGTGGCTGGGGAACAGTATCGGTCACAGCATTCGTTTCCAGCCACAGAAGTGGACGAGATCACACTGTCAGAGGGAGACGTGGTGCTTATCTGGGAATCGTTCGACGATGGATGGGCATCGGGCCAGAATTTGACAACGTCAGCCTCTGGATTCTTCCCCTTGAATGCCCTAGGGGAGGATGCGTGGAAGAAATCGGAAGCATTTGCTGCAGGCCTCCTTGCACCTCCCTTGGAGAATGGTGGAAAGTTGACTGTATGTCGACGAAAGACGTCCAAATACTCCAACCCGCTGAGACAGGCAGATCTATTCGGCGGATCCGAGGCGAATGCAGAGTATGAAAGACTCAGAGCTGGGAAGCCAAGGGGAGGATTGGATTCCGGTGTAAGCCAACTGGGAGAGAGCGCACAGAGACACAAAAGCGACCTCATTGCCCCCAGTGCCGAAATCCCATCATCGCGTGAAACCCCAGGTTTGCAAATATCGGTGCCAAATAGCTCACAAGCCTACTCTTCTGTCCCGTCAACATTTTATGAACCTCCTTATCAACCCACATCTACCTATTCGTCAGCATCAACCCCATATGCCCAACAGAGCGCAGCGTACGCAGACCCCATCCACCCAAGCAATCCCCCGGTTCTCGACCCACGCTTACGACCCATGTCATCCATCGCGGCTTTACCGCCCTGGGATGCTGCCACCCGAACAGATCCAGGCACTTCCATTCCCCGGCAACGCCCTAGGACACCGAAAGGTCCTCGGGGACCCGCACCTCTCCGATCTTTCTCTCTTGACGATATGGAAGAAGACAGTAAAGACGAGCAAAGCAAGCAGGAACCTGCAATGCTGTCATCCAGCATACCTACCTCTGCGTTTTCTCATAATGCGGCGGGTAGTGGCGGCATGGGGAACACCGGGGACGTTCGACCAAAGTTTCAAGTTGTGCGAGGATTTGTGCCGCAGCAAAAAGGGCAAGTGGAAGTCCGTTATGGAAATGTAGTGGTGATAGAGTAAGTGTTCAACATTCCTTGAATGACGTGGATTCATGGACCTGTGTCTGATATAACTTGCGTTTGTCATAGGGAATCATATGCCAATGGCTGGTGCTTGGGAACGAATCTTGCCACAGGTCAAAGAGGTCGATTCCCTACAAGCGCTCTGGATATTCAGCCTCGATCGTCGACTCCGCTTGCCCCCGTCAGCGACCCGTCATACACCGTCGGGTACGGGTATGGTCAGAGCGGTATGGGTTACTCATATGCTCCTGCGTATGTGGCACCGCAAATACCGGCCGCCGCAGGATATGCAGGTGCGGGAACACCACAACCGTCTGTAGGAGCAAGCAGACCGGTAGAGGGCAATAGTCTTCAGCAACAGATGATGAAAAAATTGGATGAAGATCTGTTGAAGGGTCAACTTGACCCCAGAGACTATCTGGCAAGACGAGATGAAATTATGCGGATGGGCATAGCGCATTAGTTTGCAGATGAAGCGAATGATCACTTGTACATAAATAAACCTTATCGTAGCTAGTTTAGTATTGCAATACTCATATTTCATACTTGCAATCAGTAGATGAAAAGAAAGGCAATGTTTATATTTTGCTATGCAAACCCCCATCACCATCTTCCTACAACAAAAACGCTTAAAAGGCCTTTTTCTTCTCGTCCATAGAAAGACCACCTGAAGATATGACTAATTAGTACGCGCATCTCCTAACCGCTAATATCATTGGCTCTTACCAGGGCCCATGTTTGTCAACAACAGCAACCCTCCCATGATCGATAGGGTCTGGAAGAAATCGTACTTCAAGAAATCACTACAACGAGTTCTTTTTGCGTGAGTGGCTCATCTGAGAACATCCGAGAACATGAAATCCCTACCGTTGAGGATGGTTGTGATGTAGGTTCCACCAGTTGTTGAGGACAACATTGCTGATGGAGAGGAAGGTCACCAACATCCATGCAGACCACTTTGCTTTGAACCCGACCACGATCATAACACATCCAACAAGCGCCACAATGGAGACAGCGAAACGAAGGGCTGAGAATTCTCCAACCAGGATGAAACTCAAGAAGAGGAATACGAGTAGGATACGCCCAAACAATTGCAGGTAGGTCGCCTTGCTTGTTTCACTGAGAGAAGGTAGTCCCGCAAATATGGTTCTGCGCTTTGCAGACATGGACTCTGCCAACAACATGAGCAAACCACCGGCCACAGACACATTGCGGAAAAAGAAGGTCGCATCAAAGAGTAAACCGTATCCGAGAGACTGGGATATGATCACCAAAAATAGAGCTGGAACTGCGTATTCTGTGTTCTTTCTGGCGATTGCGGCAATAGATCCCACCAACATGACCAAAACGTTCAATCCAAGAAAGACCTCGGCAGTGAAGAATGGAAAGTCTGCAAGTGTTACACCAGTTAGCTTTTTTTTCTTATCATACGCGTGAGCTCGGTATGCTTACTCCTATGCTTTTGTAGGAACCACAACTGGTCTGACCATTGGGTGCTGCATGATAGAAAAGATATTTAGTCCTTTTATCGCGAATGAACAGATCCGCAATGACCTCAATGAGACATGTAAGCCAAGAAATGCATTATGGTCAATCCTCACCATATCCGCAAAGAGTCTTCCAAAAAGGTAACAACCAAGAGAAATCGTGCAATTCCAGGTAGCCAGGGTTTGAGTGGGCTTCCTATAGTGTCGAGAACCTGCTCGAACTTGTCGGTGTAACTCTTGACGCCTTCCATATTTCGATGCGCCTTTCCTTGGATAGTTCAAAAACTTGAGACACGGCTACGACACCTGAGCAACGAGCCTTTTCGTTTGCCGCTTTGGACAAGATGAGAATACAAATGTCCAGCACGATCAGCTGCAAAATGAGGGCGACAAAATCGAAATGAAGGCGAGAAAAACGCTCACCGCTGGGCTGATCGCCGTCACACAAGACTACTGCGTCCACGTGTTTTTGACACATTCTCTCAGCCCTCGATCCATTAAGCCAAATAAGGAAAAATGAGTGCTGCCTGCCCCCCCGCTTCGAGAAAGATGGTTTTGAGGGTTTGCGCAGCGAAAAGGGGCGTTGGAGAAGGTCTTTGGCCGTGGTGATATTCCTGGCAAGATTGGGGTGAAAGTATAGGAAAGAGTAGGAAAAGACTCTGCCGTCCGCGGACAAGTGTCGAATTGGATAGACTGGAAAGGATTTGGGGATTTGCGTAGAACTGGACAGGAGCTTCATTTTGAAAGCCACATTTGAAGGGCCTGTCCTCGTCCTTGTGCGCCACGTCCGAGTGCCAACTTTAGTACCTTGAGCCCCATCCCTGTCAAAGTCGGTGTTTGCGCTTTTCCACACTGTCTCATACCCACCAAGTGCAAGTGGTCGATACAAATGGAGAGAATGAGTTACCCGCGGTCAAGAGGAGGTCGACCTGTATGGAGCCTTTCGTTGCTGTTGGCGAACCCTCGAATCCGTTGGTCGCTATTGGCAGCAGTATTCTTGTTAGTAATGTACATGGCTAGTACATCCCTGAGTTCAGACCCGGAACAGCAGCGGAGCATGCGTTCGTCCGAGTTGGGACTTCAGGATGGACTCAACGAGGACGTGACCGTTGTGGACGCCAAGAAGCTCGACGAGCCCAGAAATGTGCCACCGGTAGTTGTGCAAAACGTCAAAGAGGGACCTGTCATAGGAGGACCAAAGAACATTGTACCAGATCCATCGGCACCTGTCGCTAAGAATGGTGCAGAAGAGAAGGGTCCCATATCTCGAAACCAGACAAGACCGAAATCGAAAAATACTATCGTTAAGCCCAAGCCGCAAGTGAGCGAATCGGCGATTAATCCAAGGCTTGATAATATTGCGGTCGCATTGAAGACTGGAAAAGACGTTGCACTCCAAAGAACCCCGATTCAAATTATGACGTACCTTCAAGCCGTTCGCAATCTAATTCTCATTGGGGACGGCGAAATTTCCGTCGGTGATTTGCCTATGGTCGATGTTATTGGTGGACTATTCAAGCCCCGAAATACAGAAACTACTGCGGAACGAATCAAGCGAGAGCAAGAAGGTAAGTCCAACCATCCATGTTTCCTGAAGATTTCCTCCCTCTGATACCTGCCCTTTCTTAGAAAAAAGGCTGAAGAATATTGATATCAAGTCTACTCCTCCGAAAGGGGAAGCCGTGACAGTGGATGAACAGTCAGAAGGTTGGCGATCGGATGGTAACAAAAATCTTCCAGGATTCCGTGAGCTCTGGACCCATTTTCCAGACGCTGACTGGTTTGTCATGATCGACGACGACACTTACGTCTTCTTCGACAATCTAGCCGATATACTGAAAGAGTTCGACCCCAAAGAAGTATTTTACATTGGGGCGAAGAATATGTTTATCGGGTGTGATGGTGTTAAGAATTGGGGGGAGGGCCCTTACTTTGCGCATGGAGGAAGTGGAATCGTTCTGTCACGAGGCGCAATGAAAGTCATGATGGCCGGATTGGACGCATGTATTGAGCAGTACAAAACATGCTGGGCTGGAGATGTACGGACCGCTCTTTGCCTACGCGACCAAGGCATTTTGTTGAACTCGCCTGGGGGTTTCCACAAAGATCCCCCAAATGACGAATTCTGGTTCCCGCGGGACCCTTGCCAGCGCCCAGCGACATTCCATCATCTGCTGGTCAAGCAGATTCAACGGTTATACGACCTCGAGCGAAAACGGCAAACTGAAACGGGGACTGGACGAGTCACGTTTGCGGATATCTACAATGATTGGCATAACCCCACCGAAGCGCTAGAAGCGAATGTTGACCGCAAAGGTTCAGACATCCTCAATATTAGAGTCGTTAGTGCCGAGGCATGCAATCGACTATGTAGAAGACAACCAGAGTGTCTATCTTTTGTTTTCGACGGAAGCAAGTGTTGGCTCAAGAACCAGATTCCCCCACCTGTGGAAGGTATCGGGTTTATATCGGGAATTATACCCGATCGCTACCGCTGCACGGCGCCGTGATTAGAGGCGTCGTTATTAGTAATCACTCATTTTAAGCCGAATCTGCTGCAGGAGAATTAGAGTGGGGTTCGTACAGAAGCGGTGAAAAGCACTTGTATACTATCGATTATTTATATACATTTTCAACCTCATCAATATCTCCATGGTTGGCCGATGACACCACTCTGACCTCAATACCATCCAATAAACCATAAAGTCGCTTATGATCATGTATCCAATGAAACAATGCAGAGCCAGCCGCCATCTGCGCTCCAAACGAGTTGAGTTCGATCGGCTCTACCCGTGCCGCAGACCAAACTTGTTCGTCCTCACTCTTCACTAGACATACATGAACATCCAGTACATAGCATTCTGGCATGTTTTTGCCAGCATTTTGCGCCCTTTGATTGAGTTCGCCGATAAGCGTCTCTATCCCGGCGACGATTTCCCTAAGAGAACCTTCTCGTGATGGCTCTGACCATCCCAGATCCTGTTTCCATTTGTACTGACTCAACGCAACAAGTCGTCGTTGTGCGATGAAGGCGCGGAACTCGTTGGTCTCGTCAAATGGCTTCCAAGGGAGCAAATGCAGGTATGTTCCAGCCCTCTGTTCGGTGCTGCGTAGGACTCGCTTCAATGCCTGCCCCACCCGTTTACTCGTACACAAGGCTTTCACAACTTCGTGTGCCGTTGTAAATGGCCCCACGCCACCTACACCATCCTTTGTGCTGCATTCATCTAACCGCACAAAGTATTCAGGTGAAGTTGCGGTTACACGCTGTGGGAGAGGAACTTTTGCTGTTACTTCTTCGTCAATATCCTGTGCAATACTGGCAGGAATCCGCCCCGTGAACATGCCAATTTGGCAGGCTTCCAAAACTAGGCTGCAGTCCCGGCGACTTAGCCATACACTGTGTCCTCCTCCGCCAAGCTTCAAAAGGATATCTTTCCAATTTGAATAACGAGTTATTTGAAGTATCTCGTCGTACTGCGCTGGGGTGAGGAGGGGCTCATCCCATGGTATGTCCGAATGGTTGTTAGAGTTGAAATTAGATTCCTCCTTTTCAATTTCGGATATGGGTACATGTCTAATCGATATTCCCTCCATTTGCCCCGCAACCTTGAGACTGACAACGTCGCGTCGCACCAAGCATGCAATACTGTAGTGATGGATGATGCAATCGCTTCCATTTTCATAAAATGATCTGCAAAAGCTATCTAACCTATGCCCGTTTCATATCATCTACGACATACTATATACAAACACTCTGCTGAACCACAGATCGCCCACAATATCTTATTTCCTTTTTTTGGCAGGTCGCCGCCGATCATCATCAGCTGCACGTTTCTTACTTGAACCATTTTCTGAACCCGTCATCGCGTCCGCCTGCAAATATGTTATAACCATGAGGGATTAGCTTGGGAATACAGCCTGCCCCTTGCCATCCCTTTGAGCTGGCAAGTGTAAGGTTAACGATAGAGAATATACCTTTGCGGCTTTCCTCTCTAGTTCATCCCAATCTTCGCCTTCCGACTCGTCTTCCGAACCGCTATAATCCGATGCAGATCCCTCTCCCTCAGAAGCGTACTCTTCACTGTCATCCTGTCAAATGGTAGACAAACGTTTGCGTCAAAATCACACGTACAAAGCAATCCCGATATTGAGCACATACATCACTTTCTTCGAAATCGCTTGCATCCATTTCAAATTCACTAACTTCGTCCTCACTAGCCTCATCCTGTTTACACATGGTTAGGAGCCCAGCTCACGTCAAAATCCATTCACGTCGTCTCCTACCTCGGAGTCGGGTTGCAAAATGATCCAACCACCGGCATCAAAGAAACCCACAGGATCTTGATTGATTGTTTTCATGATTTGAGGCCACACCAAGTTCGCTGGACCCTCGCTGAATGGGATGTCGCACGAGCTATTTGGCGAAGAAACCCGTCAGTTACATTGCCACGTCAGTCCAACGCTGGAAGTAACAGGGGGTACATACTCGAGCCATTCCTTGACATTTTCCAATTGTTTTACGGGAACTGTGGTTATATGTGTAACTGGCCGGGTGTAGTCCTTATACACGAAGACCAGATCAAAGTTTTTGAGCCCAAACTGCAAACAGAACAATACAACAGTTCAATATCTACCCTCATGACGTATTTCCAAGTAACATAACTCAGCGCTCACCTGAACTCTCTCCAAGTGACAGAGCTCCACTTCCGCCAGAGTAATAACCAAGTTCGGCACATCGGTAAGGTGCACCAAACATTCATTTGTCGGTTGCAGGAGGACCAGCTGTCGACTGAAAACACCGTGAAACCCAAGATCCCGATATGGCATATCCACATCGATACGGCTCTAATCGGTGGGAAGGGCATCGTCAACACACCATGTACCACGGGAACAGCACAGGTACGAAATAAATACGTACGGCATCTTGAATTTTCTCGGCAAAAGTTTTGAACTCCTTATTTAAGGCCGCCCGTCGCCTGCGCTCTTCCTGTTCCATTGCAAGTTCATCTTCGTCACCATAGTTGGGACGACGTCTATTTCGACCGCCCGTCTCATCGTACCCTGCATCTGATACGTCGCGATAAAATTGCACGTCCTAGATGCCCAGGGTCAATGAAATGTCCCACCGAAACAGTGATGTGTGTATGGCATACCTTTGTTTTTCGCTTTCCTATCATAATTGGGTTTTTCAAATGCACGTGTAAGATAACAATAAGCTCATGATCACAAGGTTGGAATATCAGATGTTTGATGTTGGAAAACAGTACATCTGCAATGGGCAAAATTGCTGTAGTCGAGATAATAATCAACGTTAACGTAAACACCTTACCGATACTCTGACCGCTCTTCAGTTGTGATTGGTAGCGAATACCGTTCGTATGTATTTCCAAATCTCCTGGGAACCGCTTGTCAACTTGCGGCCGAACAAAAACTTCCGGCAATCGCAAGGGACGCCGGCCCCTGACTTCAGCCAGTCTGTCCTGCTCAACAAGACCAGCTTTTTCTTTGCGTTCCGCGTCTCTCTTCGCGGTATCCTTCTTTAAGTCGTTAATTTGACGGAAGATCTCCGCAAATCGTCCAATATCGCTGCTGCGAAAAGTGAGCGCACGGATGAAGGTTGCGTTCGGATTCTCAAAAGGCGTTCCGACATCCTTCTTCCCGGCTTGTCCAGGAGTGACAAAATTGAAACGCAGGTAGAGATAATCCTGCTCCTCGCTCTTGCTGACGTTCTTCAATGTGGACACATGGAATGGTACTGGCTGCCCGTATATTGGGAGTATGATGGACTCATTTCGGGTATCTACAACAATCTACGGAACCAAAATCAGGCGAACTTTCACTTATCCCTTAAACGAACATATCTCACCTTCAAGTCCTGTATTTGCTTAGGTAATTGAGATTCCGCTTTGTAACTGGCGAACTTTCGGAAAACTTCTTTTTGCTCCCCGGCGGCACCACCATTGTCGTCGGCGAATCGTCGCAGACCCTCCTCGTGCATTCGATTATGCAATGTCCGCTGATGATCCGCACGCTTTGCCTCATTTTCTGCTTTGTCCTTTAAGATAGAATTACCATGCTGCTCACGAGAAAGGGAGTCGACAACCGAAACACGCGGTGATTGCATACCTGATCGTCACGCAATCGCTTGCCTTTTCGTTCGGGAATCACCGGTGCCGGTTTTTTGTTTCGCGGAGCATCGCCATTCGCCTTTGGTTCAGATTTGACCACCTTTTCATCGTCATCCTAATGAAGCGTGTTCAGGACCGGTTGAGCATTACGGAGCACGGTGATGAGTCAGTTATTTCTACCTCAAATTCGAATGAAACTTCTTCAATGTTCTTCTTCACGTCCGTCAGAACAGTGGGATATGTGGTGGTGACCACAACCGTATCGGTGATTAGCAGAGCGTATCTGCATTCCCATCGTAAGTGATCAACTCTCCTTTCAATGCAGGACAGCTACTCTGGAGCACTCACGTTCTGTTGCGGGGATCTTTCGAAGCTGCGTTTTCGAGATTTTGAAAGCCAAGAACAAGATTAAGCACCATTCCTGATTTCAACTTTGCTGCATGCTTCGGCGACAAGGTATAGGTGGACTCTCGAAACTCAATACCCGTCTTGATTCCGAAAAATGTTAGCTGCTATAGCTGAATGTGCGAAATGAACCCCCAAGATGCGCCACCTACACTCCATCCACAGTTTTTGAGAAAATTATCTTTTAAATCCGGCCGCTTCTTCTCAATATAGGATATCGCAGCATTATAAACGTCCTTACAAGCTACCCCTTCTTTGATCGAGTTTAGTACGTGTTCCTGTAACTCCACAAGGAAGTTGTAGTTTTTTTCCTTGCCCTAGAACAGATATAGCAGAATATGAGAATCCTGGCCGGTCATAACGTCCTAACGGGGAAAACCACCTTCTCCGGATTCATCAAATACGTTCGTGCGACATTGGAGCAATATGAGCGGTACCGAATTCCCAACGAGCACACAATCGTTCCTTCGTGCAGCGAATCATTATTGCTCATCGCACTTGCGCGCAAATCGTATTTGCCTCCACTTTGTATGATTGGGGGATAGCACCAATCAGCCAGGTCATATTGCACCTGCAGATGAGCCACAATCAGAAGTTTGTTTGCCAAGGTTGTGAAAGCGATTGCAGAATGAGGGAACTCACGTCCGCTGGAAGTTTATGTTTTTTCCTAAGGTCTTCATCGCTCAGCAGATTCTCCATGCTGGTAGACAGTTGCTCGTGTTTGACCTTCTTTCCTTCGTCTATGATCTCCATCATTTCCGATACGAAATACTTTTTCAGAATCAAAGCGCTAAGCCTCGAAGCCTGCCGCACTGTTCGAATTTCATCATCATCTTTGACCGCCAGCACAGAGGCAACCCCCCCGGACACATCCGCTTGGTCAAACTTTCCAGATTTTTTGATAGCTTCTTTCCATTCGGAAACCAGCTTTCCTTGATATCGATCCTTTGCGAAGACCCCAATCTTTTTACCGTCGTAACTCTTGCTGATAATATCCAGCAACTGAGTGCACGCTGCCTTGTTTTGTGCATCATCTTTAGTTCGTTTAACTATTTCTATCTGGAGACTTGTTTTCTTGGCAAGCGGCTCAATGTATCGTGCCTTCTTCTCGCTGGTATGGAAAACAACTTTGTCCGACGTGACAATCACTAGCGTCTCGGTGAACTCATAACCAAGCAGCCATGTTTGCACTGCACTGCCTTTTTGGTATGGTGCATCCTCTTCCGCAGCTCCTACAAGAATCGCCAGTGCATCTGACTTCCCCCAGTCCTCAGAATCTCTCGCGGCCTTAACAGGCTTGTGCATCAGCGTCGACCTCATCATCCAACATTTGTCAAATCCTACCTTCCACGTCCGAACAAGAGCCCCGATTCGCTTCTCAAAAGCGTCAGCGTCGAGCACAATTGACATTGAAGAGAATATTCGCCTCTGTGCCAGGAAGCTTTACATTCCAAGTAGAAGATCGTGCGAGCCCATGTTGGCTTTGGCCTAACTGACTGTGCCACCATTCGGACGTATTGCTATAGCAACAAGAGATGGACATTGCACCAAACGACTGTGGTTTGCTAACAAAGAAAGTGCAGGGGGGAACGCCAAAGTCCAGCCAAAGGGGAGATCAACACAGAATATGGCCCAACCATCCTTGATTGTTTTCCGTACGGCCGATATTATAGTGCTGACCTGTGTACATGCAAACATTTAAGCACTACCGAAAGTGAGACCCAGAGACATCAGGAGCCCCCGAAGAACTGAGAAAACTGCGGGAAGGAATGGCCTAGCGATAAAAATGAGGCATCAGTAACGTAACATTCGCAACGTTTAATGAGCAAAGTCAACTCACCCAAAGAGGTTAAATACGCCAAAGAGCTCCAATATTAGCCCTACAAAAGGCCATTTCAACAGTACTAGCACAATCCCACCCAGAAAGCAAGCTGTACTTGGAAGACGGTCCCGGCGTGAAAAGAACGCAATAGTTCGTGAGGGGCCGATCAGCAAAGTTATTCCTGATAGAAACAGTAGCTGTACAAAACGCATCTTCAAATTAAGCGAATGCTCTAATCACAGCGCATTGCGAACTGGTTTGACGCATTGATCATCTTACGTTGCCCACTGCCATAAGCCCTTTATCCAGAAGTAACATTACGCCAAAAAGGAAGAAGAGAGCCCCAGCTCCCGCGAGGGAAGCACCGAATCCTACCGATGGAATCCTCTTAATTAAAATAGAATTGTGAGCACAATCCATAACACCTACTCTGTGGTCCAGACAGAACCATTTGGTCGAGATTGCGGTTTGAATGTCAAGATGCCCGCAAGACCCAGATCGCTATCGTAAGCTGTAGGCTGTTTGAGTCATGTCAGTGCACGTGAGCAGCGGAACCTGAAAGCTAGCGTTCGCCTCGAGTAGGACCGCTCAACCCATCCAGCTTTATGGAGTCAATAACACCCGACTGGCCCCCAGTGTCTGTCGGAGCAAGCGTTTCATCGCAGGAGCGTGAACTTCTTCCAGACGAGCATCGGCAGCTAGATGTTTCGGACCTGCCCGAAGACACGGTCTCAGAGCGGTCCTCGCCGACGGTAGCGGATGCATTTCCGGAAGCAGAGAGCGCCGATGGTTTGTCGGAGGACATTACACTTGCAAATGAAAGCAATACCGTGGTTACGGAAGGTGGTATTGCTGGGACGAGAGTGAGTGACCCACTGGCCGACCTACGGAGTATAGGGCAATCCAATTTACAATCACCAGGACCTCCTCCGATGGTGCGAGCCGCATCTCTAGGCTTTGACGAGGTTGTGGCCGCGACACCGTCAGTTCCATCCAATAATATGCCCCTCGGAACTTTCTCAAGTCCTGGATCTCTCATTGACATTCAGCCGATGGGCGACGCTCGGGCGGCCACGCCTGTTGTTGACAATGGTCCCATTCCCTTCTTTCAGCAATCGGAGCCTCTCGGGGCTGTTGGTGGGGTTGATTTCTTTGCAAGCTTACCTGGACAGCAGCCCAGTATTCGCGTCGAGAATAGTGAAACGGGAGCCTCCTCAACCACATCCTCTCAGCAGCCGTACATTTCACCCGTCACATCATCACCATCAGGACCATCGCCATCTGGCGCTTCCATTATTTCGCTGGAAACTGCAACGATGACCGGACAAAAGCCCTCTGTACCTGCTAATAGTATAGACGTAAATGCAGCTCCCCCTTCCCACGCTGCACAATTCCCCATATCGGCCGCTGCCACTACTCTTATGCCTGCCACCCAGCCGCTGTTCGCCGCAAATTTCGATATTTTGAATCGAGCGCACCTGACCACATCCAAAGTACCACAAGCAACCGCTGTCCTTGATCCAAAGTACCAAAATCTCCCCACGAAGCGATGGACTGATCCCAGCGTCTTCTACGACATACCTCCCCGAGATCCCATTGGTGAGATCTTCCCCAAAGCCTTCCCAGTTGACACAGGTCCTAGACCAGCACGCAAAATCTTGCGGGTGGACGATGTCGCCTCGGAGTCTGATCCTTTCCTTGCGCTGATAGATGCAAACAGTTGGCGAAGTGTTGCCATTCTCGCTCGGCAGAGGCTTATAGCAACACACCCCACACAAGTGAAAGAGATCATGCGACTTTGGTTTGTAAGGCTAACTGCACTAGCAAGACTGAAGTTGTTCGAATTTGCCTCCAGCGAGCTGCACAAAGTCGGTGCAACGGATCTCGACCCCCCTAATTTGCGATATGAAAAGTATCTGGACGTATTTCCGAACGCAAATGGCTCGATGCTGAGCTTTGAGATACGGTTGTTCTGGGCGCGAATACCAAGTTTCAAAGGCCACCATCAAGAAAGTATCAACAGAATGTACAAATTGTTGTATATATGCCGACGAATGGTTCAGCAATGTAAATCTGGAAGCGGAAAAAGCGAAGATGAACCAGAATCTGTCTGGAGAAACAGAGAGGGTCAAATTCAGCTCCAAATAGCGAATCTACTGCTTGATCTAAAAGATCATCGTGCGGCTAGCGCCGTTCTGCGCGCCGTGAGTCAATCAAGGGCCAGCGACGCTAATCTGCTCTCGGCCTTGGGTCGCGTGCATCTACAAATGGGGAACGTCACAACCGCTCGGGACGTGTTCCAACGCGTGTCTGACCTCGTCAGTAAAGATGTGTCCCAATCTGCACGGCATGACCTAGTACTCAGCAATCGCGCCTTTCTTCACATGGCGGAGGGTGAATGGGAAAGTGCAGTGAATTGCCTCACCCAACTGTTGGGCCTGAACCCGACATCAGTTGTCTGCGTAAATAACCTCGCCCTATGTCAGCTATACACTGGGAATGTTGGACAAGCTGTGAGCTTTCTGGACAGCATTGCAATCGACATGCCCCGGAAAGCTGGAGTCTGTGAAGAGTTATTGTTTAATCTATGCAGTTTGTACGATTTAACGGATATGAGTGTGGAAAGGAAGAGGAAGCTGTTGGGCAGCGTGGTTAGCCGATTTGCTGGAGACGATTTTGATCCTGCGTGCCTAAAATTATAACAATGGAGGTGTAGCTGGCAATAAAGACAATAAAGGCATCACCCACACCGACAATCCATGAGGTTCGTTGTCTTTAGATATTCATTACGCCTCTTTTATCCCCACTACCAACTCCATTCCATGCTCCGTTTCTCCATACTCTACTCTAAACCCAGCTTCCTTCACTGTCCGGCCAACCCATTCCCTGCTCATGGCTAGTTTATAATACCAACTTTTACACAGCTCCCAGGTCCCATTACCTTTCTTGATGTGAACCAAATCATGGACGCGGATCCTCGCTCCACTTCCATCCTCCTCCACAGCCGCCCCATCGTCCCTTTGTCGCTCCCATTCTAAGAAACATGTGAAGACAGTCATGGCATCTGATCGCACGGGAACAAATCTATCTGTTCCTTCGAGGGGGTGAGTCAAGTTTCGGAACTGGAGGATGAGCCGTCCGTGTGGCCGTAATGCAGCATGCGCATCACGAATCATTTCACGGACTTCTTCAAGGGATGCCAAATGTGTCGGTGTATCACCCATGCACACTACACACCCAGCAGCTCCATCGTCGATTTGATCCCGAAAGTTGAGGAGATCACCCTCAACCGTTCGCACTCTTTTCTCATCAATACCTAATGTTTTAATCTCATCCCCAAGTTCCTCTAGCATGCCCACACTTGCATCAACGGCCACCACTTTGTATCCAAGCTCCAGCAAAGGAATAGTTTGAAAGCCTGGTCCACAACCTAGATCGACTGCCACCGTATCAGGGGCGACAGTGGCCGGAAGATGCCTTAGTAGGATACACCGGTTTTGGGATAACTTTGTTTCATAACCGCCAAACATCCTGGTGTGCAAGTGTTTGCATGTTTGTCTCTCAATTCAGGTTTGTTTGCTTACTTACCATGTGTAGTGCTCACTAAGAAGCCGGTCATAGTGGGAGGCAACGGAAAGGTAATTGGAGGAGGTAAGGATAGGCTTGGATGCACGGGCAGATATGGGAGGAGGAGTAGGTGCGGAAGGCGGTGTCATGGTCATTGCTGCCGATAAATGACGATCTCGTTTTAAACTTCTGGCCTTGTACCAGCACTGAACGGGTGCGGCGCAGCAAGACGCGGTGATCCAGATCTATCAGTGGTTCCAGTGTTTCCGATGGGAGCCGATCACCCGGAATTTATGGAAGTCGACCAACCAAGGAATGTCTAATAGCAATGAAATAAGAACATGGACTGGTGTAAATTGCAATGATGCTGCGTAACGACTTTGTGAGGATTTGGGCCGATGTACGCAAGAGAAATGCGGAGAGAAGCGATACTGCTTCAAATATGAAATTGTACTTTGCCACTCAGTTACTTGTGGTATCATGCGCCTTAAAATATGCCAGCCACGACATACAATTGGGTCATCTTTTAACTTCCTCGCCCTATACAGTAACTTTTGTTGAATCTCATCCGCGAGCATACTGGGCCGTCCAGTCGCGTGCTTTTGAATGAAGTGTTGGTTAAAAGGGAGAGGCAAATTGAACGCGATGACTGACAAGTCGCACCTGTTGCAATTGCCGCCTTTTCGTTCTCCTTCCAATGTTGTGCCACGTCATTCGCCAATGGATCGTCCGGGTTGGGAGCAGACAGTAAAGCTTGTATTGATAGTAATACTGTGCGAATTTGAAGAGCTGGAGACCATTTATCTGTTATGTAACAAGTATTATTAAAGGGTAGATCTTTTAGCTACTAGCGTGCGTCTCCCACGAACCTTTCAAAATATCCAGACAAATGCGGCCAAGTTTGTCGATGTTGGGGTGATAGATCTTGGTCAAGAAGCGAACTTTTGGTGGTGCCATCGGATATTCCTCCGGAAGGAAAAGTTCGAGTTTAAAGTCTCCACCTATTGAAAGCAAGAGAGACGAGAGTAGACTCAGAGAAATGAATCTAAAATGGCCCAGGTTTCGAGCCAGATAATTATATCAGGGTTTCCACACGGTCAGCCTGCAGGCATAGTGGCATTTATCAGGCCACCGTACCTTCAAAGGGAGACTGTTGGGGACCAGCAATCACTACATCGAAATACCGGAGGTTATCTTCGTGAGGTGTGGCACTGATACCTGGGGCAGGCTCGGCCATAAGCCGTTCCGTTTCCTGTGGAAAGTTGGAAAATGTCACAGTGTGAGTAAAGAATTACTTGCTAGCTAACGCGCCGGTGATGCGTTCTGGGAAATCATTCCACACTTGCAAAATAACCAAAAATCGTCGGAAAAGCCATGTTCATTCGACATCTCATAATTTTGATATGCTCCCAAGATTGCCATCGCGATAGTCAAGCGGGAGGGTAAAAGTAGTGGCATGATCATACCTTGACAATTCGCTTTGGTAGTGACATGGTTCCGAGTAAGGTTTTCTATCGCAATCACACGCTTCCACTGTAGACGTTTTGTGACAGCACGAGCCAATCTTAAATGGCAGGATCCTTCGTCAAGCAAGTTGCGGAAGCCGTTGGACTTGCCCCTGGCAGTCACGTGACATAATGCCATGGCAACAGCATGAATCATTGGAACGCTGAGTGACCTGACAAATTGTATCTCCGCGTCTCGGCCATTCCGCAGGGGGCTGGTTGTATCCATTTCAGGTTGGCCAAAGAACGTTTTTCCGTACAGGGAATTCGACGATCAGCAATTCCACCACGACAGCAAGGCAGACGATCACACCGAGGTTTGTTAGCCCAAAGTGTACCTGAAAACACGGCAGCGCACATTTCCTACGCCGAAAAACTTTTTTACCGCCGCAACAAGGACGAAAACAAGACACCAATTCGCAATTGAGCTAATCGTTTTGCAACAATGGCCAATAATTACGACTATATTACCATGCTGAACTTGCCAGAGCTCTCTCCGCCCTCTGCATCGGAGAGCGAATTTCAAAATGAACTGGACCTGTGGCTAAACACAGACTTCAGTTTTGATCCATTGGACTCGAGTGCTTTCTCTGGCGACTCACGGAGACCCGAAGGTTGGTGCACGGTCTGAGGCCCCAACTTTGAGTACATGACCTTTATCTGAGGTTATTATGGGGAGATTCCTAACCTCAGACATTTCCTTTCCTCCCACAGACTTTGAGTATGATCATTCTAAAGGGGCCTTCCCAGACCGCGCGGGGGCAGGTGTCACTGCTCGTGTTGAGGCACAAGCCCAACAAATTTCTCAAATCTCTGTTCAGCAACAAGCATCCACAACCTCCGTCACGCAGTCTGAGGCAATCGCAGCGATCGCACCTCAGGCCGCGCATGAGACTCCAGCTGTGTCTCAGTACCATCAGCCTGTACTGGCCCCGGTGCCAGTACACAGCAATCCTACTATGCCAAACGTTACGTCTGGTTTTAGTGTGTTTGGTACCGATGCTACTTCCACGATTGGAACGCCGAACTTGACGTTGCAGCAAATTATCGCGGCTGCTGCTGCAATGGGGGTTAATACCACAGCCTCCCAAGCATCATCTGATGCAGCCATGAATGGTACCAATACTGCCACCTCTGTATCAGAATCAGACGTCGGAAAGTCAGAGGATAGGACCGACGAGGATTTGGACAAGCGTCGGAGAAACACTGCCGCTTCGGCCAGGTTCCGTGCCAAAAAGAAGCTGAGGGAACAGGCTCTGGAGAGGACTGCAAAGGAGATGACGGAGAGAGCTCAGCAGCTTGAGCGTCGTGTGAAGGAATATGAAATGGAGCTGAAGTGGCTCCGCCAGCTAGTTACAGACCGTGAGGGCAAGAAGCGGCTACGGGATTTCTACGAAGAGGTATTTCATTAGGCTAATTGTTGTGCTCGAGCAGTGCTAAAGATGCATATCCTTTCAGAGCGGCCTTACTTTTATTGAGGGGACGATGGCTGCAGGCTGCGGGGTTGAGTCGCAGGCTACTACTTCGAATGTGCCAGCTGCCAATTTGGCTGCAGCTGCGGCTGCGTTTGCTGGAGTCATGGCTCTTGCTGGGAAGCCACTTGCTCTCCCATTGCCTCCAGACAATAAGCGTCGCAGGGCGGCCTAGATTAGCTCGGACCTTTCATTGAGCCTGAGATTGCATCTTATATATTGCTCTTCATACGTTGGTTCATTGAATTATCTTATATAGTGTATTGGCAATAACAGTTGTCACCACAATACACCAGCGTGGATTGAATCACTTGAGTCTGGCAACAACCAGCCCAGATAATGCTAACTACTACTAGGCATAATCATACTCGCAATACACCACCACGAGAGACATCCTCCTACCATTGCCAACCACCATGAGAGAGTTGGTCGGTCGTAGGATTTTGGATATTACTAAACCAGAATTAGCCAGATATTAAGCATGGAAATAATCACAAGTACTGGATCGCAGCAGCGTAGTAGTAGTAGCATTGCAAGGTGGTCCTTGCTCATTGCTATTGGGTCCTGCATTCTTCTCATGATTTGCTTGCGGCGAGTTGAGGGTAAAAGAACAAGCAGGTAGGGGAGAGCGAGAATGAGGGTTTTATATAGAAAAATGAGTGCAGCAGGAGAAGGTTCCAGTCATCAGATGGCCACTACATATTGGACCTTCGTACTGGTTGATTCAATTGGCTTGCAAATGCTAACACGATGGGGCTGCGGAATCAATTTGACCAAAAAAGGCTAAAGTGCTACTGGACATAACCCTCACCTCCTCCGCCGATTCCATTGGACCCCATCCCACACCACCATTGACGCTTCTGCCTTTTCCTGGTTAGCTGCAGATCGCAAAAATGGGGCGGTTGGTGCAGATTGAGGTGGAAAACTTCAAGTCCTATCGGGGTCGGCAAACTATTGGCCCATTTTATAACTTCACCTCAGTCATAGGACCTAATGGTTCCGGTATGTAATCCTTAAGATAATAGACAGGGCATTCGGCTGAAACTTGACGCTGAGCATATGAATTCATTTGTAACAGGCAAATCCAATCTGATGGACGCAATTAGTTTCGTGCTTGGCGTCAAGTCCACACAACTTCGATCCTCACAGCTGAGGGAGCTCATATATCGGAGTGGACGAGGAGCAGCAGAGAAGCCAGGAGGGAACGGAGGTGGGGAGGAAGAGCCAAAGCGAGCCTATGTGTGCGCAGAATATGAAACTTCCGACGGGGGGACATTACGCTTCATGCGAATGTGAGTTATCGGTTCCGGTGATGACAGTTGTGTTGCTGCTACTGCACCTTTCTGAATATTTCCTTTCCTTTCAGTGTCACAGCATCGGGAACCAGTGAATACAAGATCAACGATAAACTTGTTCCTTTCGCAAAATATAGTGCGACCTTGGAGGAAGAAAACATCCTCATTAAAGCAAAGAACTTTCTGGTTTTTCAGGTATGAAAGAGATGTTTCCTGGAAACTTGATACCGATTGTGAACCTTTATATCTAGGGAGATGTTGAGGCTGTCGCATCCCAGTCACCGAAAGATCTAACTCGATTACTGGAACAAATTAGCGGGTAGGTAAGACTTGGGGATTTGTCTATCCTTATCAATCCTAACTATTTACGACGCATGAGCAGCTCCCTCGAGCTTAAGGCTGAATATGAGAGGCTGAAAGCACTGCAGGACATGGCAACTGAAAATTCGGCTGATAGTTTCGTCAAAAAACGTGGTGTTACCGCCGAAATGAAACAGTTCAAAGAGCAAAAGGAAGAGGCAGAACGGTTTGACAAGCTACACAAGCAGCGGGTAGGGCACCCAGTCATATAACGATACACTTGCCCGATGCTCATTCCTGCACCTAGGCAAAGCAACTCGCTACCTATTTGGTATGGAAACTGTATCACCTCAATAAAAACATTGAAGCCCTTGAGGCGGAGATCGATCAAGAAAGAGGAACGTCACAGCATTCGGAGGAGCAAATGGTAAGCGATGTTTACTGTGAGCAGACGCCCGCAGTCACTGAGCTAGGCCCATGTTTCCAATATAGAGAGACTTGGAAACTCAACTCAAGGATGCAAAACGTCAGCAAGCAAGGACAAACAAAGACCTTATGCGACTGGAGAAACATATCCACGAAAAGACGAAACAAATGGAGGACATGGTTAGTGTATGCGTTATTAGACGTACCAGCTCGTGTCACTGAAGCACGCCGTTTCTCTAGAAACCTGTATTGCTGCGCCTAGACGAAAAGATTCGCCATGGAAACAAGAAGCTTAGGACAGCAGACGAAAATATTTCCAAGGCTAGGGCAGAGCATGAACGCGAGGTATATCGCAATGCTCTCAGCGCTGTGGCCTACATGTCATAATCCATTTTCGGCACCAGACCGGTATTATCCGTGATCTGCAAAAAGATTATGAACAGCTTACTAAGGCGTTAGCAAAGTATGAAGGTACTGTCAGCGTATCGTCTTAAGACTAGTAGGTCTTCATTCTAACATGTTGTTTGCAGAACATCTTCGTAAACGAAGAGCCGAAGAGGGGCGATCTCTTGACGAGGCACAGTTAGCAGAATATAATCAGAGGTTGGGCGGTTTACCTTTCTTCAATGCGTGCCTATTCTTATCTCTATGTGTCTGGTAATAGAAAAAATGAAGTCCGGCGCCGAACCTTTGCGTTTCAGCAGGAACTCACCAATCTGCAACGTCAAAAGAAAACTGTAGTAGAAGCAAAGTTGCGACTAGAGGAGAACGTGGGCGGAGTACAGAATCGTAAACAGGTATTAGAAGAGGAGGAAAGGCTGCTTACAGAGCGTCAAGAGAAGGTGGGGTTTTCTCTTTTATTAAATAGATACTTGGGATTAGTAGAGCTGACAATATTTTGCAGCTGCAAGAACAAGTCAGTCAACTGTCAAAAGAATTGGAAAAGGCCAACCGTGAGGTTCAAGCCGCGGACGCAGAAAAGCTGAGAATCTTGTAAGTGTTCTCAGGGGTGAGATCGTAGGAGAAAACGGCAACATAATAAACCGCGACGTCAATGCAAACAGCCAGTCAGAAACGGAGCTAGAGGAAAAGCTAGTGGAAACGCAGCATAAGCTGCAGCAGGCGCGTATAGATCGACAAGAGACTGAGCGAGAGCATCGACAGAAGGAAATGTTGGGTGAACTGAAGCGAGTCTTCCAAGGTATAGGTTTGTCTGAGCGTATCCTCAATTCATGTCACTTACTTTATTTCATTAGGAGTACATGGTCGAATCTTAGACCTTTGTAAGCCTACTCAGCGAAAATACCAGCTTGCTGTATCTATCATATTGGGACGCAATATCGATGCCATAGTAGTGGATACGGAGAAGATAGCTATCGATTGCATTCAGGTACGCTTACCAAGGTCAGGGCATGCGGTAGTAGAACTACACCTCTAACGGTGGCAGTTATATGCTAGCATCTGCGGGAGCAACGAACGGGAATGGCCACCTTTTTACCTCTTGATACGATAAAGACGAAGCCGGTCAACGAAAGACTAAGGCACTTGAAGGGTGCGCATTTGGCTCTTGACGTTATTCAGTTCGATGAGTTGCATGCGCGTGCAATGAATTACGCGTGCGGCAACTCGCTAGTTTGTGATAGTATGGACATTGCTCGTGATATCTGTTATAATCAGGGCATTGAAGCCAAAGGTAGATGTCGCTGCATATTAAGATTCTTGGCAGAGCACTAACGGAAATTCTCTGAAGCTGTGTCCTTGGATGGAACTGTGATTCATAAAACTGGGATGATCACTGGAGGTCAGAGCGGTACTGATCAAAAGAATGCAAGGCGATGGGAGGAAAAGGAAGTCGAAGGTAAAGGAAGTTCTCAATGTCATTAGCCAGGGATCCCGCTGATATGGCCCAGGTCTTAAAAAGGTCCACACAACATTGCTTAATCAACTGCAAGATCTTCGAAAGTCCCGAAGAAAAGTGCTCAGCGATGAGCAACTGCGTTCAACCTTGACTGCTACGGAGTCGAAGTTGAGGGTGGTCCAAGAAGATCTGGTCAGTATAACCCTTCAGCTGCCAATGGAACACGGATGTCCATTTAACTATTTCTATATCAAATAGACCACTACAACTCGCAAGCTCGAGTCGATTCGCACGGAACTCCGTCATATTCACGAAGAGGCCAGGAAAGCGTCGCCTGAGCTGCAAAAGGTAAAGCGGCGATCTTTTGTTCAGCTCTATGGCGCTGACTAAGTTATCCGTCTTTACAGCTGTCGAACGAGCTGGATGAGCTTGAGGAGCGTATGCAGGAGACGGATGCTCAAATTCAGGATGTTGAAAGGGAAGTCTTCGCTGAATTTTGCCGAACGATTGAAGTTTCGAGCATCCGCGAATATGAAAAACGACAACTCAAGTTAACCCAAGAAGTATCCGAAAAGCGAATGCAGTTCGAAACACAAAAGGCTAAACTGGAGAACCAGTAAGCGCAATGAAAGGGTTTGCGGTCCGTATAATTCAACAACTAAAACATTACACAGGCTGGAATTTGAAAGGAGCAAAGCGAAAAGTACTGAAGAGCGAATCCATAAAATTGAATCCATTATCGCCAGCGATAGAGAAAGCATTGCTCAGCTGGAGCAAGAAAGAGCTGCCCGAGAAGCAGATAAGACGACGCTTGCCAACGAGATCGAACAAGCCAGTGAACAGCTTGATTCTGTAAAGCAGCTGATGGAGGAGAAAGGGACCGCGGTATCGAAGGTTAAAAAACAAATACAGAAATTGCAGAAAGAGGTTGAAGGAAGCTCGAAGTCTATGGCAGCGAAGGTGAGTGTTATCTTCCTCGAAGTGTGCTCGTGGGCTTCATGAATTTATTCAAATTGCCTTTAGGAATCAGAAATTGAGAAATTATCTGCTGATAAATTCTCGATTTTTCGAAAATGTAAACTTGAGGAAATCAAATTGCCTTTCTTGGAGGGATCTCTGGACGATCTCTCCTTGGATCAGCTGGAGGTATCAGGACGCAAGCAGTGCGTTAGGTGTGACGTAGTGGACTACCAACCGCTTCTTTTCCACAACTAGCCGCAGATAGCGGGAGCTGATTCGATGGAGATCGACTCTCAGACTCAAAGTTTCTCTGCTCGAGTGCAAGGGTTTCAAGTAGACTTTAGCAATTTGAAACCTGCTCATAAGCAGGTGAGTCGAACCATGCGATGTGAGAGAATACCGCAATCTAACAAATTGTCACAGAATGGTTCGGAGGAAATGGATATGGAGTTCCAAGAGACGCTCAGGAACCTCGCGACTGAGATTGAGAGAATGGCTCCGAATATGAGGGCGGTTGACAGGTGTGGACACTAGCTTGTGGGCTTTTGCATTTGCCAGTGCTGACCGCATTGCCGGGCGCGAAGATTGGATGGGGTCGAGAACAAGTTGAAGGAGACTGCAAGAGAATTTGATTCTGCTCGACGGGAGGCGAAGTCAGCTAAGGATGCGTTCATGAAGATTAAGCAAGAGCGGTTGGTTGCCTTGAATTGCCGTTTTGGAGATGCTGTTCACTGATTCCATCGCTTCTGCCCCCAGTTACGATCGCTTCTACCGGGCGTATGCACATATTGCTGAGAAGATTGATCCAATATACAAGGAACTCACTAAATCCAAGACATTCCCAATGGGTGGCACTGCGTACTTATGCTTGGAGGACAGTGAGGTAGGGTTACTTTTCGAATGCTGCCCACCCGGCGGAGTTAGGTTGTCTCTGAACATGTCGTCGTTTTAGGAGCCCTACAACGACGGAGTCAAATACCATGCGATGCCTCCCATGAAGCGGTTCAGAGATATGGAGCTGCTTTCTGGTGGCGAAAAAACTGTTGCAGCCCTGGCACTGCTCTTTGCTATCCACAGCTATCAACCTGCGCCGTTTTTCGTATTGGATGAAGTTGATGCCGCCTTGGACAACGCGAATGTCGCCAAAGTTGCCAATTATATTCGACGAGTCGCCTCCGACTCATTTCAGTTTATTGTTATCTCACTGAAGAATACTTTCTATGAAAGAGCTGAAGCGCTTGTTGGGGTTTACCGGGATCAGGGCATAAACAGCAGTAGAGTTTTAACATTGAATTTGGAAAGATTTCTGGATTGAAAGGGATGGATGGATGATAATTTTAGTGGAGGCCTGTAGGGTCTTTATGCATTGAGATGCTCTTGTATATAGTTGTGCTTATTACAAAGATTGTTCAGGATTATGGGGTCGTCATTTGTTCATTGCATATCGGCATTGCGGCTTTAGTCGGTGCAGATTGCTATATTCAGGGTCGGTTTTATGCAACATTTCTTCGACCGTTACTGCCTGTCGCCCTCTATCTATACGCTCGCCCATGACCCACAACCGACATCAAGCCAAACGTTTGATCCTTGCTCATGTACAAAGCTTTGGGCTACCTATCTGATTGCTACTGGAACAGCATACTGGCTGCAGCATCGGCATTCCCGCCACTTGCATCCAATGCCGCTATGGCCTCGGCCCTGGATACCCCAAGATCCTCGAGCATTTTTATCTTTTCCTCAGAATGCCGTGGCACGGCACTAGCCGTTGTGGATGTGGGAGCACCTATCGGGGCACTTGAACGTCCCGCCTGTGCAGCTCCGGGTCCTGGCACAGATGCAGCTATGCCGGCCGGAGGAATGTGAGGATGCAAGCCCCCCGGGGGGTGAACCGCGCCTAACCGAGGACTGAGTGATGATTTATCATCCAGCAACTCACTGTGATTAAACACGCTACCTTGTGCTGCTGAACCCCCTTCGACTGGGGACTGTACATCTCCACTTCCAGTTGCCTCCCACCGCGCCTTGTCCGGTAATTCGTGCTCTGAAAGGAAGCGCACTTCCTCACCGTGAATTCGTAATACATTCTTCTCCAAATCAATAATGGCCTGCCAGAGTGATCATGGATCAAATCAATGAGCCTTTCGTCACAATCGACAGGAACGTAGGTAAACACTCTTAACCTGATGTCGTTTCAGCATATCTAGACCAAATAGTAGATCAACTCCTTTTCCCTAGGAAGGGCACAGACTCAGTTAGCTTTTCGTCCAGGGGATGCATCGTTGGGCCCAGTACTTCAAAATTGTACCTCCATAATCGTGAAGGAACAAGGTAGAAACTGGCTTCCTATCTTCATCTGGGCGCTATGAACCCTCCCCAAAATTTTCGCTGTACCCACTCCCTGGGCAATTCCCGCAAATCGTTCATCCAGGAGATGCATAATATTGCAGGCTTCCGCCAACGCTGGGCTCATGATTGTTGCCTGAGCGCCGGAATCTACAAATGCTTTCACTTTGTGACCGTTCACCTCGGTATCTATATAAAGCATAACCACCTGGGTGCATACCAATAGTTATTTTCATATACGCAAGGATGGACGCAAAAGCTGCGTGCTTAGCTTGCGAGGTATAGACACCTACCCGGCCGAACGATTCAGGATGATATTCCATAGCATTCTAACGTTTGCGGGGGTGGATAAGCGGTCGACGTATCATTGCTTTATAGTCAGCAGGTGACACTCACCTCCAGATTCTGTGCGATATTTTGTTTCCGAATTTCCTCCTCAATGCGCCTCTGGGCGTCAATGTCAAAAGGATCTGCACTGCCCAAGGCAGCCTAATTGAAGAATAATCAACGGCTGGAGGTTCCAAACCTTGCACAACCGCGAGACAATGAATACCATTTGCTGTCTTTGTCTTTCCTCAAGCTCTCTTCTCCGTGATTCCAAATCCAGATACATACGCTGAAAAGTTGCTGGATCATTCATGGCAGCATTGGCCAGTTCTGGTTGTTGCTACCGATGACAACGTTTCAACAAGCCATCTTCGTGATCCGAGCAGTGATGTATGCACTCACACTTGAGAGTTGCTGCAGCATCCACGGATCTGCCAAAATCTGCTGTCGTACGGTTTCTGCAATACTTTCCGGGGTGCGCGTTGTGTTGCTAAAAGAGAGAATCGGTTGGACAAGAGTGTTCTCTTCCTTTCGTACACACGAGGTACACCACACCTCCCTGCCGGACTTCTACGCCGCACAAGCAGAATATCATCTGGACGAATACCCGACGAGGTAATTGACTTGCTCTTCTCATTCAGCTCTACGCCATTGTGCAGCAGCACCTGCTGCGCTGCGGGAATGTTCATCTCGGCCTCTACTATTGCCATAAGGTTTTCCAACTACAAAAATACATGGTCCGAAAGGCACCCATCTCATGAGAATGTCATGAAAGCGAGATGAGGCAATGCACCCCATGAAAGACAAAGCTCCGCACCTCCATACTGCCATCCACGTCCACGTTATGAACTTCTCCATTATCGTATGTCAAATGAATACGCATATCGTACTTCCGTCTTTAACCAATAAAAGCAACGTAAAAACGACTATTGGGTGTCAAAACAGGTCAGTGCCAGGCGATGGCAGGAGTGTGCATCGTTATCTGACGCGTTACGAGACGCGCTCCTTTCTGACTCCCCCAAACATACTCCAAATTCAATTCCAAATTCAAAAATGTCTTGGGCTAATGTACAAACACTGCCATCTGAAATTCTATATCACATTTGCCTACAATCAGTGCCAGTCGTAGCAACGAGAATCCGCCAAACCTGCCGCTCTCTGTCCCGCCTCATTACTCAAGCAGATCTTGGTCGTATTCTTGGACGGCAACTATTAGCCCACCGCTCGCCAACTGTTGTTTTAAGTCTAAGTATATGCTCGGCTTCATACGCTCATGTCTCCAAGCAGACCTTGCTTGCTATTGTCTGCCTTTGCCTTGAACTCGGTGCAAGGGTGCCAGTTGCTGTTTTCCTGGTAGCCGTTCAAAGGAACTTGCCGGACGTAGTTGATAAAATGTTGACACGCAGGCAGATACCACAGACGATTGCTACGGGAGCTCTCCACTATGCTGTAGAACATGGGAGGGAGGAACTTGCATCGGTGTTCTTGAAATATTCAATTCCTGTAGATGTGGTTACCTTATCAGCGACCGCCGCCAAAGATCAGATTACCCTGGCCCGTCACATTCTGAATGCTCGAACTTGGAGCAAAGAAGAAATGAATATCGCTTTTATGGCAGCGGGCACAAAGGGTGCCATTCAAGTAGCATTAGAGCTACTGGATCGTGGGGCCGAGCTGCACTGTAATTCGGGCGTTGTGTTACAAGCCATCAACCTCTTTGGCAATCAAGATATGAAGAGTCGTTTTGGCATGTAACATTTGCAGACGTTCCACTGTCACAGTTGTGATAATATATCCTAATGGTAACTATAATACAATGGCGATAATCGCGACACTCTACGGAGTGCCAGCAACTACCAATTATACAATGAAGCTTGGTAATCGTTCGAGACAACCCTCCACCTCCCTCCCTCCCTCCCGCCAATTATGATCGTCCAGATATTAAGCGACTGCGGAAGTCTCCGACGAATAGCACACTGACGCCCAATCGCGCATCTTTGGGGAAGTACGCGTGCTTACTTTTTCTTTGACACCGTTTTCTTCTTCGTCCCGTCCAAACGCAACAACCACGAGTCTAGTTTTGATGCTTCGACCAGCAGAAGCCATCCCATTGCCCATACGAGTTAGGCCTGCTTCAAATTTATCCGCATATTCAGCAAGTCCATTGGTTCCTAATCCAGCAGCTGACGGACGACGTAAAAGAACAATATTGCATTCGCACTGCCATATCGGATTTGTTTAAGCGAATCGCACTGGCCTACCTAGGGACCGAACTTCGGTGACCATACTACGGGCCATGTTTTGGAAATGGGAAGTATGAAATGACGGGAATTTTCTCTAGATCGATAAAAGTCATTTTCAACGCAGGTCAAAGTTTCGAAGTCGTGACGCTGATGACAAGCTGTTCAAAGTTGCTTATGTAATGCGCGTCGTGCTAATGATAGAAGTTTTGTTTACAAGCGAGTTCCAATACCAAAGCTGTAGGAAACCATGGCTGTTGATTTGGAAGAAGGTGCTGAAGGTTTGTAGTACTCCTGGGTTGTTCATATATGCACTTTGCCAACCCCTTTGTACATGTCCAGCTCTTGAATATGTGGGAAATTTTGAAACGGACTATCATGATGCCTGCCGTCGTAACGGTGCAAAGCCGTTTAACATCCTCAAAATACGGCACCCATTGCCCCCGCTTCCAATTTCTATGACACCTCGCCCACTTTCCGGTGCAAGTGGCCAAGATAAGCCCTCCGATGGACAGTCACAACCCGGCGCTACAGAAGGGGATGTAACAGTAGACGGTGTATTGACGAGACCTTTCCCAGATCGAGCGGAAGAAAACATGGCGGCAGAGAAAGATGAGGAAGGAAAGTTTTCAGAATCTAAAATCATGACGTATAACTCGCGTTACCGTTTTACGCCAACCATCGTGTTAGAAACAATAGATGGAGACGATGACGACGAGCCCCAGAAACTAGAAGTGCGAGGTTGGAAGCTCCCATATGGAATTATCGAAGTTTTGAGCGGAGTAATACCTGCCTGCGGTACCATAACAAACCTAATGTAAGTCCCGGAAAGGTGCTGGAGGGTCAAGTTGTGAATCAATGATTCACGTTCTCGGCCTACAGTCATCTTCTTAACACGGCACTTTACTCGACAGACTT
Organism: Spizellomyces sp. 'palustris'; assembly: GCA_006535965.1. NCBI lineage: Eukaryota > Fungi > Chytridiomycota > Chytridiomycetes > Spizellomycetales > Spizellomycetaceae > Spizellomyces > Spizellomyces sp. 'palustris'. The sequence goes on along the minus strand of QEAR01000004.1, from coordinate 158,354 downwards.
TGGAACTGCGGATTAGACGAGACACATTTCTCCTTGCTGCTTACGACTGTTCTATCAGCAAATATCCGCGTTCTCTCATTAGATCGAAACCCGCTCATACCTGAGCACCTCTGGCCCTATCTCATCACGGAAGAGTCATCCGTTCGATCACTGTCTTTGCGTTCTAATAATATCGGAGACGCAGGGCTGAAGGGACTAGCCGAGCAACTTAAATCAAATCGAGTGTTAGTGTCGCTAAGTTTGTGGAACAACAAAATCACAAAAGAAGGCGCAGAACACCTTGCAGAGGTGCGATTGAAGCTAGACGGCATATATGCAATTGACGACCGACAACTCAATTAGCGATTGACAGGCACTGAAGCTCAATCAAAGCTTGACATCTTTATCCCTGGGTCTGAACAACATTGGGGATGAAGGCGCGGTTGCGCTCGCGAAGGTAACAAACAATTAGTGACATACAGTAGAATCGAGTTTTGTAACCTGAGCGCACATTTAACCAGGTTCTGGCAAACTCCCCATTGCTGCATGATGAGCTGTTGGCCTCACGACGAAAAGCTATGGCTGAAATGGACAAGCAGCGAAAAGATCAAGAGGAGGTAGTTGCCATAAGCCCTATTCCAGATTTCCTGACTTTATCTGATAAAACCCCTCAGGATCCCATTGTCAAAAAGGCAAAAGGACGCATGCCGACCGCAGCTACCGGACGGAACAATTCCGCAAAGTTGGCACGCACATTGTTTGTTTTCTTAGTGAATCACTCTAATGCATGGATCCATCATATATTTAGAGTCAAAAGCGAGGAAAGCATCATTGCAGGGGGAATCAAAAAAGAGTCCATTGCGGATCTCAAAGCTAAACGTCCGATCAAAGGTAGTAAGAAGGAGGAAGGAGGTTCTGCGGGTGGAAGTAAAGGCGGTGCTACCCAGCCGAATATTGGCAAGCAAAAATCAACCACCGAGGTGGGGGTGGCAGCCCAGCCTCCGGGGCCCAAGAAAGCAGCGACAGCTGGTGCTGTTGTTGTCGAAGAAAAGGGTGCAGCAAGCAAAGGGAAAGAGAAAAAGGGCGCCGTCGCAGCCAAATCTGGCAAGAAGTCCAAAGCAGAGGAAACCAAAGAAGAGGTCGAAGAGGTAGATCCATAGATATCGACCAGTATCTTGTAATGTCAATTAATCAACTCAATCAGGCCCCAGACTCGAACCCAACAGTCGAACCTATGTTTGAACACAACGGTCAATGGTTCGTGCTCGGAAACCGTACCCTAAACAATTTGAATCTTTTCCGGAACAATATACGCGAAGAGGGACTTAAAGCCCTTCTTGATGCTGTGACTGATCAGGAAATAACTACGGAAAATACGCCGGACGCACCAATCGGACTTTTCCGACTCACGTTGACAGTAAGTTAGAGATCGTTCTTTTAAAGCAATTTGCAACTCATCGGTGGGATTTGTAGGACAATGCTTTCGATGCTGATGACCCAGCTTACAAGCAGTTAATATCTATTCTGAACAGCAGGAATCCATATTATGAGAACGCGGAGGGGGAAGGGGTTGTTAGGATAGCGCAGGAAGGAAATGACAGCGACAAGGGCGAAACCACGAGTGACGCAGGGACGTAATGTGAACGCAGGATAGTGCCAATGCTCTGAACAGTTGAAATGTCCACCGGAGGGATTCGCCCTGAACTCAGGACGTAAATCCCGGTCTATTGCATATGTCGCACTAAAATCTGTCGCACAAGATCCTTAACATCTGACTTCTGAGCTAGCCCATCTGGTGATCGTAGCGGAATCTTGTAGGCATCTTCGACACTTGATATGCGGATCTGTAGGTACGATGAAGGCAAGTCGGTGCCATAGAGGTCCACAACGCACCTGGCAGCTGAAGTCAGAATTGTGAAAGTACAGGGCAAGTTCATATACTTCAACGAACCGCAATGGTATGTTTCTGGTTCTTATTAGACCCTTGACTGACAAGTCATCCACATGCCATTTTTTCACTCCGCCTGGTATACCAATACAGACTCCTAAAGCATTGGCTTCCTGAACAACCATGTGCACACACGCCCTCCAGACTTCATGTCGAAGGTACGCTTCGACTTCCGAAAAGCGTAGCGATGAAGAAGACATGTCGAGTATGGATGACTGTGCCACTATATCACCAGAAACGCACAGGAATAAAAGTACTTGCCACCTGAATTACATCTTAGGTTACGACTTTCGGGATAAGAATCATGATGCATAACTTAATACTGTACCGGCCGAAAATTTGCAGGGTCCACTTAGTATCTATGTCTCCAGACATAACACGTTCGCGGCGTACTGCAATTTGGCATCGCTCACTGACGCATCCAATAGTTTTCTGCATCGCAAATAGTATTTGGCTGCGGATGTTCTGAATTTCAATAGTTTTCGCTAATCGTGCGAGGACGGACATTTGCTCGTTCCTATTGACACATCTCAGTCACAGAGTATCTAGCAAATAAATAGGTCATGCATGCACGCACTTTTGAACCCTTCCCACGCCAGTATAACAGCCTGCTGCTTCCCGCTGTCTTCGAATATTTGTTCGATGTTGCCGTCGCAGCGCTTGTTGTGCCACAAGCTCCAACAGAGCACCATCAGGTTGGGAAATAGAAGTGAGCTCAGATGGCTGCTGCGCATCATCTGAGGTACATGGGTTTGGCACAGTTTCATCACCGTCAACCAAGCTCACTACGAGCTTAGTACTCGTCGCCCCAACTGATGCAGCAACTGCGTTTGGCAAAATCCGTGAAACCTCTGCTGTACTCTCGCGGGCCGTCTCTTTTGAAACCTGAGGATAGGATACGAAAACGAGATGAATAACCCAAGAGATTTCAACAACGTTGGACAGCCCTAACATACGTGGTCAAAAATTTCTGCGTCGAAGATGGCGCTTTGAGCCCTGGAAAGCTGTCGATAAAGCCCAATTTCCTTCCGATCTTTACAACAATACAGATTAATCGAGACTTTATCTGGCCTCTCAAACACATATTTGTTACCATTCTCGTTCGCCCAATGTGACCAGAAGTCAGAATCCTGGCTTCGCTGAAATATCTCGTCGTTCATGCGGGTCATGCCCGACACTGTGGTGATTCTCATGCGCTTGGCGTTCACACGTGGTAAAATTAGATCGACTTCCTCCTCTACATTGTCCTCTCTTTTTCTCTTCTCTGGTGCCGTCAGGTTACGCCATATTTCTGCTTGACCAACTTGATAATAATCCGACCCGGCTGCATCAGGAAGGATTCAATGTCAGAGACGGGTGACAAGCAGGCAAATAAAAGTGAGTGTCACCTTGTCCAAAGCCATAATCGACATATAGGCCACGTTCCAAACCGCTCCTGGCTTGTAGAACCCAATCTTTCGCACGCAGATTGGTGGTGAAAGTGCCATAAAAACTTTGATCCCTATCCAATGATGTCTGCAAGCGTTCACCCGCATCACGCAAGTTTTTGGCGACCAGTTTGAGATGCTAACAGTGGGGCCTCACGGTTAAGATTGACACCAGATCCATAACCCGGAACTATTGTTTCCCTAACCTGAAATTTTGCTGAAAGGCTCAATTGGAGGTCATCGACTTGCTGTCGTGGGGGCGGAGCAGGTTTACGTGGAGCCGGCAGGAGCCGCAAATAGGAATTGTCCTCATCCGGTGAAGTTCGTCTTTCATTTGCCAGCAACCTTTCCACCAAGTCCAGCGAAAACTGAACCTCGGCCCACGCAAGGCTATATTACAACACATATTTCAGAACTTCTTCCAACAAATTAAGAACCAATTGAGCAGCCTCTACATACTAAATGTTTTCCTTGACGGCCTCTAATCGACCGGGTGTGGTAGTGGCAAGGACCGCTTCTGATGTGTCCTCCTCTTCACCCTGCCCTCGTCCAGTCGATGAGATTTCCTTAGTCCATCGCGTAGTGGTGGATAGAACTTTGCTGAAGTCAATCTGGGTGACATTTTCCTCTAAACGTCCTGCTGCAGTCTTTGGCCTGGAAACCAGGTCAGTTCTGTGGTGATGTCCATCTGCGGAGACAAAATATTCCAGTTTCTTACGGTTCCGGTATTTCTCCGCTTTCTGTTACGTCAAAAATGGCAGGCTCATCGCTGATGTGGAGTGCCACTCGATCATGATCGTGTCGAGTACCTTCGTCCATCTGGGATCTACCTGCACAGTCTATCGACTGGACGTGACAAAGGCGATTGCCACGTGACACCGCTCAAGTAAGCATTCGGGATCGGAGTAAAGTTATTGTGGATTCAACTGTACAACATCTGTGAGTCGGGCAGCCGTCCAACAGCTGCACAATGGGACAGAGTCTATCAACACGCTTTGAGTGGATTGACCAATCAGTGGTGACGTCGAAACAGACGGCCGAAGACAATGACGGTGGCCAACTGAAAACATCAATTGTAAATCATGCTCTTCTGTCTGATCTGATACGCATGATCGAACAACTGTGCCGGGCACATCCGAGCGAGGCAAGATCCGAATTCCGAAGACCACTCCAATGGTCAAGTAACCTCCGCCCTGCTGCGTTTTCTGCTGCTGGAGACAAGTGGATTGTCCAATCTAGTGGGCCAAAGTCTGTGAATGGCACGGAAGATGTGTTCTCCATACACTGACTAACGGTCACCGTCGGGCTTATAGGGGAGGAAAGGTTATAATAACGTCCACAGAGACCCGGGCCGACGGACAACCATTATTTCAGTTCGAACAAAGTGGAGGCCAAACCACGGAATCGACTGTATATATCGCTAGAGTTGCCTCCTTCGATTATCTGAATCGAGTACTTCAGCTCGCAGAAGAACACAAGCTTAGAGAATTACAAGAGATTATCCAAGGTATTGTAATTAGGATGCGAGTCTTCCATTGGCCCTTCAGACTCTTACTGAAGTACCTTTTCTATCCAGCCAATCGAGATCCGGCAAAAACTATCTTTGGTGTCAGTGGGGACAATGCTCTTGTAGATGCATTTGAAGCCTTTAGCAATGAGCAAGACCCACGAAAGCGCGATCAGTACAGCAAACTGTATAAATTGCTCCTCATTCTAAACACGTTCGATCTCCAGCTGATGAAATCAGCGGTACAGGATCTCCAAAAGTATGATGATCCAAAGATGAACCCAGGCGGAAATGATCGAATGCTTACCTATGACTCCTTTGAAATATCTGATCAGAGAGAAGACGTTGAATGTTCAAAAGATCAGGGAAGAACTGCAAATGATTCAGGCCTTCTGCGGAAGGGACCCGGCGCGGCCAGCAATATCAATTGACTGGGAATCAGGTATGTGTGGAATGTTCAGCATGGATCCCCATTTGGCTATTCAAATTGCGCTCTAGATTACACATTTGCGAACGGGTACAAGGCACCACCATGGCGCCAGGTTTACGGCGAGATATGCTACCTGGAGGTCCAACCTTTTGACCGGGAAAAAATGATAATTACTGCAAGTAAAAGGGGTTATTTTGTGAGCAAAGGGTACTCGGCAGATGATAAAGGCAAGCCCAACTTTGTCTTGTACGAGATCGACTAGGAATTAATAAGAAGCAAAGGTCAAGAACACCTCAATTATGAAGCAGACTCGGACGTCTACCCTTCTTTAGTTGATCTACTACGAAGTCAGTCACAGCATTTTGCAGCACGGATCGACAAGCAAGAGTACTCCTGCATGCCGAAAGCAGGCACGTTTTGCACACTTACTAGGATCTACTTGAAGCTCATACATGCTTTTTATAGGTGTATCAGTTACTTCCATGTCGGAATCTGCAGTCGCACCACATCCACACCACCACGAAGCGGTACTTGGAGCCTTGATTTGACTGGCACTGATTCAATAGCCAACTTTACGCTTGCAACCCTAGGAAGAAACCGACGAGGACCAGGATTACGGTGCGGACAACGTACAGAAGAAGGGCGATGCTAATGGCAGACGTGCGTATGTGAATAAAAAAACGTAAGAGCGTAACAGAAAAGGCATTATGAGCTTCGCAACATTGACTGATGGTCCGCTCCTCTAAACAGAAGAACGAAAGCCACGACGAAGACGCGCGTTCCCGCTGAGCCATCCTTGAAGTGGAGGTGCAGTCCAGTGCCCACATCTTGCAGCCCACTTTCCTTGCTAACTCTCAAGTGGACAGATCACTTGGGGTCACCCAGGATGGCGACTCCGATCGTAACGTTGATGGTCATGGATATAAGAAGACATCTGGGAAAGTAAAACTGAACAGGACCTCGTCGGCGAGTAAGGATGGTAAAAAAGGACAGCGGCCACGAACAATGCCAGATGAGGACGATTTTAATGACAGCGAAGCAGGTCTGTGTCAGAGTGATGTAGAGAGAATGACGTAGCAGCTCCAGTTGACCCTCAGGATTTAGACGATTCTGAGGAAGAGATACAAGAGAAGCGACAGGAGATTTGTAAGAGATCCTAGATGATGACATATGCAGGTCTCTGGGTACTAATGCTTGTACGCATTCACAGCGGAGCTACCTGCTGAGTACTACCAAATCCAGAAACTTGTGAAGTACTTGCGAGCAGGCAACCAAACGGCCACAATAATTGCAATATGCTCTCTCCGGGATTTTGACCTTACAAATGGTAATGAAGGTGTTTACTATGTTGGCAGTGATCGATAAATTGTTAACCTTCAATCTGCTTTGATCAGAATTCAATCAAACAGCCATCAGAGATGTGGGCGGGCTGGAAACTTTGGTAAACCTCCTGGACACCGATGATCCAAAATGCAAAATCGGGGCATTAAAAATACTAAGGGACATATCTCAAAACGGTAGCTATTGAGTAACAGCTATGTTTAAGAGAACTCCACAACATTTAACCATTGGTCTTCTTAGTGGCTATTCGATCGGCAATTGCAGAGCTAGATGGAATGCAACCTCTGGTTGAGTTGCTTCGTGATTCAGATAAGGAATTGAAGTGCTTGGCAGCTGAAACCATCGCACATTGCGCGAAGAATGGTAAGCCCTTAGACTTTACTGTACACTGCTCGCATCTTCTTAGCTCCCTACCCAGCGCGGAATCGTCGGTCCGTACGTCGCTATGGTGGTATTCGAAAACTGGTGCGCTTACTCAAAGCACGGCCTGGAAGCGAGGATGAGCAGGTTGCGATGGCTGGAGCATTGGCTCTGGCGACCTGCAGTAAGAGTGGTTAGTAATCGCCGGTCTTTGCAAAGGAGTTTTAAATGTCTGAATCTCCGCTCTCAGCAAAAAATAAAGAGGCGATTCAAGCGGCCGGTTCGATTCCACTACTTGCGAATCTGCTTGAATCACAAAATGAACAGTTGCTGATTCCCGTCGTTGGAATCTTGCAAGAGTGCGCGTCCGATGGTAAGTGTGAAATAGTACGACTCGCCTCGGAAGAAAACGCGACTGAGGAGTATATTCTCCAGAAAACTATCGTATTGCCATCCGAGGATCGGGAATGGTGAAGTTCCTAGTTGAAAACCTGGCAAGCAAGAATGAAGAACTCCAAGCGCATTGTGCCAGCGCCATCTTCAAATGTGCCGAAGAAGGTAAGCTCAAGTACCCAACGTATTCCGTTGCAAAATTGTGCCGTAGATGAACATCAACACTTGCGCATTCAGACGAAATTCGGACGCTTGTTCGCCAGTACAACGGACTTACGCATCTAGTAAATCTGCTGGACAACACCATGAACAAAGAGCTTCTTGCTGCGGCAACCGGGGCAGTCTGGAAGTGCGCACAAAACCGTAAGTATATCAGAATTCTAATTTTCTTCTGAGGTGTCCAACAACTTATATGCGTCGTCATCAGTCGAGAATGTTGCTGCGTTCAACAAACTGAACACAATCAAGAAGCTGGTCGGACTGATGGAAAATCAACCAGAAGACGTTCTAGTGAATGCTGTAGGAGCTCTTGGAGCTTGCGCCCAGACTGGTGAGCAGCGCCCCGGTTTCTTTAGCACATTGGAAACGCGAGCTCACTTGCTCGACTGTAGCTGACGGCAGGCAGGCCATCAGAGAATGCAACGGGATTACTCCGTTGGTAAACCTGCTAACAGGAACGAATCAAGGTCTTCTTGTTAATGTGACAACGGCTGTGGGCGCCTGTGCTCTCGATAGTATGTTCGCCACCAAGCCGCTTGCACTTTCTTCATTGTTACTGGCTAATTCATAGAGTCTCCTATCTAGCCGATAGCATGGCCATAATTGATCGACTAGACGGCGTACGTCTTTTATGGTCTTTACTCAAGTCCACGAATCCTCAAGTCCAGGCTTCTGCAGCATGGGCCATCTGTCCTTGCATCGAACACGGTACAGCAATAGAGTAGAGCTCCTCTGCATTTTTGATTGCTCATAACGGTATTACCTTCTTTTCTAGCGAAGGATGCCGGAGAAATGGTCCGTTCGTTTGTGGGTGGACTGGAACTCATTGTCTCGCTGCTCAAATCCGATAACACTGAGGTTCTGGCTTCGGTTTGCGCTGCAATAGCAAATATCGCGAAAGACGGTGAGTGGGCAGTCGTTTTCCCACTTTACAGCAGCGCAAACTGAGCAATTTCTTTGGATATAGAGGAAAATTTGGCTGTAATTACCGACCACGGGGTTGTACCCATGCTCGCTAAACTTACCAATACACGCAATGATAAGCTGCGGCGACATCTTTCGGAAGCCGTAGCACGATGCTGCCATTGGGGTAATAATCGGGTGTCATTTGGAGCAGCCGGAGCTGTTGCCCCATTGGTGAAATATCTACGATCGCCCGATGAAGAGGTTCACAGATCAACCGCTCGCGCATTACACCAGCTTTCTATGGATCGTAAGTACTTGTTAAATTGCTTTCCGGGACGGTGTTGGGATTTACATGCATGATTCGATTAGCGGATAATTGTATTACAATGCATGAACACGGTGTGGTACAGCTTTTGTTGGGGATGGTCGGATCACCAGATCCAGGGTTGCAGGAGGCCGCTGCGGGGACGATCGGCAACATTCGACGGTATGATATTCATGTTCTTGGCTGTTACTCACCGTCAAAGTTTTAAACTTTTCATTTTCAGACTTGCGCTAGCCAGCGAGAAGGCCGCTATGGCTTAGAAAAGAGACTTTGCAGTTTTTCCAAGAGCTTAAAGAAAATGGTTATACATAGTAAAAAAATCTTGTCTTTCTCAATTTGTCAAAGCTACCGATGAAGATGTTAACAACGTTGTAAATTGCACCAACATTTCTTCGTCATGAAGACTGCTTATCATTTCACCACATCCGCGCGTCCAGGCGCAGGGTGGCTTGTCCAGTAAACCTGCTCGCGTATACAAGTTTGAAGATCATCACCAGCCTTCGGTCAGGAATGAACCACGACGTGCGCAACCTTCCACTATCCCAAGATCTGCTAAACTATTATCGAGAACGACTAGGTACATTTTGCAGTCTTCGGCGTTTTCCATTTTGGCTGTACTGATAGTAAGCGCGGCAGAAAGATGCGAGCACGATTACAAGGAAGCATTAGAAAAAATAGATGCGATACGGATTCCGCATGACGACGCGCACCGCGTGGCGTGGGAAGCACATAAAAGGGCAGAAGAAGTTGCTAGTCTCCAAAAGGCACTCAGTGATGCGGAGCTTGCCCTGTTTGACGAGAAGCGTGCCTTCCTAAAACTGTTAGCTGAGAATGACGAGCTGAAGGGCAAGTATCTCGTGATGGAGGTTGAGCTGACGCCCATATATGAGGCAAAGCTAACAGCTCGTTCAGTGCAGGAGCTGAAGGATTGGAAAAAGATCCGCTATCTCTTGAAGATAGCCCCATGTCCTGAACCGGAAACAACATACTTTCGTGAGAAGCTTGACAAACGACTGGTGAAGGTCTCCAGAGGAAAAGAGGAGCGAATGGAAGGAATGGATAAGGGAGAAGGAGTAAGTTTAATCGTATTCTCTCATAGCCGCAGACATCTCACGTTGCGATCCTGTTGACGAAGATCGGCATGGGAAACTTGGACCAGCGAGACATGATTATTATGGAGGATGAGATTGAGGCTTTGAAGCTGACAGTGACATCTTTGCGAACACAGCTCGAAGAACAGGTGAGTATCCTAACACACATCCTGTTGATGCGACGGCGTGTTTGTTGATTCCAAATTTTTAGGGCCGAGCATACGAGACAACAGTAGCTGCTTTGAAGCGTGATCGACAAACGCAAATAGATGAAGAAAAGGCACGGCGGGAGCATGAGTCACAAAGGATAAGCGAACTACTGGAGAAGCTTCAAAAGTTACGGGCGTTATGTCGCGAGAACATTCGAGGTGAGACTAGAGGTCGAGCCCTATCCGTCGCGGTATTCCATGTCCTCATTCCGATCTATCAGAGTTACTTCACACAAAGAAGGCCTCTCATGCTTACGAGAAGAAACTAGTGGAAGAGAAGGCCGCCTTACTAGAGGACCTACGTTCTACCGGTAGTCAGCTGGCAGTTGAGAGGGATAAAGCAGAGTCCGCTGAAAGAGTGGGTTGATTGAGAAAACTTATTCAAGACGAACACAGTTCTTACCGTCTACTAGACTATTGAATCAAGGGTAACGAAGAAACAGGAAACTCTAGTTGGAGATCTTCGCTCGCAATTAGGAAAATATGAGAAGGAGCTTCACACTGCAAAGGTAATGCAGAGTTTTTCACTGGCATATGACCTGAGCTAACCCAACCGTCTCGTTTCTCTAGTCTAAATGCGAGGAAATCGAGAAAACCTTTAAAAAGAAGGTCGATTATCTTCAAAGTCGACTGTCTGCAATTACTTCCAGGTCTGTTGTGGTCTCGTCCTTGTCCAGTTATCTACTCTCAGTTGACATGGGTTGGGCTACAATTTAGTTACACTGCCCTCAAGAGGCGCCGGGATTATGAAATTGAAGGGTTTACGAATGATATTTTAATTCTGCGGAAACAGTTGAAAGTCCTAGAGCGGAGTATACTCAAATATGCCCCTCTGGAAGATAAGGAGCTTGTATTGCTCAATCTAGGTAAGTGTCAAAGCTAGTCAGACATATAAGGCTATCGGCGAAATTTTTTCTCATATCTCGATAGCGAAGGAAACTGGTGAAAGAGTAGGAAAGATCTCATCGGAACTTCATGGTCTTAAGGTGTGCTGCTTTGTTTCTAAATGACTAGTGTCCTTCGCGCTAAACGCCAAGTACGTAGGCCAAAGTGTATGCCACCGAGGAGGAAGTACGATCATTAAAGTACTAAGATGGATATGATTTGGGAGAGTTCATCATCGTTGTCGCAAACTTTCGTAGTGCTTCGTATGGCTGTGGAGCGGGAATGCCATGTACATATAAGATTAAATATTTTTGTTTCTGAGCGAGTTCAGACAAGGAGAAACGTGGTGGTATTTCGCTTATTGAACGAGCTCTACAAGCAGACTAATCATCTCATCGGGATATTTACGGCTCCTGCGTATCAATATCCCGCTGATTGAGCGCAAATATGATATGTGGGAGCCGTTTTGGTAAAATTTCCTCTAACTGGCCCATGAGCTCGCGAGAGATAATATTTTGATCGAGATTAATGCGTATTGGCCGTCTGTCTCCGCGCTCCCGGACCTTTGCTAATCCTTTTTGAAGGTCATGTACGCCTCCATCGCCGATGAAATTGTCTCTTAGTGTCAATTCCGTAATGTTTGTGTCAATCAGTAGTTGCGCGAACCCTTTGCAACTATCATCTCCAAGTCCTTGCCGTGAAAGGTTCAAGTGCTTTAAGCTGGTGTTTCGCCGCAATGTCTTTAAAAGGACCAAGCAACCACGATCTCTCAAAACATGACCTGTGTCTGCGCCTTCCAATATCAGCTGCGAACATTGGAAACTTGGACATTGGAAGAGGGAGCCCAACGAGTGTGCTATGGACTCGTTGAACAATATATGGCTCATGTTGAGCTCCATCACAATCAATGTGGCATTCCTTAGACCGTCCGTCAGTATTTCACAGAATTCGGCGATCCGCCTCGGCAAGAGTTTGCTAGAGGAGACATCCACACGATTCACAGTCCTGTTTGTTCCTAACATTAGGGCTTTTGCCAAATAAACCAATGATGCGTTCAAGTCAATTTGGGAGAAATTGAAGTCCAGAATCCTGCGGTTACCCTTAAGAGCATCGATCAGAGCGACCACCCCTAAGGTAGTAAAGTGATTCCCCGAGAGCAGTATCTCCGTAAGCGCACAGCTAGGGAGCTCTAGTGACTGTCCCATGGCTCGGGCTGCTTCGTAGGCGTGAGTATCGTCTGAAGTGATATTCCAGGATATATCGAGATATTGTAGCGTCCGATTACTACCGAGAGCACGCGCGAGCCTTATAATACCCGCCGATCCAAGACCACAATGCGCAAGCCGTAGCCGATGTAGTAATGTCGTGCAGGTTTCCAAAGTATGCCCTAGTATTTCGGCCTCATGGGGCCCCAATGACTGTTTTGAGAGATCTAGGTCGGTGAGAGGTACCATACGTGAGGATTGCAACAGAGCGGGTCCTATCTGTCTCCACGGCGAACCACGTGGGGACGATACAATGGCCAATTTTGCGCCTTCATCTGTTCCAACATTGACACGAGGGCTTACTTTACTGTCGAGAAATGCACCAGGTAAAGGGAACACCGGTTGCCAGCCAGCGCTGGCACGTAGAGCAGAAGCCCGCACCCCATTTTTATGCACGGTCTCCTGTGACGAAGAGGCAATACCTGGGACAGTAACAAGACGTGCAACATCTTCGATATTGACGGCATCCGAACATGGAAATTCCAACCGAAGCACTCGTCCTGGCACGACAAATGCTTGAAGAAGCGGCTCCATGATAGCAGGAGCTGGGTGCTCTACAGTTACATGAATGGCTTTTAGATCTGAAAGTTTCTGAATAGCAGTAGCCCACACGCAGAGCGAACGATTGCCCGTTGAAGAACTAACAGTCAAGCTGATTTGATTCAAGTGTGTCGCTTCCATTTGCATCACTTGCAATAGCTTTGACTCAGCAGATGGTGGGAGCTCGCGACGCAGGCATTCGTCAATATAGAATTTGACACATATTTGGCGAAGACTTTCTCGTAAATGACCTGCTTCTGACCAATTCAGCAGCTTGGAATAGCTGTCCTGCTCATCACAAGGACGCGTCGCTCGTATTTTCAGGAAATTTCGGATCCAGATTGACGTTGTATCGAGAGATCTTCGCTCGTTTGAGTTGCGCTCCGCTCCACGCAGCGGATATTCACATGGGTCAACTAACTCATACTCGCTTATGCACAAGTCTCCAATACTGAGACGTTTGAGTACGTTTCGTATTAGGGGTCTTGGTAGACCGCCAAAAGAAGTAATACCTAGACTTGCGGAAGTAACACGCTAAATAATCTATTTAACAATCGTAGAGGCCAGCCACGCTCTTACTATCAAAATGCGTCGCTGCATTAACAGCACACATGTCCACGAGGCCAGGTAAGTCGAGGTAGACAGAGGCCTCCATAATCTCAAAGAGCAACAAGGTTTGTGGCCGATATGCTGCTGGTCGGACTGCCAAAGTCGCAAACTTCCGCGTATATCTTGCAGTGAGATCGGCAAAGAGACTTGGCTGATGAAATTTGCACCACAACCAGTACATGTATGCTACCATTTCTGCCATTACCGCCGTAGTAATTGTTGGGAATCTAATGACTCCTTCGAGATGCTCCTTAAATGATTCTATCAAAGAGATTACAACAGGTGACGGCAACTGATCGAATAGCAGCTACTTACTAGCAGAGCAGTCAATGTGCTTGATCGTCCCCGACATATATGCAACTGCAGCCGGAAGGGCATAAATAATACATTCTTTTCTTGAAGAATCCCATCCAGAAGGTGGATGCAGTTCTGGCGCATCCCCAGCAAGACGAACCCACTTGTCTTGGTCGGAAAAACATTTGTGACATGCTTCTATCAAATGGAGACGGAAATCACAGCATTCCGAGATTTCACTCAAATCCCCTCCATGGCTGACTTCCAACATTGTATCCCTTGAATCTTCTTTAGATGTTATCCGCAGCGGTGTTGCTGGGAGTTGTACAATCCTCCCCGATTCCGAAGAAAGATCGCTGGATGTTGCAGTCCATTTACATTCTTGCAACATATAAATGGGACTTACGTCTCTTTTAGACTTGCTAGTACCGTTTACGACGTTGCTTCCGCAGGTTTTTGGTCCTGGAAGGTTTGGGTAATTGACAATCGATGCCTTGTCAGCGACGGTACCGAGACACAAGCCGACTTGTATAGTGGACCCCGCACTCCAGTGAGGCCTTTCTGACTTTCCATCTCGTCGCAATAGTCGAGGCGTTATCAGCGATCTGCGGCTTGGACTCTCGCCGGGTGCTATCGTTCTTAAAGGGGTGCCATTTCGTTCATTACGGACGCTCTGTATCCGCTGCGTCCTATCATTCAGACTACTCTCATCAAGCAAATTACGATTGGCAGCATAGTATCTTGCAATTTGAAAGCCTTCTGAAAGCATTTTCGCAAGCTCGACGAGTCGGAACCTGAAATGAGGAAATCGCAAAACTCTTGTATCGGAGCACTCTTGAATAAACCAGACGTCTTAAGAGCATCTCAATACAGTATCTTGCTGCCTACCAAATAGCAAGCGGTTTCCAGCCATGCTTTATCAGCGCTATACATGTTGACGGTTTCAGTCAGTCGCAGGAAAGCCATCACTGGGGGAAAAAACTCCGAAAGCGCGTTCAGTGCGCGTCTGCTTACGAAAGCAGCAGTTGGCACAGTCATAGGAGCAGAAAACCGTTGATCGAGATTGTGGTTGCTTGCTGCTGTTTGTAATTCTTCTACCCATCAATGGCGACAACCGATAACCACGACCCAGCTTTGCGGAGAAGAAACTATGTGAAAGACGCTCCTGCTTCACGTGGATCGGCCCGCGGCGGCCGAGAGTCGGGAATGGCCGCAAAGCTCGGGCGTTCTAGAGAAGAAGGACAGGGAGATACAAGCCGGAAGCGCCCGTGGGAGAAGACAGTGGAAAACGAGGTTGATACTGCGAGCTTAGACCTTCGGGAGCTAAAAGTGCGAAAAAAGAAGCGTGGTGGGAAGAATGCGAAGGAGAAGGAGTTGAGATGGAAAATTGCCCATGGGCTGGTGGACGCTGATAATCAAAACGTGCACGCGGCAAACCAGGGAGCCGTGGCCGCTTTGCCAGAGGACATCCACCCACACAACTCTGAAAAGGACAATGTGAGCACTGCTTTGGATGGTGGAGCAACAGCTGGCGGTGGCATATCTGAAGCAACTACTAGCGTCCCGACACCAGTCACACGATCCAAACCTTCCAAGACAGCGGGACTACCTACTTGGATTTCTAGCCCCCTTACCATCTCAGCCCAGATAACAAAATCATCAGAAAGTGACGTAGCCGATATCCGTTGGGGGCTTTCCCCAAGAATTTTAGCCCGCCTGCGCGAAAAAGATATCTCCCACCTATTCCCTGTGCAGATGGCTGTCCTTCCTCGCTTGCTCAAAACTCGCCATTCATCAGCATCCATTCCTCCAGGGGATATCTGTGTTTCAGCGCCAACCGGGTCGGGAAAGACGCTTGCGTATGCCCTCCCTATTGTAGAGGCACTTCTTGATCGCATAATTCCACGTCTCCGTGCGCTCGTAGTCCTTCCAACTCGAGATCTTGCGGCGCAGGTTAAGGCCACATTTGATATGCTTCTTCGCGGAAGCGACTTACGGGTTCTGCTTCTCACAGGGCAAACTCCTTTCGCCTTAGAACAGCAACAGCTCGTAGCCAGTGAAGCCTGGGAGGTGGCAACAGAGGAGCATGGCTCAGGCAAAGTGGATATCGTAGTCGCAACGCCAGGGAGGCTGATGGACCACTTGCGAGGAACAAAAGGGTTCACATTACGGCATCTGAGATATCTGGTGATCGATGAAGCCGATAGGCTTCTCAATCAGAGCTATCAGGATTGGTTGACCCATGTCCTTGCTGCAGCAGTTGCCCAGCCGGAGAAGAACTCTGCGGGTGGGGTAGTGTCCGAATTCGGTGAGGCATCTTCAGCTACGTCTGAACCTCAACTCGATGGAAGTGAATTCCTTTCACATAAAACTGCAACTTGGCGTCGATCTCAGGTTGCTGACGGCAAAGTCTCAGCTGCTCATTCCTCTATTCCTTCCGTGCATCACTACACTCCTCTCCAAAAATTACTATTTTCCGCCACTTTAACGCGGAATCCAGCCAAGATCGCATCTCTCAACTTGTATGATCCTGTTTATATTGCCGTGGCTCCACCAGGTCCAGCCTCAACCGATTTGCAGCAGGAAACTGTTATTAAGCGATTGACTACCGATGCACGCTTCGTTGCTCCGCATACGCTCAGTGAACGAATGATAGTGTGCACATCCGCGGGCGAAAAACCCCTAATGCTATTACACCTGCTCTGCAATCTCGGACTGACCGGTGCACTAGTATTTACCAAGTCCGTTGAAGCAGCGCATCGGCTGGCAGCATTGCTCCAGCTTTTTTCCACGTCCTACAAGATGCCTGAAAGCAGTAGCGAGGATGAGAGCATAGAAGGAGGTGCCGCAAAGCAAGCTAGATCCGCGAGCACAATTGCTCAAGCCTTTTCATCCGACCTTCCGCCTTCTGAACGAAAGCGTCTTCTATCCTCCTTCAGGGATGGAAAGCTCACAGCACTAATTTGCTCCGATGTGATGGCTCGTGGAATGGATTTGGGCGAAAGTGTCAGAGCCGTCGTCAACTACGATGTACCTACGCGGGTAAAGACATACGTTCATCGAATTGGTCGTACCGCTCGAGCCGGGCGCGTTGGAGTCGCTTACACCATCTTGGAGGATAGGGAAGCAAGGTGGTTTAAGGGAGAAATGGCAAAAGTTGAACGCTCTGGAAGTGAGAAGGTCGAGAAGTTAAAGGTAGTCTCGAAAGATGTAGAAAGTCTTACTGCGCCATATCAAAAGGCCTTGACTGAACTTGGAAGTCTGGTGAGAGGAAACCAAGTGGAGAATGAACATCCAGAAGGGTCATCCGATACTGAATCTGACTCAAGTGATGACGAGTCAGATACCAGTACAGACGAGACTAGTGGGGAGGATAGTGTGGATAGTGGCAGTGAAGAAACTGAAGAGGAAAGGGAATCTCCTAAAGATATGGCAATGAACGACACGACCGAACAAAATTCAGTGATGCACATGGACCAAGGAGCGTCTGTGTCTGACTCTCGTCTGGTCCTTGAAAACACTAGCCGGTTGGAGGCAGCCTTAAAGTCGGCGGCGGAGTTAATCAACTCGTCTGGTGGGACAGTGAACTGGTGGTCATAGTGATCAAAATGGTTGTTAGAGCAAAGCATCTTGTACATAGCATTTAGCACAGTTACATATTTTTTAACTTGCCGCTACCTTTAAAAGCCGCCTACACGAGTGTACTATATAGAGTCTACATAACAAATTAGAGGCCTATCCAATATGAACGACCCCCGACATTGTGAATGGTCGATGCCCCTCCAACCAGTGCGGTCTCAGGGGTAGAGACACTAGCGGGTAGAATGGGGACAGCAGTCCACTCGTACCAGACCTTCCTCGCGTCACACATCCGCCAGAAATGCAACTCTACGCTTGATCCGGTTGACAGGTAAACCGGCATCTTTACAGACATGAGAAGAATTGAAAATCATGAGATGCGACTTGCTTTAACCTACTGTACCTTCAAAGGAAAGAAAATGGGGAACCAACTGAACATTCCAGGAGAGTGCGTTTTTGGATGGATGCTGATCATTATGTCTTTGTAAAGGATAGCCTCGAAGTAACCTGCAATACCATGCTGTGTCAAGGGGGTTTAGATATTGTCATGCGTTAAGAAAACGACGAATCGTAGCTCACCATCATCGCATCCTGTGAAATTTGGAATCTTTGCTTTGAGTATCGGTTATTATGTTCGTTAAAATTAGGGTTTCCTGTGCTCTCAGTATTAGCTTAAGATCTTTAGCAATTACACCCAAACGGGAGACACCTGGTTCCAACTTCAGCCCGCGATGAGGATGTTCGAAAGACCACACAGGAAGTGGCGCGGCTATTTCGAACAGTGCAGATGTTTGTCTTTGGCGCGAGAATGTGCATCAAGTTTGGAACAGACCTAGCTCGTGGGCCGCTCGGAACTTCACCACATAGGGTGTTTCCAAATGAGCATTGTCACCGTATGAAGAGACCTCGTGGTACAATTTGGTCGATGACAAAGGGGAAACGAATGCAGTATAGCTGGATGGTATTGAAATTCCGTTTTCTATGTAGATTCGCAATCAACGTCTGCTGCTGCACTTCCTTTGTGGTTGCAGTGACTGCACGCAAACTAGCCATACCTTTGAGAAAGCGTTGAGCTCCATCCAAGCATTCCGGCGACAGCTCATTATCTAAATACTAACTGTGAGCGGTAACTGCCAGATAAGATTGCCAAGAACAGCTACTGACCTCCAAAGGATCCCAAAAGTTCACTGACCAAAATGTCCGCCTGCTCTGGAGCCTCCCAATATCGCATGTCGCAATGGATCACATCAACCAGGTCTTCCCATTCGGATTCCTTTCTGCATCTCAGACTGATATGACATCGATTAGTTACCTCAAGAACAACAAAGAACAGGTGGCTCCAGTCTTACGTAACAACAGCGTTCGGATTCTTCTCTATCGCATAGACTTTGACCTGGCGATTTGAAGCTTCGGCGGCTTGAAGAGCACGTTGTACCAAGGGTCCCCTTCCAGCCCCCACCACCATTATAACCCTGCGATGACCAGTTTTAGACAATAATTCGCTGGGGCACAAAAAGATATGTACGTACGTCACCACGTCCGAACCGTCAGGCGCTCGGTCGAGCAAAGCTCTATATATTGCCTGAAGAGCGACATGTTACATGTTAGCAAATATTGCTTTTAGTTCATCCTCACGTCCTACCAACCCTCTCGTACTCTTGATATTTGATTGGATCTTTCTCAAAGACCTCGTAAGTCGCTGATTCCAAATTATCCATCAACGGCTACAGAGGCGGTTAACGGTATAATCTCAGATAAAACCGCAGCTGGGCTAACAATACCTGTAGGGGCTGCTGCAAGTAGCTGGAAAGAAAGTGTGATTCATTCTTGTAGTAAGGATCACCAGTCTCATGCTCTGAACTCACTCGTGATAGCCACTGGCAAATTTATCGACAACATCTGGCTCTGGTCGCGTTCGATATAGGTGGTGGATGTACTGCTGATATGCCTGAAGCCCTCCTGACGGGTGAATCTTTTCGTCCGCTGATTCCGCGCTAATGACAAATTGAACATTTTGCTGTGTATAATGTATGTTAGAATCGAAATGACATTGACACGTATAGAGCAAGAGGTCTCACCTCCATCAGTTTCCGAACAAACGACTGATGTCGCTTGCTTAAGACCGGGAATCCTTTATTGTTCGATATGAAAGCGGAAGTTGGCAGAATAACAGCTTTCACTGGTTCAGCCAGCCATTGCAGTAGTAATGACTCTTCAGGTAGTTCGGCAGGAAGCTCCAACGCTAATAGCGGTTCCGATTAAAGGTCGTACATCGGAAAACGGTGGCAAGGTGTGTCATACCAACGGAAAGCTTCGTATTGTGTTCACATAGAGTGCGCAAAAGGTTCCATTTCTTCCATGATTCCCCATCTTCACCTTCTATGCAGATGCGCACCCAAGCCTATATGACAAAGGTAATCTTCAGTGCGTGCACGCTTCGAATCGCTAGCAGGTTGCTACCAACCTGCGTATAAGATAGCATCGACAGCGTATGATTCACGGCTCTTGCAAAGTTTACACCCGCTCCCATAGTTGGATATGAAAATAATACAGCAGATAAGCCCAAATGGGTGGCCCATTGCACTTGTCGCTTCACGAGTGCTTCACATTTCTGCTGCAGGTTTTCTACTCCAGAGTCTAGTGCATCACAAGGGGAGATTCCACCCAAGACAAACCCCGCGTAAGTCGCGTTTGTAACTTGCAGATCGCTAGGAAAGAATGACTGCCCAACCGACTGGTCGCCCGCCAAAATTGCTTCTTGAACACCAGGCCGCAGCAGCTGCAAAACGCCGAAGCTGTAACCAGCTTCAGTACTGACAGCACCGAGCACAGTAGCATCTGTAACAGAAGCTAGTTCCAAGCCTACTGAAAGCCCGCCCCCTTCTACTGAAGCCATGGCGTGCGATATGACAATGATCTACGGCAATCTCACAACCATCCCAAAAGTCAAAAGTTTGGGCACACGTGATCCTGGACATTGTGGCTTTCCAAAATGCATCAAATTCCACTGCACCAGGAGGTATTTCCTAGTAAACCACACGGCGAACATGAGAGTCGTAGTGATTGTGATGCCGGAGGGATTCTGTAGGATCAGTTAATGTCAGACTTTGATCAATTGTGGTCAAGAATGAAAGTCGGGCGGCATTGTGAGTTTTTCAGCGTTCGTGGAATTAACATCGGATCGATTTGAGTTTGTTCACCATGCATAGATACATGTATGCTGAGGGATATATGGTGATGTATCTGCAACTTCAGTTCTCAGTTCATTTAATGCACTAATCGTAGATCGTAAGGAATATTGATGATTTTTGATGATATGAGATATGGTTGTGTCTCACGTGATGACTTGCTGTACACGTCAACGACGGCAGCGATCGTGGTGGTGGTTGCGTCGAACCGTTCAGCAATGATTGGCGCATGGTATCTCCTACCTATTTTCTTGATTGCAACTGCTACAGCCAAGGCGCCAAAGTTCTCTACTTCTGGGCTTTTCGATGTTGACGTGGGTCTCGGAGACGTGGATGGGGTGGTTGCTGCCTTTGGGGATGTGGATGGCGACAAATTGTATGTTTGTCGTTGTACCCAGTGCATGAGCAACAGAGCAGGAATAAATTTCTCTTTGGCCGCTTCCTCACTAGCACCGACGTGTTTGTTTTAAATACCGCACAAACGACGGCGAGCGTGTTTCGTTGGGATCACGGTGGGGCCTTTTTGTCAACTTACGAGGAAGTAATTACAACTTGCTTATCGGCATTACTGTATTCATTTCCTCGGATACTTCAGCAAGCTTTCGCTTTCAAAAGCTTCCTGGGACGGAAGTTTCATTAGACCCTATCCACCCGGAGGATTTAATCATCACTAGTGTAATCCCGGGCGATTTTGATTATGATGGCAAGCTCGACGTCCTCCTAATGGGCCAGAAAAATCCAGTCGGTGCACCGAATGACGATTTGACGATGAGAATATTTTACGGAAACGGGGCGGACGCATTTAGTAGGTTTCAAGACCGGAACTAGCCGAAGTAACGACGTGTTCACGAATTTGCGCACCAGATCGCACACACTTTTTAGAACTGACTTCCTCCACGGCAACGCAACCGTTTGTGCTGGACTTCAATGGCAACATGCGATCGGAGCTACTGGGTTACCCGTCATCCCAAAATGGGCACCTGTCACTGTGGACACCTGCGAGTGGAAACGGGACCGCGTACGTTATATCCGGCAAGCATTGTTCGTCTCACAGTGTGGGCTCATAATTTTTTTCTTACAGCGTAGAGGTGAAACTAAATCAATCCTCTGCCGATGAGTGCACGATTACTCGTCCGCATTCAAATGCATTTCTTGACCTCAATGGGGATTGCTTGGCAGGTGCGGGGCTCGGTTCCTTCATGATGTATATGATATCAGGAAATATTTCTTATAAACGGTTCAATTGCAGACATGTTTGTTACATGCCAAAGTAGTGGGAGCAATCCAAACAAGTTTCAAATCTGGTTGAATACGAAAACAGATGGCTTCCACTTTGGAATGGAGCAAACACTGCCTGCTGGTTCCGGTCAAATAACCTTTGCAGATATGGGTATGAATCTCTGTTGTGGTGAATCGATTTTATAGCAGTCAAGGAGTTTACCAATGTATCGTAGACGGCGACGGCACCATGGATATGGTCTTCCCCTCATGCGACAACCGTCAATGCTTCATTCACATTGCTTATAATAAGCAAATACCCCTTTGTACTACTACGAGTCTGGAAAACTGTCGGAACCCACATGACTTGTGCAAGGCGGATGAGTCGTTCACCTTCGACTTCAGAGAGGATTCCGGGGTAGGTATTGTAGCTGCCATGGCCGTTTTGACTGCCCACTCTTTGACGATGGCTTTCTAGAACCATGTGAAAATTCCACTGGGGGCTATCTTACAAGATGATGAGAAGCTTGTTCTCAACATTGACACTATGAAGGGAAAGCAGCCGGTCCCATTGCGCATCGGTAAGTAGCTATTTACTACTCCAGGGTGCAGGCTTTATGCTGAATTATCGTCAACAAACAGGGGATTACAATAATGACGGCTACCCAGACCTGCTTGCGACAACATCCAAAGGCATCCGGTTGTTGCGCTCTGTTCCGTGTATTTCGGATCTTTGCGGTGCAGCAGCGGTCTCATCGAAGCGCCGAGCTTTTGAGAATGTGGATACAGGCGCCGACCTCCTGACAAGTTCGCCCAGTGACATGCTATTGGCCACCTTCATGGATTTGGATGAAGATGTAATCATGACCTGGAGCATAGTACGATTTGTCAACAACTGACTCCCATGGAATAGGGCACACTTGATATATTCGTCAGCACTTTATCAGGAGGTAGATATCGGACACATGTGCTATTCAACAACTTCTACAACGATGCCTTTTTCTTGAAAGCGCTTGGTAAGAAACAAGAAAATCGCATTGAAACGGGGGCTTTGGGACTAAACGCATATTAAATTCTGCAGTGTCGAATGGTGTTTGTCCAGGGTGGTGTCCCAATGGTGTAAAGTCTCCAGTGCCCAAGGTCGGTGTGCATTGGTCCCGGTCACGTACCGGCCGGTGAATAAACATCTCGCTTTTTTAGCCTTATGGAGTAAATTTCGCGGGTGCTAGCTTCAAATACACAGTATTCGACACGTCGGGAAATAGGCGCGCCACCCAAGGTTGGCATTTCTTGAACGCGGTGCTCTCATGGGAAAGTGTGCTCTAACTTTTCTGCTGTTCATCAGCGGCACAATTGTCGCAGTCGTCCTACTTTGCACTTCAGACGCCGTATTCACTCTTTGGACTGGGTCGAACCAACAACTATATTGAGGATCTATTTGTTGGAGTGACGCGGCGAAAGGTATTGCAAATGTGCAAAGGATAATATCATCAATATCTGGCCGTTCATTAACGCCGCTCTAGGCTGCTAATGTAGCAGTGTATCAAGGAGTAATTCCAAATTCGCAACTCATTGTGATTCCGTATGAGGAGAAGCCGAGCGACACCCCGGATACGTACGTGCTCCAGTTTATGAAAACAGATGCCTTCCTGAGAAACACAAACTGATCCTTGGTCTACAGTTGGCGACTTGAGCTGTATATTAATCCTAGTTCTGCCTCGAAATCCGTAATGCTGGTGCTCTGCACTTCCTTAGTGATATTGGTGTCCATTGTTGGATTTCTGCACTGGATGGAAAAGGTAATATCAGAGACCGCCCTGCTATCTGCTTCGAATGCTGACATCGTTCACGCGAACAGAGAGAAGACGAGAGGGAACGACGAATGGCGCTACATGCGATCAATTTTGATGCTCTTTGATCCCCTTAGGAAGATCTCATCTTGTAGATACTTTTAATTTATTGCAATACAGCATTGGAACACTTGGAATGTCACACTCGCGCCTGCATGATTCCCGTTCTAGCGGTTGGGTTGACCGACTGTTGTGGTCTTATTAAGCTGATCAGCAAAGAAGGAACGGGCACACAAGTTCTCTATATTTTATTCAACACGCATATATATTACATTATCCTGATATTACTTCTGAAAACCTCTGTACATCCATCATCAGTCTATTTACATTGCGCCTGATATTTGTAACATCTGCCGTAATGTTTCATTTTCCTTGGCCATCCCGCTCACCACCATATCCATATCTACCTCGTCCATACTGACGGCTTCGCGGATGACTCGTATACAGGAATCAAGTTGCTCTTGCAGTGTCGTATTTTCTGTGCGAAGTGTGGTGTTGATCGCCTTGGAGACATAATGATTGGCATAAGCCAGTACACAGATACCATAGTAAACTAAAATAAAGGAGGGCCGTACCCGCTCCTCTTCCAGTGTCCGCTCCAGCTTGAGTTGAAGCTCGCGTTTCTCTTTTTGTATTGATTGCTGCGATGGGAGGTAAATACAACGTCCAGTCTACCAGCAGTTTCCACAATAGCCCACGCACCGCCTGAGACCGGAATTTTGACATTACTATCTCAAGGGTCGACTCGTATTGCTTTATAAGCTGGTTCAATAGCTGGTTTTCTTTCTGTAATTCGGCATAACGAGTGTCGTATTCTGACAACACGTCGCGTGAGCGCCGAGCTCGCCACGCAAAACTCCGTGGATGCTCGCCATGGCAATGGGGGTTTTCCACATTAGAGCATACCTGCGAAAGGAAAGGGTGGTGGTTCACGCTGAGCTCCTAGCTTCTGCGGGTCTCCCTGTTTCGATAAAGTTGAGGTGGGAAACATAGGCAAGCTTAACGACAAAATCACACCTCTAAGCTGTTGACTCGCGCAGTGAGCTCTTTGACTAGGACTCGCGTTGCCTGCCATTTCCTGGTTATGAGCTCCAACGTTTCTCTAATGCCATCGTCTGCCATACTCCCAGACAGGGGAGATGATCTCGCAGGGATTCCAGGACCACAACGCTCGGCAGCTCAAGTATCACGTGACATATAAATGAAGCATTCACAACAATATACAATATTTATACACGTCCTATCTTTTCCTCTGCTCTATACATATGCCTATAATCCAAAGATGTTCACGAGGTGAACCGTTTCGTAAATGGCATCCGCGCCTTAACTTGCGCCTGTGCAGCGGAGATTGCGGACTTGTACGATACACGATGTTCCATTAGAGAGTTGGTCCGGTGGGAACAAAACAAGTCATTCTTACCTCATCCAGCTTCGCGTGGGTTGAGCTGAGGTCCTCCCAAGGCGTACCCCATTTACTGCAATCTAGCTTATCGGGTCGGTCCATAATGCTCAGGACTTCTTGATGAATCATTTCACAGATATCGTCAACTGCAATAGAGATAAAACTATCAGTTCACGCCCTCCGCACCGAATGAGCGACCATCATACTTGGTAGGTCATTCTCGTCCAGTCCAAAAGGGTTTTCAATTTCACCACCAATAGCTTCTAGACCGAGTAGGGTGAAGGCAGCCAACAACGTAACAGGGACTGCAGTAGATGTACTTAGAAAGCGGCTCGCAGAAGATATGATATATGCAGTCCGCAGACTTACTGGTGCCCCATTTGTTGTCAACAACTAGTTGGAATGGCAGCGAGAGGAGATAAACAATTAGGGTCTGTTTCAAATGGATCGAGTAGGCGAACGGCAAGGGCGTGTTGCGAATCCGCTCGAAGCCAGTGAAACACTCTATCATGGAATTCAAGGAATTGGTCATACAGCCTAGCTGCGACATGTCGATTTGACCATGCTCCTTTGCTTTCATGAGGTACCCCTGGTCATGTCTTCAATAAGGGCTATTGTTGTGGAAGCAAACTCTCTAGCCTGGCTACGTACCCCAAGCTGGAAGGAAATCTCTAGAGGCAAGTTTCTAATATCGGGTTGATTTGGGTTGTCCATGGCAAACTCAGGTAGGTGACTGATAAAAGGATATATGTCGTCGTAGTGTAGGCCCAACTCGTTACGTAAATAATGTTTCGTAGCGTGCATATACGCCACGAGTAGATTCATTGCCCCACGCTTCTCTAAAGCATCATGCGCATTTTTGGCCGAGACTCCAATCCAGATAAAGCGGGACATGTTGCGAACCTAATAGCGTGTCAGGTTGTCGTGAACGAAAGTTTTTCCCAATACAGATTCTCATACCTGGGTTTCCAATGTGCCCCAGAGACGACGACCCTCCCAGTATCGCTCGTATGCAGTGTTGTTTCGAAAAACAAGCAATAGACCCATCACCAGACTCACGATGGTAATGAGAAGAGTTGACTTGGGCAAAAATCCTTTGAGAAAGTTTACTTCGTCGACCATAAAGAACACCGTCCATATGGCGGCCCAGGCGGTTATCAAGATGGCCGGAAAGAAGACCGTTGGAATTACACTTCCGCTCAATCTAAACACTGAATGGACGACCAATGAGCGTGATGTTATTGAGACGAGCCATTACGATTGTAAACAAACTTACAGTTTTGCGCCTGGTGATAGTAGTTTGACTGATTTTGCACCTTTATTGGCTGCGTTGGCCGCCGTGGCGGGGGAGCTGGTCGTTGGCGACGAGTGTCAGGCATTTCCGATTGCCTTTCGTGAGCAAAAGTGTGGAATGCCACTGTGGATAAACACAGTAGAAGGAAAGAGCGGGGCAGGAGAGTCCTTGATTCCGCATTCGAGTGTACCGCAGTGCGCCGGATCCAAAAATATCCAGCGATTGATGACTAACCAACGGGCGATCATTTGGTCAGATCTCCATCAACAACTATACCCACTGTCATCCCGCTCCCTGGAATGCTGGCTTTAAGCCAAACCTTCAAAGGTCGGCTACTATCCAGGCCTCTGGAGTCTCGAGTACGACATGGAATACACACCTCTGTCACCTCGCAAGGGCGCGGGAAGGGACACCGACGAAATTCCATTACGATTAGATCACTCATAATGGGTTCTCCTGGTGAGTTTGACGTGATTGCCTTGCAGTATGCGTTAAAGAAAATGTCATTCAGCTTTAAATAACGTAGGTGCCGGCAAGGTATACATTTGACAGTGCACTCGACTGCTGAAGGGTTTGTAATACCCTACTCTTGTTTTCAGGGAACGCAAACGAAGCGCATAGCGCAAAGATTTGACATCGTTACCCTGTCCAGTGGTGATCTTCTTCGAAAGAATATAATGGAAGAGTCGGCTCTGGGGCTGGAGGCTCGAGGCTACATTGAAGAGGGCGGCCTTGTGCCTGATGAACTAGTGGTGGAGTTGATCCTCAAGGAGCTTTCAACGCTGAAGGGAAAGGTGAACAGCCCATTCAAAGCGACGGGTTACTGCAATTGTTCCTAATCTTATATACTTGCTAGAGCTGGATGTTGGATGGTAGGACTGTCAACATTCACACAATCGAAGGTGGTGGAATCCCTCTCAAAAAGCTCCCCTGCAGGGTTCCCTCGAACGTTGAGTCAAGCTAAAATACTGGATGCACATTTGAAAGAAGAATCTCAGCCTCTAGATCTGGTACTAAATCTGGATGTTCCGGAAGGGGGTATGTTCTGATCTATTCATCGGTACATTGAAACTGCTGCTAAGCATGTGGGGTACTACCAGTAATTCTGCAGCGTATAATAGGTATGTCTTATCCGCATGCCATCCAGCACGTCTATGTACTGAGTTTCTTTTTGCTACAGATCGATGGATTCACCCCGCAAGTGTAAGCAAACGCCCTGCTCATTAATGAAACCTATGCATCTGGGTTAAATGGTGTTTTCAGGGGAGAACATACAACATGTCTTATAATCCCCCTAAGCGAGTAGGATTTGATGATGTTACAGGGGAACCGTTGGCTAAGCGACCGGATGACAACGTGGTGTGTGAGAAGTCCGCTGCAATACATACCTGTTGCTCAGCTGAATCTTCGCCATTTGCAGGAAACATTCAAACATCGTCTCGATAAATATTACGAGCTGACAAGGCCGTTACTTAGCTATTACCAAGTTCAGGGTATTCTTCGAAATTTTGCTGGGGAAACATCGGATCAGATATATCCTCAAATTCAAACGGAACTGGAGACGTATTTGAGCTAAAAACCACTCGCCATTTTCAGCGATCGATGCTCGTAATTATGCCCTCTGAAGATTTAAGACCCCCGCAAAGGACAACCGGCGACGCACCATATTGTTGATAATCGGTTTTCGCGCCAAAAACAGTGGAATACATGTTGCAGTCCATATGTACATTATTACAAAAAATCTATATTACATTAATTTACGACCACCAGTGTACAGCGCGGTGAAGATCACCTATCTCGGGTTGGTTCATGAAAGCGCGTTTGTTTCATGCGAGTGCCAGTGGCACTTGACCTTAACCTGCTACCGGCACCTGGTGGTTTCCAAGCTGCCTTGTTGATTTCCACCCCATTTGTAGCTGAGGAACTCGAAGAAGGTGGGCCCCGCTTTGACTCTGGCACATTTCGGTGGACAACATAACCGTTGCTTCGAGGTGGGGAATTCGAGGTAAACGTGCGCAATTTGCTACCCTCGTATCGCGAGACCACATCCTCCAGCCTATGGGAATGGTTAACTGTAAAAGCCATTTGCAGAGCGCGAATCTCATAGTAGCACCCTTACTTCCTCTGCCACTCCATGTCTAGTTGTTCCTTTCTCCTTCGCCATTCCATCTCCAACCTCTCCAAACCTTGTTGCTTGCTCCTCGCCAGGTCATCCCGCATCGTTCTCAACGTGTCTAGATACTTGCCCTTCATTTTCTGCAGGCTCTCCTGAAGATCGCGCGTATTGCTGTGTTTTGCATCCAGCAACGCTTGATTATGCTCGAGAGCAGCTCGCGCCAAGGCGTCTTTGAGTGAACTTACAGTATCCTATGCGCATGAGACACAGCACGTTGAGCGACCGGCATTACCTGGCTCCTTACGCGCAACACGTACCTCAAGTTCTTGTACACGATACCGCCACATCTCGCTACCCTCGTCTTTCTGTGTATATCTTCCCGAGCTACCGAGTGCGGAATACTTTACTTTCACCTCGTTAACGAAGGCCACCTTCTCTGCTGCATATCGTTCAGCCAGCCTTTGCTCCGATTTTGCATAATCTGCTTTTAGCTTTTGGATGGCAAGGTCATAGGCTTGCGCACACTGCTCCTTCAGCCGACTCGTGATGTGCAGAATCTCCTGTCGCTGTTGCGCCACTAATTTCCTCCGCTCCTCTTCATTCCGTGACGCTGCTTCGGACAGTGCAGCCTGATGTCGCTCCATCATATTCTGCAACGCAGTCGCATGAGCTGCTTTCTGGGCAGACAGTTCCTCCGAATACTCCCTTTCTACAGTTTCACGAAATTGCCGTAGCTGAGTCGGGTAGTTTGCCATAAGTTCATTTAAGGAGAGGTTCTTTGGAGATGAAGGGAGGTTGGCGCGCACGGCGAGCTCATGTTTTAGCGCGTCCGAACGCTTTCGCTCTCCATCCAGCTGACTTTGAACAGCAGAGAGCTTAGCTTCATAGCTGCTCTTTATCTGTGAAATATCTCTCTCCAATTGCTGCACCATGTCGGAATAAGCGTCATACTGTTGACCAAAGTCCTCCCTATCAGGACGCCTCGATCTCGTGTACAGGCGTTCTTCCAGCTGAGCAAGATCATCGTCGCGCTGCATCACCGCCTTTCGCAATCTGCTTATTTCGTTCTCGAGGCGTTCCTTATCATCGTGGAAATTGTCCTCTTGGATCCTCATTTCCTCCTTTAGCTTTCGCGAAAGCTCCTCCTTATCCACTGCCATTTCGCGACGAAGTGCTTTCAGTTGACGTTCCTTTTGCGCTGCAAGCTCCTTTTTTATGCTCAAAATATCCAGGTCTTTCTCTCGTTGCAAACTACTACGAATCGAGGCCATTTGATCCTGTGCTATGCGGGATTTTTCAAGCTCTTCTCTCAGAGAAGCTAGATCCTGTTGCAATAGATGGTTCTTTTCTGATTCTTCTTGCTATATGGTACAAAATGCGTGTGACTGATGTTCACCATAGAAAAATTCATATCGTCACTCACGCGAACGGCTCGCAGCCTTTGCTCGTATTCTGCCCGCAGATTAGTTTCAAATTGTCTCTTATCGTCCATTGCAGCGTCTAGGAAAACGGTCACATCAATCGACCTAGTTACGGTGATTACAACAAAGTTACATTGGTCTGTACCTAGGTTGGCTTTTAGTTCCTCATTTTGCTGCAAAAGTCGCTCATTGAGAGCTCTGAGACTTTGACATTCATTACGAGCTTCGATGAGCATGTCTTGGAACGGTGACGAGTCCGTCCCTCCACCTATCCGCAGATGGGGGGTCGATACCTCTTGGTAGGGTGACTCTAATGCGTGGGTTGCATGCTCCAGCTGTGACTGACCATCATTTTCATCTTGTTGATCAAAAGACATTTGGTCCACGGCAACTCCGAATGGGGATGGAAAGGCTTTCAACGCAGGAGCGGCCATCCGTGCATGGTGGTGATGTTGTGGAGTAGGGGATGGAGATATGTACCCAATATTGTCGTTGAAATGTCCATTTTCAGGTGACAGCACACCCAGAGAGCTCTCGGGGCTTTCAATGTCCCGAGTCGCCAAATGATGTTGGGCTGAAGCGGTATCGTAATGACCTGGATCTTTGTGTTGGCTTTGCCTATTTTCTGAAGCTAAGAACGCACAAAATAATTAGTCCACCAATTTTGGTAGAAAGTGATCGTAAAGCTACTCACAGCCGAGTGATCCTCTTCGCTGGTTTTGTCCCCCAACCCCCACTGGCGTAGGGGTTCCCATCAAAGATGGATCCCAGGGTTCTGGCAACTGCGTTGGGATGTCCCTTCCATAGTATCTAGGAGATCCTTCTGTAGCTTCATCGTAACGCTCTTCCCCCGTATCTCGTTCTAGGCCTGTAATCTCAAGATCCGTCAAGCCCTCCAGTTTGGAAAAATCTTGGTCATGCACATAATTTCCTTGTCCTTCATCATCAAGATCATCTAGTTCTGCATCCAAAAGTTCTAACGTAGGAGCGTTCAAGTAATTTTGCGTACTGTATCCCTCGTCGGGCGGGGCGGCTGAGGTCGGTAGATCGGAAGTGTACCGAGGCTCGTCGTGTTGGTCTTGCGGGAACTGTTCCTCTAAACTAATCTCCTCCTCCGATTGCTCTTCCTCATGTTTTATGTCCGAGTGCGCGGCATGTCGCGGAAGATTGTCGAATGCGTTTTGATGCCGGTCCATGAAGCCGTTCAACTGAGTGAATTCTTCATTATCCAACTCCTCTACCAGACGCTTGAATTCGTCGTCCACAAACTCGGATTCATCCTCAGAAAATATCTGCTCTTCCTGAGCGGGAAAGGGAGTCCCGTAGGGACCACGTTCGTTATTCTTCCAAGTTTTGGCTGGAGTGGTATTGCGGCCATTATCACTGAATTGCCGAGATTCTGGCCGATAGCCTGCCATGGCTATGGGAAACGGTGCATTTGTAGGGCTTCCATATGCGGTACTCGGTTGGTCACTGAATGCACGTCGTTGGGTAGACGAAGCATAAACTACGGTGTTGCTTGACCGGAAAGGGGTATGGGCCCCGCTGTTGTTTCGACGGTTCAGGCCACTGGTAACGTTTTCGGTTGGTTGTAGTGGTGGGCCTTCTGGCACAGCGCTTTGTGTGGAGGAACGAGGTGAAGAGCGAGCTGCGAGCATTGGCGACGTGGCATACTTTTCCGTCGCAAATATATCAATGATCTTCGCCCTGGTAATAAAGTTGTGGGCGGCGGACAAAAAGGATGTCCGAGAAGGGACGCGTCGTCGTCCAGATGGTGCTGCACCAACGCGACTTTTTTGTCCTGCAAATCTCCATGCTACCAGTATCAACTTTCAAGTTGGAATCTCACCAGATTTCCCGAGAGCTGGGAGACATCTCACCGATGACGAACGCTTGATGACTGATTTCGATATGCGGAGACTCCGTGAAGATTGGCGGGCTTCATTCGTCTGTTGACAACTCTCATGTCAAGTACCTTCACTCAAAAAGATGACCTGGGAGGGAAACGATAACAATGAAGGTTACTTTGAAGGTTTTAGGGCATATTGACAGCTGGCGCAGATGATGGAAGACGCTGAATGGTCCGTTCCAATTAAATTCAAAGCACATTCGACCAAGTGTATATGGCTTTGAACCGTCTTTTGTCCCCAGAGCCATCAACAAATGAATGAGTCTAGTATGGAAAGGGTGCATAGTACTACGAATCTGGATGATGTTTGTCTCAAATCGGAGACGAACAAAATTGCCCATCAAGCCATTCTGGGACTCTAGCTCTGGTCTCCTTAAAGAGATGTTTAACGATCCTCTCTCTACCTGACGACTTTACAGTGTGCAGTTTGCCAAACTGAGTGACCACAGAAATCCGCACTCGGCGACTTGGTTCTCGTGAAGTGGATCTGTATGATGATCCTCCAAGCGGCCGGGCACATCCCACCCAGTGGTATATTTCGTGGCAATGCAACCACTACCATCATCGCGAAACCCGGCTCCTGGACTTGCCTCTATACAGACGATATATTGATTATGGTTATTAATGCCCTGACGAAGGGATGAAAAACATGCGAAAGGCGTAAAATACCGTTGGATATC
Source organism: Spizellomyces sp. 'palustris' (assembly GCA_006535965.1). Taxonomy (NCBI): domain Eukaryota; kingdom Fungi; phylum Chytridiomycota; class Chytridiomycetes; order Spizellomycetales; family Spizellomycetaceae; genus Spizellomyces; species Spizellomyces sp. 'palustris'. The sequence continues at coordinate 125,969 of QEAR01000004.1, read as the reverse complement.
CAGCAGCAGATGGCAACACTGGAGATGACTAAGCACTGCGCCACGCGTATGTTGGGCAGCGACAAAACCGTCCATCACCATTCCAGTAGCTCTTTCTCTTGAACCACCCGCCATCTCCTCGATCGTCCATCCCGGAGCAGCGAATTCATAATGGTATGTATCCATCCATCCATCCATCTTCCATACCATTCGGCATCCCCGAGATGGTCTCCCATAGGGAAGACGTTTTCGGTGGACCGCTGAATTGGTTGTTGCCCAGCTAGCATGTTCAACATGCAATGCCGGACGCAACATGGGCCCTTTTAGGAGACCTTGTCCCAGTGACAAACTCCAATGACTTTAGGAGCTTCTCCCTCTTGAGGGAGACTCTGATGACCCACATTTGGCCCAACTAACGGTTTGCCGTGCTCTCTTCCCTGTGATCGCCATTGTAGCCTAAAGCCGTCGGCAAGTCGAAGAAGCCCGCTCCCGCGCCTTACCCTGCCAAGGGTCAGGCCGTTGCTAAAAAGGCCAAGAACCCTTTGATTGAGAAGCGCTCCAGGAACTTCGCTATCGGTATGCTTTTGGTTTTTGGGAGAATGCATGGTTGAAGGGCAATCATGGTTGACTATTGGTGCATGTATAGGCCAGGACATTCAGCCCAAGCGTGACCTCAGCCGTTTCGTCAAATGGCCCCAATACGTGCGCCTTCAGCGCCAAAAGGCCATCCTCAAGCAGCGCTTGAAGGTTCCCCCAGCGATCAACCAGTTCACCAAGACCTTGGACAAGAACACTGGTGAGGATCCATGAGAAAATACTAGGGAAAACCAACAGCTGTCGCTTACTTCTTTTTGCAATTTTCAGCCACTCAGTTGTTCAAGCTCTTGAACAAGTACCGCCCTGAGTCCAAGCAGGAGAAGAAGACCCGTTTGACTACTGCTGCCGAGGCTGTTGCTGCTGGCAACAAGGTTGACCAAGGCAAGAAGCCCGTTGTCGTCAAGTACGGTATCAACCACATCACTGCTCTGGTTGAGGCCAAGAAGGCTCAGCTGGTTGTCATTGCTCATGATGTCGACCCCATTGAGGTGTGTTACAATTTTTTTTTGTCCAATTATATTAGCGATTGACATTGTTTGATCGTTTGATAGATTGTCATCTGGCTTCCTGCCCTTTGCCGCAAGATGGGTGTCCCATACTGCATTGTCAAGTCCAAGTCCCGGCTCGGTACCGTTGTCCACAAGAAGACTGCTACCGCTATTGCTTTGACTGAGGTGAAGCCCGAGGACAAGCACGAGCTTGCTGCCCTTGTTGGTGCTGTCAAGACCAACTACAATGACAAATTCGAGGAGGTCCGCAAGACCTGGGGTGGTGGTATCATGGGTCAAAAGTCTAACAACAAGACTGCGGCCAAGGAGGCCAAGGCCGCCAGGGAGATCCGGGTGTAAGATGTTTTGTATAATCATATCAAATATACGCATTCTTTACACCGAATATACCCCGTCTGTGGTTTTGGACGCACAAAGTTATTGCTTCTGGTATTCTTTTCAGATTTTCACCTCTACTTTACTCTTTTTTATCATANNCTTTAATACTGTACTAAGATACCCTTCCCATTGGTCGGGGTAAACCCCTCCCAATTAGATGTAAAGAGTTTCTTTCTCTTTACCAATACTCAAGTTACAAGTTTCGGAAGGGGTTCTAATAATGAAGTCTCTGACGCCCAGGTAAATGATTTACATGATGGATTTCCAAGTGCTTTCAACATTATTTTTTTGGGGGCTATTAGGGAACATGGAAATAGTCAACTTGATCAATGAATTTTAAAATTGAGAAAACTAAATTTTGTACAACGGGTCTTAACCATTCTCCATTTTTGAGAAATTCTGTGACATGCATAACATGATCAATGCGGTATTCAGGCAACGGCCGCCAACCTCTGCGGCTCCATCAATCCCAAGTCCTGATCGACCACAAGCTGATCAACCTTGCAACCATTGCCAACTCCAGCCCGTCCACCTACAGCTTCCCAATCCTTTTCCATTTTCAAGCCCCGCTCGTGCCAGATCGTGTCCAGCGCATCCACGAGCACATCCATCAGTTCCGGGTGGTGACCTGGAGTCGGGGTAATCCGCAGCCTCTCCTCACCAACAGACACGGTGGGATAATTGATGGACTGCACGTAAATCTTGTACTTGTACAAGAGCTCGTCTGACACTGACTTTGCAGTCTCGGCATCACCCACCAACACTGGGACAATGTGACTCGGGTTCGGGACCACGGGAATGCCAATCTCTCCAAGACGGGATTTCAAAGCGCGGGTATTGAGCTGCTGGCCGATACGCTCCTTTTGGGATTCTTTGAGGTACTGAATGGAGGTGAGAGCACCGGAAACAATGGCAGGGGGGAGGGAGGTGGTGAAGATAAAGCCAGGTGCGTAACTACGGATCATGTCAACGAGGGGCCCTGAACCAGCTGGAAGGATGCCACATGTTAGCAACCCACATATAGAAATGGAACGCCGTCAGTGCGGTACTCACCGATATACCCGCCAACAACTCCGTAAGCTTTGCCAAGGGTTCCGGTGATAATGTCGATGTCATCCATGGCATCGATATATTCAGCAACACCTCCGCCGGTGGCGCCGTACATCCCCACAGCGTGAACCTCATCGAGGAAAGTGATGGCATTGTATTTTTTGGCAAGCGCAATAATCTCTTTGATGGGTCCAATGGAACCGCACATGGAATAGACTGATTCAAAGGCGATAATCTTGGGTGAATTAATATCAACCTGCTGGAGCAGCGATTCCAAGTGGGCCACATCGTTGTGACGGAAAATCTTCTTTTGAGCGCCAGAGTGGCGAATACCTTGAATCATTGATGCGTGGTTCGACGAGTCGGAAAAGATTACACAGCCAGGCATTTTCCCGGCCAATGTGGATAGCGTAGCGTCATTGGCAACGAAACAAGAGGAAAATACGAGAGCAGCTGGTTTTCTGTGAAGGGAGGCCAACTCTTGTTCCAAGCTCAAGTGAAGTTGGGCGTTTCCGGCAATGTTCCTGGTACCTCCGGCACCAGCACCGTACTTGTCCAATGTAGCTCTGTTAGGGACACCTTGGTGAGTATGCACAATGATATTCCGAAAAATGGCCAAGAGCAACGTACTTCATGCTATCCACTACTATCGGGTGCTTGCTCATACCAAGATAATCATTCGAGCACCAAACGGAAACGTGTTCGCCGGTACCCGTATGAGCAGTAGGGAAAAGCTGAGCCAAACGGTTAATGTTGTTAAAGTAACGGTAGCTCTTGTCCTTGTGTTTCTTGTCCAATTCATGCTGATAGAATGATTCATAGTCAAAGGGCTTGGTGGCACCTTGCACTGGAGCGTGCTTCTCGGTTCGAGCCTGCTTGTGCTGAACAGGGCACCGAGGAGCCGCGGACGCGGTCTGAGGGTTAAGGAACGACGGGGGCTGAGCACGGGGAGGGACAGCCGAGATGCCATCGACGACCGCAGCATAAGGGCAGACAGACGACGAATGCATCGACTTCGCGCCATTCTTTTTGGACTGAACAGCGATAGCTTTGGACATTACAGGGCATTGTTGCGCGGTGGCAAACAAGGCGGTCGTCGGTTTACCCGATGTCGTGCGCACAGGGACGGTAGAAAGTTTCCTTAATGCTGGGACCGTAGTGCGAGCAAGGAAGGGGCAGGCCCTGGAAACGTTGGAGAGAAGTGCCTCCATTTGTATGCCGAGATGCTCAAGAACAAGTATACTAGAGAAATCACACAAGAATCAAGATCAGACCAAGCAACAATTGCAGAGCAAAACGAGTGATATACATACAAAGGTGCTAAACGACAGATTCCCAGAAAACAAAGTGAACGGACCCGTTCAAAGGAGCAATGTGCAAAGAAAAAACAAACGAGGCCAGCGGATGGAAATGGATGGAGCGAGAAAGCAGATGGCAAAACGACCTTTTTGTGTGTGTGGGAAATTCCTCCTAAACCCTGAAGTCGGTTGTCACTTGGATACGCCAATGGGGAATTTCCCACTTTTGAAACAAAAACAACAAACGCGGCGTGAGAAAATCCGCTGATTGGATGGTCCTACATTAAAATGTTCATTTACCCATTTCAGGAAATCAGTCATCATTGATGGGGAGCCGGTTACCTTGGTATTTCAAATTGCACTCCACCCGTTTGTTTAACGAATATTACATGGTTACTTGCATTAAAGTCATTCTAACCATCTAATGTGGGTAGATGTTCATTCATGGGGTTCTTGTAAGCTGATGGGTTTCTATGGTGGAGAGCAAAATGCTGCGCCAAGCAGTGACAAAGGCTTGTTCGTTGGTGAGCGAGTTGAATGGACAACAGAAAGACGACAAGGTTGGGCCGCAATGCAAAAGGGGATGCCAAGAGCGGAATCGTATGGGTAGGACGAAGCAAGAACTCTTACTGCGCAACGTCCCATTTGAATGGCTCAAGGTGTGCGGCCCGTCTGCAGGCTTGCAATGCAGAGCGCTAGTTGATGGCAATGCGCAAAGTCACCTGTGTAGCTACTTCAAGTTGGGGAGTTCGAATCCCGGCGCCCGCATCCCGTGGGGTCCAGTGGTTGCTTTCTTTTCCTAAACGATCCAAAAAAAAAAAAATGGCCGCGCGATGCCCCGAAAATGTTTCAGTTGCGGTCTCTTGTTTTAGGGGACTCCTCTCTGCCCTTTCCTCCCATTAGAGATTTGCAAAACAATTTCAGTTTTTGTTTTATAGTTTTACTTTATCATTTGCATTGAGTCGCATTGGAGGTTGTGACAAGAGTCGACTGGCGCATTTCGGCTCGTTGGATATAGATTTCCGTTACTCGTACAAACTCCCCACAAGCAATACTGGCACAAACCATGCATTCCAGCCTGTCACTGTCGATAAACTTGGCGATCCTCCTTCTCCCCTTTGCCAACGCGGCCTGTACAGACGTCTCTACAACAGCCGTTTGCAGAAATTTCGCGACCAGTAGCGGTTTGCAGATGCAAACTGACGGTGCAAATAGCGCCGGGTTTTCGACTGTAAAGGATGGAGTTGACTTTGACGACGCCCTGAGTTCTTTCAAATCGATCCTGCCTCCCGAATTGGGTTGTCAGAATCTGACGGAGACGATGGCGAGGAGCAAAGTGCCACCCTTTCGATTTGCGTTGAGCTTTCAGTGCCAGGAAGCTCTCCTACAGTCGTCTTGCTCCGCGCAAAACGGGACGGCCAGACCCGTCCGACTGTGTCGGGAGACGTGCAATACGTTCCGGGATGATATGATTGGGGCCGGGTTCAACTCTGTGTGCGGGCAAAACAATACGGCCAATGCAGCGCGAGAAGCATGGCGAAAGAGAGTGGGAGATGTTTGCTTGCAATTGACGGATGAACCTGGATGCTTGTTGGCAGTAGACGTTGAAAGGAATAACTGCGGCTACGGTAATACAGAGGACGGCGTCACGCAGGCTAAAATGACTTGTCAGGGCATACAATCGGCTTGTTGTGCAGTGGAATTAAAGGTTGTTGACATCAAATCTGCGGAACAGACCGCTGAGGACGATGCATCCGACAAACTTCCACTTTTCGCGGGTATATCGGGGGGTTTCTTCTTTGGGATCATTGCTCTGGCAGTGTCAATACTGAGATGGGCAGAATCGCGAGGGGGTGGAACGAGTAACAAGGCTAGAGCATCTGTCCATACCGAGCGAGCGGAAGCAGGCGCGCGGGCTAGTGGAATGTGGCCTACTTCGTCCCCCGTTCCCAACATGAGACCTTTCGGGGAGGACAACGACACACTCCGCTCTCTACCCCCGACACCTTTCGGGGACGACAACGACACACTCCGCTCTCTACCCCCCACACCAAACCAAATCATCATCACCAATCTCAAAGCCCCATCACCCGCTTACGTCCCCACCCAACAAGCACCGCCAAGCTCCCGTCCACCAACAGAGTCCTACGCAAAGCGAACACAATCTGTCGCATCTCGGTACTCGATGCGCACGGATTCGTATACATTGACGAGAAATGGCAATCCCCAGCTACGAGACTTTTATCGGGCGGTCGTCAATGAGTCATATGACCCATTGGAGGTTGACGAAGTTTTGTTGAATGTCGGTGATATTGTACATGTGCATAAAGTTTTTGATGATGGTAAGGCACCTTTTCCTTTGAGTGGGGTTGGTTTGTCTAGAGTGTTTACTTATTCTTTGAATGGACAGGCTGGGGGTTCGGCGTCAGTACAAACACGGGGCAAACGGGCGTTTTCCCACACGTTTGTCTGCAAACCTTGTGAGCTCTGTTTACATACTTGTAGCTAGAATTTACTCTAGAGCACATTGTCTGCAGTCTAGAATTGTACGTCGGAGCTGGTCTCTTGTTTCATATCGCCTTTTTGCCGTGTTCTATTAGCATGATGTGACCCATAGATCATAGAAGTTTTTGCTAGATTTGTACTATATAATTGGTTGTATGTCCTTGGTTGCAAAAAGTAGATCATTTAGATACTTTAAAGTCTCCCATTTTTGCTTCTGTTTATGACTTGCAAAAGGTAACTCTCCACGCCTCACGAAAAGCGACAAAGAAAGAAAATGTTCGACCGCGGCACAACCGACAAGACAATCAAAATGACATCTGTGGTTGTTATAGAGGTCCTTTCCATTCTTCGCACCTTGTAGAAATAATGTACCATGGCCACTCAATTGTAGGTGAGGGTGTACAGGGTAAATGATGCGGTTGGTAAAAAAAAAAGGTTCTGATCGTTTATGTCAAACGCACTGGCCGGTTTTCATCCCTTTGAGTCTTTTTTTAGCTTATAGGGTGCAGGAAAGCGGACAGTGGAATGACGGATCGTTTTCGCATTGGTAAATGGGTGCCAGAAAGAGCTGAACGGAGCAGGCCGATGAAAAGGGTCGTTTTTATTTTTTGCAAGAATCACGTGGATGTGGTTCAAATGCTGACTACTGGCTGACGAGATCCACCACTACAGTAAATTGCCGTCTATTCAAGAGGGCAAATCCGGAGAGGTCCTCCAAAGGGTTGAGACCGATGGGACCTGTTGCAAATCAGAACTAAATGTGCTAAAAATCCACAGCCGGTAATCGCATCAAAGGATATTTGAACTTGCGGAAAAAAGAAAAATTACTTACAAACATATCTACAAACAACTACTCAAAAACCAACCACCTTTCAAACCCTCCCATATCCAAACACTCCCGGCCCAGCAGTCCATCCCCCACTCACAACACAATCCTTCTTGTGCACACCAGCATGCGCCATCATACATTCTTCAGTACAATACCAAATCAGCACTCCGCTTGAGGCACATGACTCACATTTAATGGGCTCGGACACTGAACTCATGCAACAAAACGTACATTGGACGCGAAGATTTATCCTTGAGCGGCGGGAAAGAAGCATACGAGGTTTGGAAGGTTTTTTCGTGGGTAAGTTGGGGGACGGTGCGAGGGGGAGGATACGCTTGAGAACGGCGGATGAGTATATGGTATGAAGAAAGGGCTCGACATTAGGGATGCAGGGCGAAGGCGACTGGAGGTTTCTTTGGCAGTTGTCAAGGTCAGTAAGAAAGGGACGACTAAGAGAGTGGGTTTTCAAGATCGAGTGCGCGATGGGTTCTTGTCGTCGTTCGACTTGGACGATAGCAAGCTGGTGTCGATCAGAGTCAGGACCATCAATCACTTTGCGGCGACGGATCATCCGATGAACATACCTGGAGGGCTACGACCCGTTCAAAACATGTTTCATTGCCTGCCAAAGCACGCTCTAGTGCCACTGTGAGGTACTCTACAGCTTCCTCCAACAGCTCCCGGATGCTGGGTACGTCCTCTCCCTGCAGAACATTCACGGTACCAGGTACTGACACGGCCACCGGGGGACTGGACGCATCTTCAGATCCACCCGCAAGATCAAGCGCGTAGCCGTAAGCCAATGACCCAGCTGCCAGAAAAAGTCGTGCGACCCGCGCAGACTCTGATGGGTCGAGACATTTATTAGTTTGGTCTTGCTCGAGCTGTCGGGTGATAATGATGGCGGCGCGGGCATGATTTAAAAGTTTGCAGTTGGGATAGTGGAGGGATCTGCCGCATTCTGTGAGATGCGAGCGGATGGATCTGCCAATGAACCATGGTGAGGATGCCTTGCACAACGATATCCAGCAAAAGCGGGCCGGGACTCACTTTAGCAAGAGCGGATCAACTTTGAGTTCTCTGTCGACTTGACCAAAGGGCCACTCGACTTGCAATAAATCGATGGCCCTCAGCCACGCAGCATAAGCACCATCCAGATCCCCAAATGCTTCCAGCGCTCGCCCCAACGCGTCTTGTGCGAGTATATGCGCTTCCGGATCGACACATGCTGACGCATCAACGCTGGCATCGACGCTGTCATCCGCGTCTTGAGCCTGCCTAACAACGGCTTCCACAAGAGCGACTTGGTGTAGAGTCACCCATCTTGTAGCCAATTCAACAGCGAGCTCGGTGCAACCTGACAGTGCCAAAGCGTGCTCGACAGCATGCAGGTGCACCTTCCGATGCTCAGGTATTGAAAGCGGGATGTGAGTTGGATGGGAGACGTTGAATTTGAGGCGGTCAAATGCAAATGTTGCACACAGATGCATGTGCAGGCCGTGGCGGGCATTCCCGCCTTTTGTCATGACGGTGCCCAGCGCCTGTGCTATGCGTGCTACACTTGCAACCGCGCCGGCACGTTCCGCGTCGACTGTCATGCCACGTGGAAGAATGATATCAAGCATCTTGTCAACGTCGTCACCTGGCCTCTCGGGGTGATTGGTGATCCAACTTGTCAATCCAACCTCAGCGTCCAACCCGCCGAGTGCTCTAAAAAGGGCTTCAATCCCGTCCAGCGGGTTGCCAAGAGCGCATTTCAGACGCGCAGAGTGATAAAGGGCGTCTGCATAGACCCATGCAGCTGTTGCGTCTGGTGGTGGGTGAATGCTGTGAACCCAATCTGCAAGAGGTTCTAGAGAAGCGTCATTGCTGTTGACAGTGGACAAGAGACAGGATGCTTCTGACAGAAGGGACGCTGTGTTCTCTAGAGGATCTTGAACGCGTTCCAAAAGGGTCGTTGACAAGATAGCCAACATTGCTTCATCTCTATTTACTCTTTGGGCACCCAACCCACAATAAACAACCAAGTTACCAAACCCTCAGCAGCAAGATAACACACACACACACATGGGTTGAACAAACGAGAAGAAATAAAAAAATCTATTGTCCATTATCGCCAGCGAGATTCGAACCGTGGGACTCTAAAAGGTTAAATGCAAACACGTGTAACGTATCGATAAGATATTCTGAAACTCACAGCCACAGGCCACAGCTTAAGTTCCACATGGGGCGTCGCTTGCCGGCAAACCACCTTTTGGGACTTTTGAACAAACGGCCTTTTTGGGGGAACTTGTTTATACGGGCTTGTTGATTTACGGATAGTCTTTAACTGAATCTATGGATGTTTGAATGAAAGCATCCAATGGCCATGTAAATAATCGGAGGCCAAGAGATAAAAATAGTGACATTTGCGATAGTTTTATTTGTGACGACAGACTGACGGTTGAAAGGGGCGAAAAAACAGCGGCTCGGCCGTCCGTTGAATGATTTTTGACGCGTTTTTTAGTTGACCTTTTGCCGGGACGCAGTGTTGGCATTTGCGCAGCAGCATTGGGATTTCTTGTATAAATAGACCATCCATCTTCTCCCCTTTCCTTTCTCATTGAACACTCCAAAGCAAGCAACAAGCAAGCAACAAAGCAACAGCACCCTACATTCAAAACAAACTCTTTAAACATGAAGGCTCTCATTCTCGTCGGTGGCTTTGGAACTCGTCTTCGCCCCCTCACCTTCTCCAAGCCAAAGCCGCTGGTCGACTTTGCAAACCGCCCCATGATTCTTCACCAGATTGAGGCACTCGCCAAAGTGGGAGTCACCGACATTGTCTTGGCAGTCAACTACCAGCCCCAAACCATGGTTGATGCCATGGAAAAAGTCGAACACGAGTTCAACGTCAAGATTCACTTTTCCATTGAAACAGAGCCCCTTGGAACTGCTGGTCCGTTGGCTCTCGCTCGCGACGTGTTGGCAAAGGACGATTCCGCATTTTTCGTTCTCAACTCGGACGTCATCTGCGAGTTTCCTTTCAAGCAAATGTTGGACTTTCACAAATCCCACGGCTGCGAGGGCACTCTCATGACAACTCCCGTCGACGATCCTTCCAAATACGGTGTTGTTGTACTCAAGGAATCCACATCACAGATTGACAGATTTGTAGAAAAGCCAAAAGAATTCGTCGGAGACTGCATCAACGCCGGAATCTACATCTTCAACCCATCCATCCTCAACCGCATTGAGCCCAAACCCACCTCCATCGAAAAGGAAATATTCCCACACATGGCCCGCGACGGTCAATTGCACGCCATGCCCCTCAAGGGATTCTGGGCCGATGTCGGCCAACCAAAAGACTTTCTCACAGGATCCGCACTCTACCTCAACTCCTTGGCCTCACACACACCCGACACTCTTGCATCCGGTCCACAAATCGTCGGCAACGTCCTCATTCACCCATCCGCAACAATCGGTGCCGGATGCAAGATTGGCCCCAACGTTGTGCTCGGACCCAACACCATTATTGGCGACGGCGTCCGTCTCTCCGACGCTGTCATCATGGACGGCGCCCGCGTAATGGACAATGCCTTGATTCGCGACTCTATCGTCGGCTGGTCATCTTCCGTCGGGCGATGGTCCCGATTGGAGCGAGTGACCGTCCTCGGTGAGGACGTGCACGTCTCGGATGAAATCTATGTCAATGGAGCTTGCGTCCTACCCCACAAGAGCGTTGGCGCCAACATTCTCGAGCCAAAGATTGTCATGTAAAACAAGCCATATCCTCGCCTTCCCGCTTTTTTTTCACATACATATCTTTTAGTATATAGTATTTAGTTTATTATACATATAGGTGCTGCCTGTGTGTGTTTGGTGTGTTTATTTTAAATAGGGCTCTAATACATATATCTTGAAAGGACAGTTTTTGCAAACTTTACAAAAGAGTCTCACAAGCTATGGGGATATGTCACGTGGCTTTCATACCCACGTGACAATTGTTCTGAATGTAGCCTAATTGGGATGCTGTGCCAAAGAGTCACGGCACAGTCATACAACATTGTTAAGTGCCCACGTGATTGTAATGTAACCTAATTGGGACCAATGGTATTTCTCACGGCTATTTAAGACCCCCCCTCAACGCGCGTTCCCCTTCTTCCCATTCACACCAACCTGCCTCATCACCAAACTCCCCAGGGTTGGATGGCTGTTACTTGGCTGTTACCACGTTGCAACACTTCTCCACAACGCCGACACCTGGCTCGCTCTCCGTCGCGTCAAGGAAACACTAAGGTGAGGTTTCCTGGTTCCCAAAGCTTTGTGGGAAAGGTGGTCTCCCAGAGTCACGCACGACCACCGGTTTCCGGGCTGTATTTACGGTCTACTTCGGTAGACCCCATGCGTGCACCATCGGACTCAGCCGCTCTTTTCTTTCCATGTTAAATGGTTTGGGAGAAAAGAGTTATTCTGCGCCAGTGTTTCGGTTACTGGACATGTTTGTCCCAACACCGCCCGGTTTCTGACTTTGGTCGGCATAAGCAGAGCAGGCAGCCTTGTCCCTTTACGATTCCAATTGTGTACCTGGATGAACCGTCCAGCGGGTCATTGATTTGACGTCTCCTTAACGAAGAGGCAGCAGCGTCTATACTCGTCAGATCGGGTGCATAAACATCAACATTACTTTTGGACTTATACTGACCACCTTTTTTTCCTTTTTTTGTCGTATGTTCATGCTGCCTTCTTACGCGATCGGCTTCAACGATTTTTCTCGGTCTTCGTTTCCTGCGAGAACCGCGAACCGGACCCTCAAGGCTTAAGTTAGATATTATAGCATAGTGTTAAGATGTGTATGTTCTTACGAATATACGTGGATGAAGATTGTTTTCGTGAATGCTGCCCACTCTGAAGAGACTGTGATTGATTGATAGACCTCCGTGATTCCAATGCCCCAGTATTTTAACACTTCGACACGTCAAGACAGTTTTAGTTTCCGGCCATGTTAGCCATCGGAATGATGGCGGCATTAACAAATAATTTTATTAATATCCGCAACAAACAATATCACCAATGGGTGTCGCATCAGCCAGAATAGTCAGCACTCTCCACCTCCTCCGATTTTACACAATCCAATCCCACATTATCAAAACCATGTACATGCCCAAACTCATACCCAAAACCTCCCCAATAAATCTCCCTACTAACCTCCATGTCCTGGCATCAACCTTCCACCTCTCCCCACCGTTACTCCGTCGTCGTGGGAGACCACTCAGTTGATTATACCCAAACAAAGGAATCTCAACGTAGGATACTGATTTTCTGCGAATTTGATAGGCAGCGTATGGAATGAGGAGGAGAAATGTGAGGAGGGCGAGAAGGATGTACCAAATGTAAATGCGGAGTTGAGGTGCAAGTGTGCAGGCCTGGAGGGTGGGGGTTCCTGCTTGGGGAAGGGTTAGGAGTGCAAAGCCGGGGTAGTGGTTGCCCTTTATGATACATTAATGTAAGAGAATGCACGAGAGACTAATACATGGTGAAAAAAACAAACCTGCATCCACGAAAACGTTGCAATGGTATGCTATCGTTTCATTCAAAACATCAGCCCAATCGCCTCGATTAAAAAAATATAAAAGACGGAACATGGAAACGGACCTCGATGCTCTCCACACCGTCAACTCGATGGGTATATTCGCCTAAAGAGAAAAACGCTCAGCAGCCATCCATCTCACATATCAGCAACCCACATCCAAACAACGTACACCAATCGTGATCGTCTCCGGATAAAACGATACTTGGTCGAATCTTGGTCAAAATCTCCTCAGAAAGAGACTCTACGACTAGGTCTGATCCGAGCCCGTTTAGCATCGGATATCAGGCAACACTAAACAATGTCATACTTTGGTATTGATATCCAGCGCCTTGATGTATCACGGGGTGTCGTCGTCGTGGGCCGCATCCGGCGTCGTGGGGGCGAAAGAGTGGGATGTGTGTCAATAGTACACGGGATTTTTGTGAGGGATCTTGTATCTCTTTAGTACATGTGACAAGAATCCGTTCAATAATTGGTAACGCGCTACCTTTGAAAGAATCCAAAAATGTACGCGCTTTCTCGTAATGTATTGGTCCGGGATTTCCGCTCAGGCTAACGGTGTCCAGGGCAACTACAGTGAAATTGGCAAGGTCGAGAGCGTAATTGGGTTCGCCAAATGTTTTGCGAAAACGGGCGTAGGCGTCTGGAAGAACTGATAGGGATCGGGGTCAAACCCTATAGGAGAGACGTACCACCTCCGCTAATGATCCTTACCTTTATTGCCGAACCCTATATCGTGATTCCCTGCCGCCCATAATACCCGCGTCTTGGGATTTCGTATCCAGAATACTCTGCGGACCCTTTGCAGCTCTTCTTCGAAACTGGCACCCAACTTTTACTCCTACGATCATGACGCGGAATCTCCAAGAGATTAAACTTACACCTGATCATCTACCCATTCCCGCCCCCCATCCATGATATCCCCCAAGAAAACCACTACATCTGGCTCCAATTTCATTTGAAGGACCTTGAAGTTTCGCTTCATGTAGAGATCAGAGTAGAATTGGGTCAAGGCGAGGCCCAGTCCCTAACATATAGGTATGAGTTAAAACTGAGCGGTAGGCAGCGTTATATGGTTGGCTGGATACTAGGGATCACGACTTACGGATTGGGAATAAGAATATGAATCGGTCAACTGTGGATCTGCAATGACGACCATTCGTATTGGGTTCGCTCCATCCTGTCGTAACCCCTCACATCATCAGCCCATTTCTCTCACAACGATTAGGCATGAAACCCTCTAACCTGATCACTAGCCGGCCAAGAACACCGCCCAATGTACGCCCTCGATAACCACACTTCGCATACAAAGAGGTTTACGATCCATAATAGGACAAACGGGTTATAGATACTTAGACGGATGAGGTTTCTAGATACGGAGAGGAAGGCGCGATACATGTTGCGGGATTTGGGTCTCCTAATAATGGAAAACGGATTAGCGCCTGTGGTGGAAACATGCGGTAAATGTTACTTACATCCCGGCACTTCGCCGTCGTTTTAAGTCGTTGGGCTTCATAAAAATCGCTGGACATGTGCTGTTCACCACCAAACAAGTCCGTCGTGATCAGATCCCCCTCCCAGATCGTATAATACCCAGGGTCGTAGCGTTCAAATTTCCCATAAACTCCGTTAACGAGTCCTGGTCTCAGTTCTGGTCTCAGTTCCTGCTCCAAGCCGTAATCACGTGACAGACGCGGTTGATGTCAACCAGGAATCGACCTTTCACTCCGCCCTGGCTTTCAAGAGCTTTGATCGATAAACCTCCCTTTCCTCAAGCCATGAGCGCCATCCATTGCTTCTTCTGCGGGGGGAAGGACTGTAAATGGGAAAACTGGAAATTATGGGCCGAAAAAACGAAAAACAATGCAATTGATGGATTATATTCAAACTGGTAATTCATTCTAGGATTTTAGTGCCTCAATCCCTCACTCACGCGCAAGTTTTTATTGACCTCAAAAGGATAACAGAAAATATCCTAGCCATGCAGCGCCCTTCCACTCGTCTCATTTCTGAATACAAACTCACCAGCAAGTTTCGACAACTGGGCATCGGGTCCATCTTCAATTTGGAGGAGTTTGGCGAGCATGCGAGTTGTGGTGATGGTATCGAGCTTACGAGTGGGTTCAGTTATCTTCCCGAGGTATGGATGGATGCTGGAGGTAAATTCTGATGTTTGCTATCAAGATTTCTGATTGTTGAGCACGAGTGTGTTGATTGATCCATCGTACGCAGCGTTTTACTATAATTTTGGATGGTATGTAACCCCCATTGCTCTGTACGCTTGCATTCCGTAATTAATAGCTTTTTGAAAAGGCAAGACATGGTACGCATGATCCCTATATTGCTGCTTTTCGTACACCATCCTGACCGTCATGCATAGAACGTGCCTGACTTTAGCCACATGCTCAGCATCGCCCAAGTCATGGCTTACGCACTCGAGGAAGGACAAAAAGTCGGTCTGGAATGCTGATCATCTACTCATCGATAGTATCCTCTAAACCCTCATTCACTCCCCGTACTTTTTGATTAGATTGCGGTGCATTGCCATGCTGGTCTAGGTATTCAACAGTGTCCAAACTAAAATGTGGAGAATGAGCGTCTGACATTTTTTGGTGTAGGAAGAACAGGGCTGGCAATTGCCTGTTACCTTGTCTATGGGCTAAACATGGACGGGAATAAGGCAAGTCTGAATTGAAATGCACTCCCAACCTTGTAAAAAAAATTCATTGTAATCCTAATAGGCCATCGAACTCGTTCGGAAACAAAGGTATTTCACCGCAACAACGAACAACTGTGATGTTGAAATTTCCCGACTTTCTCTGACGCCAAGCCTCCAAAAAAGACCTCTTTCAGTACAAACTCGTAAACAGACTCTCTTTGTCCTCCAATTTGAAGAATACGTCAAACCATTTAGAGTCTACTTTCCGGGAATATGCTCCAAATCTCCAACAGAGTACTCGAGCGTTAGTTTAATAGCGTTTGAAACGTTTTTGGAGAATCAGCGCCGGTATTTTCATGGAAAGGAACAGAGGCAGTTGAGGTTTGTCCCAAAGGTGTGTTAGTTTCCACACGACATGCTGGGTTTCAAAGTCGGGAATATGACATTGATGTGGAAGATTTGGTAACAGGTTGTATGGGCGATCGTGGAAAAGTTGACCGAGATGTGCGAGAAGGAGGACATGGCGACGAGGGTAGTGGATGCGATTAGATATTTCGAGGGTTTGGCAGTGGTACCGGAAAAGATGATTGATCTCCAGGTAAAAAAAGGGTTCAACACAATCATATCTCGCCAAGTATTCGACGGCTAACATCCCCAGACTTTGAACAATTAGGCAGAAATCAATTCTGGAAACTGGTCGATAGTCAACTCGTTCACTGATCCGATCCCCCTCGTTCACACGCTCCTATATTGGATTACATCTCTCAAGGTACCGGTCAGGTTTCCCCTATCAACGTCGTTCACTGCAACTTACTGTCAGAACTAGGACCCTCTCGTACTATCCACCCACTTGGCATCCCTGCAAACCAGTGACCATCTTACGCTCCTGCATCAAATGGACAAAGGGACTCTCCACACACTAAACACCCTTCTCAACCCATTTCGAAGTGTAAGTAAACGATAAATCTTTCAATCACTCAGTTCAATCCCACCTTACCATTTTCCATCAACCAGATCAGTACCCCGCCCTCCCCTCTTCGCGACGTCTTTAGATCGCTCGCCGTCCTCACAACCCATCACAGAACATGGCTGAAATACCCATTCAAACCGCAGTTACTCTACGCCAAAGACATATTACCCCCGCTTCCTGGGCAGAAAAGCTCAAAAGTCCGAAGTCGACAAGCATCTGAACGGCCTGTGGAGGTTGTACCCACGCAGAGTGGGGATCCGGGTGTCTTGATGGTCGATAAAAGCGAGCTGGAGCCTTTAATTGCATTTCTAAAGTTCTTGTATGAGAATTGTCGGGCGGGTGCCGATGGGCGGCCTTTGTCGGAGGACGTGAATACGGTTGGTGATGAGGGTGAGGAAGATCAGATGAGTGGCATTGGGCCAGCGGCATTGGTCCAAGAGTCGGCGGCGGCGAGGAGGGAGGTGCGGACTTTACAGGTGAATATATTTTCAAAAGCTGCTTCTGCCCTTTTGTAAAATGGACTAACATAAAATACTTTAAATTTCCAGTTGACACCCTTCACGAGCACACACTCTCTTACCGCCCTACCCTCCTCCCCACTCACATCTCAAACCCCGCAGACACCCCACCCATCTACCTATTGGGCTAGCGTTCTCATCCTCCTGGACACTCTCACGGAAGCAAAGGCTTTCAGCGAACCCACCAGTCACAGCTTGCGCAAGCTATGTTTGCAAAAGGACCAGGGGATTGAGATTGCGTATGAAGCTTACGGTCGCGAGGAGGTTGGGGAGGCGGAAGGATATAAGAGGTTTGTTAGGGCTGTGACGGATTTGGTCGAATTTTAGTTCTCGGTGTGAATGGTTGAAAATGTAGCTTTTGTTATAAGGTAGATGATGGGCATGCATATCACATATAGAGTAGATGCAATGCAGTTTTTGTGTTTTTGTTGTTTTGGATAGTTCCATCTCGCCCCTTTTGTAGAATTCAGCAAGGGGTCCCGCCGAATCCTGGTGAACTTACCACGGTGATTCAACACCTTGCAATACTCGGCAACCTGCTAAAGGGTAGGGTTGTTGATAAGGTCCAGCCTACCAGGGCATATGCATTATACTATTCACGTTACTAGTTGTGCTAATCTATGAATACATTGATGAAAATTTCATTCCTAGCGCCATCGGCTAATATACAACCATTTACCACTACGACATGCTACTTTTTTCTCTGCGCTTTCCACTTATATACCGGCAACCCCTGCTGATCCACCCCAACCTTTTTCTTGGCACCTTTTCCCATCAAATTCTTCTGTAGCTCCATCTCCAATTGAGCCTTCCGCAACTGTTCCTCACGGGTAAGACGAGATGAAAGCTCTCGGTAGGAGCTCTCGCGCTGCTTTTCCAGCTTCTTTTGTGTTTTGGGATCGGGTAATGACATTTCGGCAGTTTTGAGCATGGCGTTTGTGGGACGGTTAAATTTTCGATGGAGGAGTTCGGCGGGGGTGTCAAAGTAGGTTGATGGATCAAAGGCTTTGGCTGGAAAATTAAAAAGTGTTGATTTACTATTACGCCCAATGAACATACATCCCTCAACCCAAACACACCTTCTGCCCCATCATCCACGAAAATCGTATGTCTTGGTTTCGACTTCACTCTTCTCTCACTTTCACCCTCTCCATCACTCTCATCCCCCAATTCCATCTCGTCTTCTTCTTCTTCCTCCCCCTCCTCCTCCTCACCTTCCAACATGTGCAGTCGATCCTTCAACCTCTCAATCTTCTTCCCATTGACACTCCTTTGATAATTTACATAATTCTGATCTTGTGTCTTCAACAATCGCAAGAAATCATGCTCAAATTTCTCTTGTCGTTCCAGAATGTGTACACCCTTCTTGGTCTTTGCATTGATCATGCCAAAGTAGAACTCATCAGGATTCCGGAAGGCGGCCTTTTGACGGAGTGTTTTGAGGGCATTTTGCTTTTTGTGGTAGTCTCGGGCTCGGAGAACATAGTCTTTGTGTTTTTCGAGGAGACCTAACCGTTCCCGGGAGGCGATTTGGCCTCTCTCCCGGTGGTTCCTTCGTTGAACGGCGTTGCGGAGGGAGGACATGGGGGTGAGTGGCGGATACTAGAGTCGATAGGTCTATTCACAGTACTATGGTGCAAGTCTGAGAAAAGGCAATGAACAGATCCTTTGGTGATCTAGACCACAGATCACCTGCAATAAAAAAGTCAAAAGAAGGATGAACCAAAAGAAAGCAATTGAGGGAGAATGTCACGTGCTATGCTCACGTGATATCTTCATGTAAGCGATGAAATCGACGTTTCTATTTTCTAGGGCTACCTACTTCAATAAACACAGAGCACTAACTACATAAAACACCAAAACAGCTAGATACAGAGTAAATGTCAATATAACACGATACACAGAAACTGTCATTTAAAATGACATAAAATCAGGATGACGACTGCGGCGCGAGAATTGTCATTGGGAAGGCACCATGTTGCCCAGTACGGAGATTTGTCCCTGTACACCAGCCGTCACTGAAGGCTTGGCTAGAGAATCAAAGAGAAAAAGTGAGATATTGATTCTTTCTCAAGTGAAAAGTGGAGAACATACGTTATGACAACAGTATCACCCGGAATGATGACAACCTCATCAGGCTGTGAAGGCTTGAAGGCCATGGTAGCCACTCTCCTTTGGCCCAAGTCTTCCGACATGTGCTTGGAGTCTGAAGCAGCTACAGGAGTATTGGAGTCACCCCCTTGACTGCCGTCGTCAGATCGAGCAAACGTTTGGTAGGCCGGCAAAGTCTCGTAAGGAGGGCCATGGGAGGATCCACTGCCAGCAGCGACCTCTGCTGCTGCTTCCGCTGCCTTGTACACAAATGCAAATCCTGGCGCCTGCGCCGGGGGCTCTGCGGCTGTGTTCTGGGTTGACCCATAAGTATCAGAGGGTCCTTCGATATGCTGCTCAACCATCGTCTCTGCCGATGGGGTGCGCGACGTCCTGTTGGCTGGCAGTGATGATTTCCTCTCAAGGGTGGAGCCGGATGGAGCGTTCCTTAAAGAGTTCAAAGCAACGCCCACAGGAAGAATTTCATGGACTGGGGCAAGACTGCCGAGACCGGTGTAGGAGACCGGATATGTCGGACCCGAAGGAGCGATCCACTGTCCCCCAGGACCAGGGGAAACTACTTCGACTCCGCCTGGTCCGGCCGGTGACGCCAGATTTCCACCTCCCCACTGACCAGGTCCCATTGCGTCAATTCCACCAGGTCCGGCATTCGGGGACGGAAGTGTACCAAGAGGGCCCCACTGACTGTTTGCAGGTAAAACTTCAACTCCACCGGATACTGGAAGAGTGCCATAGTGCCCACTTGACACTCCATCAACTCCGCTACCAGCGTAGTTATACATTGACGTGTTCATACTCTGAAAATCCGGCTGCTGTGATGCTCCTCCAAAGCTAACCGGACTGTACCCGCCTGCTGTAGGGTAGCCTCCACTCGTGGGCCGCTCGGGGCCCGACGTCACAATTTCCTCATGCTGTACACTCGGCGGACTTGTGGGTCGCAAAAAGTTGTTGTTGACACCAAAAAGATCTGACATGGGTTTCGAGCGCCCGAATTCATTGTCACCCTTTCTTGCCCGTTGGCGCCAACGTACCACACCTGTACCAACTAGTCCAATAACGGCCATAGAGAACAAGCCGCCGATTACGCTACCCACAATGATCGCCGTCTTCTTTCCCGCATTTTTGCCAGGATCGTTTGCTCCTTCGATAGGGACAGCGCCTGTAACCGGGGTGGATGTGATCGCAGGAGGTATATCTACAATCACGGTCGCGGTAACCCTAGGAGTTCCATTTGACGTGAAAGTGACCAGCTGGGTACGCGACGTGGGTAGCGGAGTGATCACTACCGGCGATGGCGGTAGAGGTGCGGCAGTGGTGGGTGCAGTGGGAGATGGTGCAGGCTGTGTTGGCTGCGACGATATCGGCGGGGGCGGGGCCACTGTCGTGCTTGTGGGTGGTGGCGATGCGGTCGAGGACGGGGGCGAGGAGGGCACGGTCGAGGACGGCGTGACGGGATTCGACGACGTTGGTGGGACGCTAGAACTAGGCGGAGGCGGCACCGAGGATTGAGGGGGATCCACGATTGGGCCCCTGGTCGCAGTCTGTGATGGCAACGGTTGCCCAAATACACCCACAAAGGTGGAAGACAACAGACAGAGTGCGATCAGCAGAAGGTGAAGGCGTCCACTCGCTGCGCGGTTGCGATCTCGTGTCATTCGGGGCATGCTGCAACTTTTGAGTCTTTCACAAGCGACCTTGCTACTGCAAGCCGGTAATAGAGGGCGACTTTCGAACACGAATTTAGGTGATGATCTCGTGGTCAACCTATTAAGTAGTAGGCAAGATGGGCTGTTTAACGAGAACGTCGATTTAGTCCGGCGACCCAGCAGGGACTAACATTGCCCTCCAGGTATGCACGGTTCACCATATCCTAAACCAACTTTCGCCATTTCCATACCTTTTGCAGGCGTTCCGACCCAATTCCTTATCCTTTAGGTAATTTCACGTTGGACCTCAATTTCAAAAAAGTCCGTTACCGTGCGCTGCAAGCCTGCCAAGGGATCCAAAACCAAAATGCTGCGAAAAGGCGGGCTTTAATAAAGTCGCCCAACACACGCGGGAAGAAAAAGGAAAATATCTTGTGGCAGCACTAGGCTGAGTAGCTGCCATGGCAACAGCGGGTTTCACACCTCCCTCCGATTTGACACACGGGCTGTGATTTGGGGGCTTATCTTTTAAGCCTTTTGGCTGTGGTTCTTTGCCATTATTTATTCGTTTGACGAAACTTGTAGTTTCCAAGATGATTTAAAGAGATTTTATGGCATGGTGCGGCTATGGGAAGAGTGCCCATAAAGAGTTTTAACAATTGAGGGGACAGTTTATCATTCATCAAATGTACAAGCGACTATAGTGATCATAAGCCATTTTTACAAACGACTCTTGCCCATTGGCCTTCCTGTCCCACTTTCTGCATTAGCTAATCCACCAGAATGAATTGGGCCCTTCTGAGGGGGTGGAGGAACACCGCCGCCCCCCCGTCTTCTATCTTTCTCCTTCTCACTATGACCGGCATCCTCACTGTCGCTCGAGGAAGGAGCAGACGAATCACCTTTGCTGGTTTTGAGATGGGCGATTGGCTGTGCTTGGGAAGATGAGTTGGGCAAGTCGCGATGGGGAGACCGAGCGTCTTTGGGAAGGGTGTGCATTGGTTTTGGTGGGTTTGAGGGAGGATTCATCCGGTCATCATTTGCAGCCGTTATAAATGTGGAAGGCGTTTTCGGCTCGGATGCGAGTTTGCGACGAGATGCTTCATCTGGGATGGCTCTGCACGGTGCAACAATATTCGCTCATTAAATTCCTCTTCTCCCATAGATGATGATCGGTTCTCAAACGCATACCTTTGAAGAACCTCGATTTCCGCTGGAGGGACATCAGGTTTGTCAGGGTTTTCAATACGATTGTCTATTCGCATGATGTTGTTAAATGAAAGTAATAGAGTATGATTGCTTCTTGGATGTGATGCTAGAACAGGCGCTCGTTGGCCTTTTATATCCAGCGACGAGTGATGATCGACGGGGGGATTATGTCACAGCCGCGTTGGATCATGGTGACGCCGGTGGGGGGGCTCGCGTCCAAAAAGATGGACCTCCCGCAAGCCCGAAAATGGATATCCATATCTACATTTATCTGTTGCGAAGACCAACGGGGCGTAAATATATCACAAAACGACCAGTGTAAGCTGTAACCAGGTCAGATTCACCTCAACTTTAACTGATTTATAAAGTTGCTGAGATTGAATCTCTCCAAATGATCATCTGGTGAAGAGGGTCGTAAACGAAAGCTACTCACAAAAGAATATGAATTGACCACTAATTTGCTCAGATGCAACGAGAGTCCGTAAAGTGGATGATTTTCCACTCTGATTATACAAAATATTGCTTCTATACCCCACCGCATAGCCCAGAAACATGATCGAATGAGCCCATGTACCCCACCGTACAAAATAATGCAAGGCTCGTCTGATACATTGACAAGACGTCACGTTATGGGAGGAAATACATTGAATACTTGTAAATCGTCTCCTGCGAGGCAGTTTGGCAGATGGTCGAGGCTGGGAGGTCAAAGGCTGGGAGATTACGTAACTAACCGCTGCACGTGATGAGAAGGTTGGAGGGTTGCAAGCGGGGGAGAGTCCTTTCAGCAGCCATCTTCCTTCATCCATCCGAGTCCCCACGGTCCACCTCACCGCGTACTTTCCGACGTTATAGATATCTACAACAGCATTTAAATCGACGTACACACGCTGTCTATTCCGCCCACCACGGCGTTTAGCTTCTTGTTTGCCCAAAAACATCCGTTCTGTTTCACCCGCAATGGAGGCTCTGTTCTTCAACGTTGAGGACGGGTTCCTTGAGGCCATGGTCCGTGGGTACAAGGCTGGAATTCTTAATTCGACGAATTATATCAATTTGACGCAGTGCGAGACGTTGGATGGTGCGTTCGAAATGCATAATGAAAGGATGTGGGAGGTGCTTGTGGTTCTATTATTGCTCACGCGGATTTCACCAATGCAGACCTCAAACTCCAGCTTGCGTCTACCGATTATGGAAACTTTCTGCAGAACGAACCTTCTCCGTTGGCAACCACGACCATTGCAGATAAAGCCCGTGAAACGCTCGTGTCGCATTTCCAGTACATGAGGGCGAATGCTGTGAAGCCTTTGGCAACGTTTTTGGATTACATTACGTGAGTTTTCTGTTGTATAGGACATGGGGAAGAGTGGGCAGTGTAGGGCAGGTTTTACAACGTTGAGCCTCCAGTTAACCTCTACATTGATTTGTTTGTCAGCTATGCATACATGATAGACAATACCATCCTCTTGATCACCGGCACGCTTCACGAACGCGATACAAATGATCTATTAGAGCGATGTCACCCTCTCGGCATGTTCGATGGTATCGCGGCGCTATGTGTTGCAACAAATGTAGCGGAACTCTACAGCACTGTCTTGGTAGAATCCCCATTAGGTAACCTGACCTCGACCGATAAAATATCAAAAAAGGAGTGTACTAATGGTCCTCATGATTCTAGCCCCCTACTTTGAAAAATGCCTCTCTGCGCAGGACCTGGACGAAATGAATATTGAAATCATCCGGAACACACTGTACAAAGCTTACTTGGAGGATTTCTATTGCTACTGTTTGCAATTGGGTGGCCCGACTGCCGAGGTTATGGGAGAGATTTTGCAGGTAGGCGCGAAAACAACATACCCTTGCGTGTCGCGTTGTGCGCTCGCTCATGTCGCTTTCGCATAGTTTGAAGCAGATCGCCGAGTCATCAATATCACGATCAACTCTCTAAACACAGAGCTTAGCAAGGATGACCGAGCGAAGCTGTTCCCGACTTGCGGAAAGCTCTACCCAGAGGGGACTTACAAGCTCGCTCGTGCGGATGATGTAGACCAAGTTCGTCTGGCGGTAGAAAATTATCCGGTAAGCACGGCATCCCTTTGCCACTTGCCAATGTTATTTCCAACCAAGCCATTCATACCCAATCATTTGTCGACAGGAGTACAAACAATTCTTTGACATTCCCGTCGGATCCGACCGATCGCTCGAAGACAAATTCTTTGAATACGAAGTCCACCTGAACAAACGGGCCTTTACGCAGCAATTCCAGTATGGGGTATTTTACGCCTACATCAAGTTGAAGGAACAGGAGATTCGCAATATTGTGTGGATAGCTGAGTGTATCGCTCAGCAGCAGAAGGACAGGATTAACAATTACATTACAATCTTTTGAATGCGGTTGGTGGCTGAAGTGAATAGAAAGCGTTTTCTTTGAAAATTGGTTCCAACCGCCTACCCGCCCTCTTTTATTTATTGCAATGAACTTGGGACAATATACATATTGCTAACCGGTCACACAACCACTCTGTCAATCGCAACAGGGTTGATGACTGATGAAACAGATAATTCATAACCATACATTCTCGCATCAGCGTATACTAACAAAATAACGAACCAACGTCAGTTTCAAGATATAATAAATAATGTATATTTCAATGCTTTGTACTCACGAAAATGAACTCGATAAAAGGACAACGCAGCATCCACCGGTGACGGATGTTTGGAAACAAACATACCGAGTAATGGTGCATTAGGTGGGACGTGATGGGGAAGGACATCTTCCACGGCCTATGGTTGTACCCTAAATTAAGCCTCGACAAAGGCCACCATGTGTCGTTAAAACTTACCAGCATGAATTTACTCTCACTGGTTACCTTGTCGTGGGTTCTGAAAACGGGTGCCGTTTTTAGAAAATAATAGTGCAGCTGGTTTAACGGAAATGATCACGGTCTGTACCGCAAGAGCCGGACAAGTGCTGCTGTTCCCTTTTGACTTGCCACCACCGCGGCACTCAATTCTTCAATCCATTCTACCATGCACAGTCCTAATCAAGTCATTAGGGACACCATAATACCAACTGTCCCACTGTCCCAATCTCAAAATGCGGAACACTCACGATCATACAAGTTCAAAACAGGGTCCATCCTGGGATCGAACCGACTAATGACTTTTTGTATCGTATGCAGAGTGCTCAGCGTCTCCGTGTGCAAAAGAAAAAGATTATCGACGCTCGTGCAGAGGATCAAGTCACGCGGAAGGTCGCCTGCTATTTTGACGCTGTGCGGGGGCGTTGGGATCATTGGCCGCTGCCGCCACTGTCTCCACCAGCTCAATGGGCGATAAACAAAGGGGTAATAGGATTCTGTGTCAGTTGATGCAGAATCATCAGATTCATCAACCATGTGAGATGTATCAGAGTCACTGTCTGTTGTTTGCGGCGGCATAGGGATGCTAGAAGAGCTATCATTTTCATCCGACATAGAAGACCACTCGCTGGCTCCCTCCTCTTCGGGGTTGGGAGCGGGGTATCCAGTCAGTGAAGTGGTTGCATCCATTGGATCCCGGTCGACAGGTTCGGCCAAGGTAGAAAGATTGCTGGTGTGGTCCATGAGGAACATGGCTAAGCGGGATTCCGAGTCAGCTGGGCTGTTGGTTGCAGTAAACCGAGAATCGGGATCATCACCATTTGTTGTTTCCAGCTCAGTTTGAGGAGCGGATGGGGGTGTGTTGTTCTCTGGGAAAGGATTTGTCGGGAATGGGAATTCAAGGGACATATCTTGTGGTGAATCCATGACCATATCATCACCAGTAGCTACCCGCTCCTTCTCACTTGGCTCCTCGTCAACATCAAGTACACTATCGTGATCAGTATCATCCATTCTGTCTACGGGCTCAACATCAGAATCAGAGTTATCGCCAAAATCCTCCCGTGAAGCCTCCGAGGCCGTGTCTCTCTGCCGATTAGATGTTGTATCTGGTACCGAGGGGCCATTATCGGGTACAAGCCGCTTCCGTAGCGTCTGCAATACATCCTCGCGACGTCGTTTGAACGGGTTGCATTCATCTGGCGTGGATGACGGTATGTGCTTGAACAATGAGGGCTGAATGAAGCGGACTGCCCACCCCCTGGACGATGAAAAATCAGAATCATTTTAAATGGAGACCGTGGCTATCGGTATTCTCCAGTACCATTGCGCATCTACTTCACGAGAATGAAGAGTCTCGCCAGTTTTGATGTCCCATATTCGGAAAGTGCAATCTAAAAGGGTCCATGGATGAGACCGCTGCCACCATCTTGCGGATTTCGCAAACAGAATGCAATACCTATGGAACATGATAGCAGGTACCTCCCACATGAACTGAAATCAATGGCAGGAACATTATGTTCGTGTCCCACAAGTTCTCTCTTCTCAACGCCGCCGAGCGGATCGCCATCTATGTCACTGACGATATTGCCATGACTTTGATGGCTTGACCTCAGATTCCATACCATTATAGTATGCGAATTAGCCGAAACAGCGAGCAAATACGACGGTCCATGTATCGCAATGCCCCACGCCGATTCTCGATGCCTTTTTTGACGTGCAAAAAGAAGGCCCATCAACCATCACACCATGAGGGTACAACTGAACAGTGTCTTATAACGCACTGCAGTACAATTGGGTGGCGATCTAGATCTGCGGTGAACCAGACATGGACAAGGTGGTTGTCGTCCACTGCTACGAGGACTTCTTCCGTTCCGATTTCTCCGACTCGAATGGCATTGATGGGTCCATCTTGGTCCTGGTAATGAAATAAAAATGCAATGAGTACCGATTGATGAAACCTCGCCCAGAGGATGAGCCGGCCGATATTTCCCACAGGAAATTCTCACGCACCTCACCAGAACCACTCTTGAGCACACGATACGGTGCAATCGAGAGGTGCTTACCGAACCGATGCGGATTATGATAGACATTGATTTGCTGATTAACAGCTACAAAGAAAACGTCGCTATCCCGTACACTGGCAGCAGTCAAGTTCATTCGCTTCAGAGCAGGTTGAGAAAGCAATGGGAAGAGTGTAAAACTTTGTACGGCACACCCACCCAGGTTGGTGCATGGTCCAAACCGCTGATCCGTTGTCCTGCGTAAAGCGCTTCAATAACAATGGGCTGATAGGGGCATGCGAGGAAGGAGGGCATGACTCGCAGATCTGACCTGGGAGAGTGGAACCTTGTGGTGTTGATGACGAGAAGGATTATAACTTATGATCGTGACACGTCAAGTGTTAAACAATTATAATCGCTACAATCGCCTTCGACATACAGGGCATTTGCGAAATGCAGAGAATTGGGGGTTAATAACAAGGAAACGGAGCAAGCCTTTACATGTATTCGTTGTGTATAAATTCTAAGAAGATAGCGTACAATCGGTCGACGCTGAACTAGACTCGGCCTGCCCTTGTCCATGCAATACACAAAGGCAGAGTGGATGTCCATCACCTGCGTTAAAGTGTTCCACACAACCTTTGTCGCACCTTGCTGGCAAGCGGTTCGCTTGCTGCGGAGATCCGCATGCTCATCCTCGCCTTGCAATCATCATCCTTGCCAACTTTAATCCTCATTTTAATCCAAATATTCACCATCTCTGGCTGTCAGACGTTCAAAGAATCGGGAGTCATCGTTGTACCAGATATGTCTCTGTAAAGTAATGGCAAGGACGCCAAAGTTAATATAGACCTTTGCAATTTCCTCCTTGTTTCGCAAAGATCACGTTTCTGCCCAGCATGCCCATTTATTCATTCCTCGCTTCGTTTCGACTTTATGTGTGTCATCCTACCACACGAGGACGGCCAATGTTTCCTCCGCTTAGGCTCTCATTCTGCATCATCGACATCGAAAATCTACCATGTCAATAGCACACCCATACCGGTTTGAAAAGTTGGCCGCTATGTAGTCGTGGCCCATCGTTGTGGTCATTCGTTTTTGGATTTCCAAGGCTTGTGGCCGTTGTGCAAACGAGACGTTTGATTCGGTCCTACAATAGAAGGTGCCGCGTCTTGTTGTGTTTCGCCGAGTCCCTCGAACATCAAGGAATTGAACGCCGTTGGACCTTGCTGTACTCAAGAGCTGGACATTCTATCACGTCGCATACATCCAGGAACAATCTTTTGGTTGTCCAAAGCGGGCGAGATCTTAGATACCCAGGATCTTGGAAAGAGCAATCTCATCCTTTTCTGAACGAGACGCTCGCACGATCTATCAGCAAGCGAACTTGTGACCACTTTTATTATTCAAATTGTTACAGCATGAGAGACCAGCCCCGCATGATTTTCTCCCCCATCCCAGATCTTATATGTGTAAGAATGTCCTATTTACATATTTACATCAAACCAATCATGGACCCCATCACCAACGCCAATGTGCCCGCACTCACAGCCAAAGCTGAAGCAGAGCTCTTGGTCGTCGCTTGGGAAGGTCCCATTTGCGAAGAGTTACTGCCAAAGACCGACGACGACAACATTGTTCCATTCTTCATCAAGGTGACCTTGGGAGTAGCAGTACCATTCCAGGTAGTGGTCTGACCGTTCTCGCACAACTGAGCGGCTTCAAAGTATACAACAGATCCATCAGGTCCGTCAGGAAGCAGAGCCTGGAAGCCAAAGTCCATGTAGGCGTTGTCGGGAAGATAGCCGCCATGCCACGTTACAGTGTCGGTAGTCTCATTGACAGTGCCACCCTCGCTGACGACGGGTTGAGGAAGAGGGCGATTTGTGATCGTCAGTTGCCAGTTGGGGACCAATTGGGGCTTGAAGCTGGTGACGTTCTGAGGGATCTTTACAGTAACGCTGATGGTTGCGGTGTGATTGCATCCATGTGCTGCAAGTTGAATAACAAAAGTGAGCAGCCTTGTTGTAGACAATGGATGGTAGAGACAATACTTACGAACGCGGAGAGCCGATTGCACAGTCTTTCCAGTCACTCCAACTGGAGGAACACATGTAACGTGTCCATGTATGCTCTGCACGGCGGCAGTAGCAATGACAAAGAGCGTTGCGATCGTCTTGAACATGATTGATACTAAGAGGTTTGAGGTGGGCAAGACGCGAGGGTTTTTTGCAAGTGGGCGATTGGAGGGAGGAACGGAGGGCGAAAACCCCTCGCTTTAAATAAGCCGCGAGAAGCTCCAAGGAGGCCTTTTTCACACTTTGATGAAACGATGGAAAAAGCGCCAATCATGTTTCAATGAGGCGTTTTTGCAGAGCAAAGCATGACTGTGCCACCACCATCTCTCCAATCGCAAATTCCTCGCACTTTTGGGGAAAGGCGAGCAACGATCGTGTCAAAGTACGGCGAGAACGGGGCAGGAGCCACGGCGGCCGTGACAACAACACCCGGTTCTTTCGAGTTTGATGATTGCCTACCACAAGGAAGAAAGGGTTTGAATGGGCATTTCAGTTTTATGAACAAGGTAAACATGGGTTTCAATCCCAATGTTGGCGTGTGATTGTGATAAGTGATCACCTCTGTAGCAGACAAACAGTTGCAGGTTGTCGTACTCATTGAGTCACGCCGATTGCACAAAAACATTGCAGTATACTCTGCAGATGCTCAATCCATCCGGCATGCTCTATTTTGTCAGTCATGGTCGCTTCCAAAAAAACAAAAGTCATGCTGTTCATTGCTGCTTGTTGATCAAGACGGACGGAGACCACAATTGAATCGCAGTGTTTGAGTGACACGTTGGTGGTGATCGGCCACCCCTTTTGGCGCTGGTGCTTTAATTTATCCATTTGTGACTTTCTCGTTGCCATGTCAACAATTGGCCAAACGCTTCGCAAGCAGTCATTGAGCAGAATTGTTACCATCCATTGAACAAATCATGATTGCCTTCACAACAGCCAAAACGGCCACTAGGTCAAGTTTTCATTTCCCCAAGCTTCATGGCCACTCGCCAATAACGCGGTCTTATGCCAAGAAGCCTCTCTATGCCGATCCCCTTTGTAAGTTCCTGAAAATTGTTACCAGTTGAGCCTACACGAAACATGACATTTCTCCTACTCGTTACAGTGGACATTGTTGCGGGGCGAAGTAATGTTGTCAAATACCTCGGTTTGTGAAAGCTCGTTAACGTAACATTGGCAACATGCATTTTGCTAACATGGAGACGTGCAGAAACAACCAGAGAAAGCGATACGAAGCAGGACATACAGTATGTTCCCCATCCCCAACGACGGTTTTTGCCAAATGAGGTACGAAACGAATCTTTTGGCCTAGTAGACCGCTAAGCGTGGCCAAATGAACTGACAATTTGTATCTCAACAGACCTATGTCCCCCGCGACTTGAACAATGAGAATATTGAAAAGTACATCAAGGACAAGCAAAAGCAAACACCGGAAGACGTTTGCGAAAAGTATGGAATAAATCCTTTGAAGGTGTATCGGGTACGTACCGTCTAGAATATTTTACTGTGTTTGTTGAATCATTCATGTGACTTGGGCTACCGGAACAGGACGGGACCTTCCTGTCGAGGTTTTTGACGCGAATGGCATACATGAAGCCAAAAAGTCAGACAGGTATGGGCATGGGTAGGCTGAATTTATTGCGACGGAGACAATGTCTCAAACCGCTCTACCCAGGATTAAGCACGGCAAACCAGCGAAAAATGACAAAGGCAGTCAAACGCGCAAAGGCAATGGGTATGTTATCCGCTTTATTACCATATAGTTGATCCGGACGATATTGAAATGTTCATCTATTCCAGGTCTTCTGCCTTTCACATATAATACTACTGGGTCACGAGCTCGTGACTTTTAGAAAGGGGATTTACCTTTTTATTTAATACATTGTAAATGCTTTCACCTTACCTTACCGTGAACTTTGGTGCAATTCTTTCATTATCTTGTGTTTATTCCTCCTCCTCGTATGAAAGAATTGCCTATCCTATGGAGCTTTTATGACCGAAGAAGGACCTTGACAAAAATCCCTTAAGATGTTCTTGAACATTTGTTCCCCCAGAATGGGTTATTCTGTTTGCTGCCCTGATAGCTTGCTATATATCCGTGATGAACCGAACGGTACTGTTGGCATTCATGGTTGGATTTGTCCCATCCTATTGGGTCTTTCGACGTCGCCCACGTCTCGGTCATAGCGCTAAACAATGCAACTAATTCTTCTTCTTCTTCGTCATTGCACTCCGTTGCGGTCGGGTTGGGATAGGAAAAGCATTGGATCCATGAATGCATCAAAAAAATCTCGCATAGTATATGGCGCAGGGGCCCTTTCGCCCTTCTTGGCCTCTTGCATTGACCGCGTATGACAACTGGTGACGTCCATTGGCCTTCATTACGTAGCGCGTTCCGCCAAAGATCCAAGCTCAGTACCTAAAGCCCTCAATCCAGTCTGCTATAAAAATGTATCGTATTCCCCAGTTTGCCCTTTTTGGGTCAACACTTGTGGTGTTAGATCGCATACTTTGAGAAAGAATGCCGAGCGCCAAACGTAAGACTGCAGACGCAGAAATTGCTACCTCGACTTCCCCGGATGACCCTGCGGAAGGCACAGATGCCAAACGCACCCGTCGTTCAACGAGAGTAGCAGCAGCAACTGGAAAGGAGAAATTGGCTGCAATGACTGAAACAAAGGCTAAAGCCCCCCGTAAGAAGAAGGCAGACGAGGAGGAGGCGAGTCCAACTAGTCCGACAAAGAAGACAAGAAAGAAAAAGCAGGATCATATTGCAGGTGATGATGGGAATGCCCCTACAAGTCCTACGAGCTCCAAAGGGAGAACAACCAAAAAGTCCAAAGAAGAGGAATCTGACACGGCAGAGAGTGGCAAAAAAGACACACAGAATGGAAATGGAGCCGCGAAACAAGAAGGGCAGGAGAGCAGCACGGGGAAGGGCGATGTTAAAGTGGAGAGTCCAAAGAAGAAGGATTTGCAAAGCCCCAAAAGCGAGCCAAAGAGCCCAACAAAGGAGAGCGTTAAGAGTCCCAAAAAGCAAGTACCAGAGAGCTCAAAGGAGGAGGAGTTGAAGAGCCCCAAAAGAGAGGGGCCAAAGAGTCCAACAAAGGAGAGCGTCAAGAGCCCCCAAAAAGAGGCACCAGAGAGTCAGGTCAAGAAGGAAAGCGTCGAGACCGGCAGCGCAATTGCAGACTTGGTGCCCCCACCTCCTGGTAAAGGTAATCTAAATCTGGTCCCAACTCTCATGATGCCCACATACCAATCATTCCGAACATTACAAAACATTCTTCCAGGCGTCCTAGAGAAAGGTCACATCTTCTTTTTCTACAGACCCAAGGTGGAAAAATCGGAAGCAAAAGGCATTGACGACGTCCAACGGTTCTACATTGTCCTCAAACCCGATGTATACCGTTTTAAATCTGAAGATGACAAGGAATCTCATGTCTACCACGGCCATCGAATCCGGGAAATCATTGTCACCCGCAAAAAACTGCCCGAGATTGGTAGTCGGGCCCGCTATTGGGGATTTGTTGACCATGTTGTGGATGATGTAAAAGATTTGGAACAGTATCTGCGGGGGGAGACTTATGAAACGAAGACGAGAGGTTAGTGGGTTTACCCCCTCGTTGCCCTGAAGCTGGGAAAAGGCTGACAGGTAGATCAAGGTACCCGGCATCTCGAGCCTGCGCGACCTTGTGGTAAGACAGAAATGGGCGTCCAGATTCAAAATCCTCTATGCCGTATAATGACTTTCTCTTGACTCTTGCTGTGGATCTCGTCAATAGGCGAAGGGGTATATTCGATCGTAGATCATAACGGTCATACCCATTTAGCCTATGTATTAGCACTGCCAGAGGAGCCAAGTAAGTCAAATGTCACGGTTTGGCTAATACTCTGGTACCTTGGACTTGTCTAACGTACGACAGCCGAGGTACAAAAGACATTCAACATTGAAAAAGAGGGATCTTACATCTTATCCGTCAAAGTAAGCAAAGAAAGCTCCATCAGATGTACTATGAACTTCCATGATATGAGATTGACATATAACGGATCAGAATCCGGAAACACCCTCTCCACCATGGGCCGGCCTCGGAGAGCGTCAAAAGTCGAAATTACCACCCAAATTCCTCGAACACTTCCGGGGCCGTAAATTCATACCCGCCAATCCGCCCGCACTTCTCGATTTCGATCATATTGAGGTTCTGTTAATTGGTGCCGCGGAAGATGTATCCGAGGATCTTGGTCAAGCTGGGAAAGGTTTGTTTTTGTGGGACTACCGTGTAACGGTTTAAAAAGTACAATGTGGTCTCATGGTACATCTTGCAGAGCTTGAAGAAATGGAAGAGGAGGAACACAAGGATGTAGTGAAGCTACAAGACGACAAAGTCTTTCAAGAGTAACTATCAGCACTTGATCCAATCTTTTTTGTGACGGCCCTAATGCCTTTCTCATCCACAGCCTCCAATTGGACAAGACAAAATTCAAGACAGAGCCATTATTTGGAAAGTGGGCTTAGGTCACACTCTTGAATCTCGATATACCTCTTCCTGTTTCTTCCGATGCATAATTACACAAATCGCACATATATTGCTCTGGTGCACTTATTTTGAACAGTCGAGTTGAAGGCGATAAATCATGGAAGGGAGCTGTTGTTTGTCCCTTGGCAGGATGGTATTTTCGCTATGTACAATGTCCATCCACATCCCATCAAGGTTGATATGCATATGCACTGTCTGCGCTATGAACCGACGAGTAGGGGAATGGTGAAGCAGGCGAATTAGGTGATACGCAGTGTCCGTGCAAGTTGCACTTCGTTAGGTTTGTTGCCCCATTCGTAAATCTTTTATTGCTGCAGGAGCTGGGGCCCTTCCCTCATCTATTGAATGGATTATGAATGTATTCTTTTCAGTGACAGGGCTGGCGTAAACGCTTTACGGTCTGCAAGAATGAACAAAATCAAGGTTACTCTGTGGGGACAACAATAACTTTCTGATGCACTAAAACTCACGTCCATAGTGGTATCTTTCCCTCCACTAGCATTGTTAAAACATCTCCATTCCGCGGAGGAATCGATAAAGGCCTCTTTAACGAGTCCGCAATTTGTACAGACGATAAAACCTTCCAAGATTCGTCCCTCCACATCTGTAACGGAACAATGTACCCTACGCTATGCAGAACTCAGGCGTAAACAGATTTACTAGTGGCGCTCGGGGAAAGAGAACCAAAGATCAACAAAAACACAATTCTCTTTTCCAGAAAGAAAAACAAAAATATTATGCGCGCCAATATGCGTGCACGCTGTGAGATTCGAACTCACGCCTCTTTCGAGACTGGAACTTGAGACCAGCTCCTTAGACCGCTCGGACAAGCGTGCTTGTTAATATTGTAGGTCATGTCTAAAATATATACTTGTCTCATAGCGGTCCGAACTCTTTTTTGTCTTCTTCAACGAAGTATTGTGATATGGAGGGCTGTCATCTTGTAGAATCCACCAAACATATATCAATGAAATGTCATGTTACTCATTTACAGAATTGGCCCTTCCCCATTGAATCCCACTGCAGCCCGCATATCTTGGTCCACCTGATTCCCTTCTGGGGAATGTGTTCTCTCCTCAACCTGCATCCTTTCTGCCATCATCAGTGTCTTCTGACCCGGCGTCTCCTCTATCGGCGATGGCGGACTGAGCGCAACTTCCGTTCCTTCCAGTGGGGTAGGTAATGGGCTTCCAGATAATTGATCCCCTTCTGAATCCTTAAGATCCAAATTATTTCCTTCCAGCGGCCAGAGTTCTTGCAGAAGCGGGCGCTTCCGTACAGGAGTAGGTGGTGGTTTATCAGCAAGCGTACTTCCTCCAGTTTCGGACTTGCATCGCACTGTGTGATGATGTGCCACACCCGGATCTCCACCTCGTCCACATACTCTAATTTCCTTGAACCACGCATCCTCTTCCACCTCCGCCAGCGAGCATCTTTTCCCCGGATCTCGTTCCAATAATTTTTGTATTATCCCTTTCATGTGATCTGGCAGCCCTACGATGGCAGGGTGATTTGGTGGAAATCCTTCTTCGGTTTTAACTGGATGGGCACCCTCTGCAAGCCACCCATCCATTTTCTCATATCCCCAGAACATCAAAAGAAATAGGACACCACAAGAATACACGTCGAGCTTTTCCGGACTGGAAGGATTCGGAGATATCGGTGATGTACTGGACGAAGTGGCTTCTGGAGCGGACCACAAGTCAGTTACTCCGAATGATGTCAGCATGTGTATAACATTTTGAGTGTCGGCCGCGGATCCAAAGTCGGAGAGCTTTAGCGTTCCGTCAGATGTGAACAGGACGTTGCCTAACGATGTGCACAGCCACGGATGAGTAGGTTAGTAGACAGACCACCCAAGGCGCCTGCAACCACTGCACATTACCAGGTTTTACATCGCGATGAACAATGTGGTGAGAATGTAAGTACGAAATTACGCGAAGGAGTTTCTTAAAGTTGCATTGAAGTTCTGCGAGCGGCATTGCACCTTCAGAGAGAAATCGTCAAGACAGACCGGATGCGACCGTTCTCAAATGACACGTACCGACGGAAGAAATCATGATGTCTTCTAAACTTCCCCCCGTAGCAAACTCCATTACCGCGTATATTCGCTTGTTACCATCAATTGTCTCAAGAGCCTAGTAGTATATAGTCATGTGAAGTCAATCATCCTAATTGTATAACAGTTGCATTTAGTGTCCTCTTACCTTTACCACATTGATGTGATCTGACACCTTGGTCATTGTCGATATTTCCCTTTCAACTCGCGCTTTGAACTGGTACTTTGACTCGTTCTTTCTCTTTTCGTGGACTTTAACAGCAACTACAGATCCATCTCCCATTTGTGCTTTGACAACTCGTGAGAAGCCTCCCTGACCCAGTATCTCGGCGCTGCGGCTTTTTACTTGTCGCTTAAGGTCTTTGTCACTGAGCGTCGCTAAGAGAGTCAAAGAAGGCAGCGATTTGTTGCGCGCTTGTCTCGGAGAACCTTCCATATCCTTGAGGTCCGCGAGACCATCGTTCTGGGACTTGGCAGCAAAAGTCTTTCCTACCGTGCTGGTTTTGTACAGCGTCCCGCTCGCTGCTCTTGATAGAGTTTTTCCAGCCTTGGATATCGTTCCACCCGCTTTTTTCGAGACCTTTCCTCCAACATCTTTAACACCACCGTAAAATTCGTCAAACTGTGCACATTGAGGTAATACATGAATATGGTTTGGGAGAGATATACAAGAAGGATTTCAGTTCGCGGGGAGTGAATCCTGACCAGATATTTGTCGCCAAGGGACTTTGGGGAGTAATGTTACCTTTTCTTTAAGGTCCAAGTCCTTCAGCCGTCCACGGAGCTTGTCAAAGGACATTGTGGTCCTCGAAATACGGACAAAGGGGCTTCAAGTCCAGACATGGTGGGTTGATGCTAAAGATAGAGTTGTGAGTTCGCTAGGGGCCACGCGTGCTTCTTGCGGGTTCATCTGGGGGTCTCATCGCGTCTGGATTCCCTTCAAAACTGTGCCACTGCTGGGAGCACGTGATGGACTGGATGAGAGTCAGGTTTCTTGCTTCGAGGTCTTACGCATCCCATGACCTCAGCTAATCCAGATATACCATTGAGAGTTGTTAGCAGCAAAACTTCTGATATTATCAAAATATGGACTGTTTATTACAATGACGATGCAGATTGTGCTTTTCATTCACACGGGTATCGGGTGCGATGGCTCATATATTTTGACACGTTGAAAACAGATGATTGTCAGATGTTGAATAGCAAGCGAATCTTTCCTTGATATGCCAGGATACCCTGCTTATCGATCATGGATATCCCTGCCTTACTTCAAAGCAGTAGTCCTCCGTCCTCTCGCTAACTCTAAGACATGTCACGTATCGTACTACTTAGACCAGTACTCTTTGAACTCGATTGTGTAGAACAGCTTCGCTTTATGTCGTTCAGCAATGGCGGTTAACGTCATGGTAATCACCGTCCACCCCCGACTTTGCATCGGAAAGTTGGATCGTACGCGCTGGGCCGCCTTGAGACGAATGGCCCTGGCCCTTTCTGCCGCTCGTGGTATCCACATTGTGTAGCTTCGTCATGCAGTCCTGGAAGCGCCCCACGTCGGTAAGAATTATGATGATGAGGAACGCGGGACCGTACATGGGGAAGTTCCAGTTGTGAGTTACGGGTATCACTTCTCCGAGAGCAATGAATCCAATGCATATGTTGGCCGTGTAGGCGATTGATCGCGCAAATCCATTCAAGTACGTCGTCAACTTGGTCACCGTGCTCACATTTGTCTTCGTGGCAGTGGTAGATTCGACGATCTTGTACTGAGTAATGAGGAACAGAACTGACTCGACTGTGCTGTAGTACACCAATACCACCGTCTCCATTGTGGTGCTGATGGGTGACGGGATCGTTCCGTAGTTAGCTTTCATATTGGTAGCCCAGAAGTAGCTTGCGGTGCCGTGAATCACTATCTGGGTGAGCGTTACGCACGCGGCCAGTAGCCAGACTCTCGGGTAGAACGGCTTGCATATGAGAAACGTCCGGTACGCCGAATGATATGTCAGGCAGGCAAAGAAGAAGTCGTAAAATGCAGTAGCACATATAATCCTGGTGGCAAATCCATCCGGATCTCCTAGCCCCAAATAGCTCCAGGAGCTACTAACGAAGGACATTGAAACGATATAGGAAATGATGGCCACCAGAATTGATGTTTTCATATGCACGTTCCTCGTCTTAACAATATTCTCCCAAAACGATAGCAGCACAGTCACACCAGCAAGGGCGCCTCCGGAACCTATAGCGGAAAGCTGGAGTGGGTCCATGGTATATGTCGAAAGGGTTACGTAGGTGCAGCAACGATATTGTAGCGTAAAAAAACCTTGCAAACTATAGTTATTTTGTGCCGCTCGGTTTCGTTCTACTTTGAGCGGAAACGGGCCAACTCATGGCCTTTATAAAACCCTCGCATATGATAGCTCATATCTTTTTACGAATATGGAAGCCCCGTTATCCTTTCCCTGAACATAAATGGCGCATGGACGTTCCCTAGAAGGCGTCCGAATGTCACCTAAATATTGACGACTTCACGTCAATTCCTGGTCTTTGTTTTCTTTATTCTGGAGGTACGAGCACCCTTGTGCGTGGTTTGCGGAGCACTGCTTGAACCAATGGTGGAAGGTTCCTTGGCATGTCAAGTTAAGATTGTACACCACGGGAATAATAGCAAGGTAAGAGTAAATCTTTGGATGAAAAGTAATCCCATTTAACGTTACCTAAAAGGCGTATGAATGTCACCTAAATATTGTTTTTCCAGGTCACATTGGGTAAGAAAACCCGGTTTCTGGTGCTAAGCTTGGTTACTGATATTTAATTTGCGTAACCCAATATTTACACCAATGGTAGAGGCTTCTTCCCGAGTTTGTGTTATTGCTGAGAGACATGTGCTTTCTCCCATTCGGAGCCAAAGGGATACGGTAGGCATTATGACTATTCTTAGAACTTGCTGGATATGAACGGTTCCCAAGCATACAAACGTCCCCCATGGGGATGTCACCTATTGTCGTCAGCTGTCTCCGATAATAGCTACAGAATAACATAATACCTGGTGCATAAAGCCAGGGTCGCCCTTTGAATTCACATGCAACTTCTTTTGTATAGGCGAGATTGCAACCGGAATGTTGATATGAAAGGTGCTCGAACCAATACCTCAAGAGGACCCTGGTAATCGTCAGCTTTTCGGCCTCTCTAGAACAACAAAAACACCGAATCATACGAAACAGCTCCGAAATTTCAAAATACTGGAAACATACAGAGGATTTTGGAGAGGATTTTGGAGAGCGTTTTTGGCGATCTGTTTTTAGCTTTAGCTGTTGACTGAATTTATCACTGACGCTGACATTCGCATCACATGCACAACGGCTGGAAATTGTTTCCAATAACACTCGACCGGAACATTGATGAATCAGCGCTTTCAGAGCACAATAGAAGGGCGTATGATGCCTTTGCTAAGGGCACATTCAAACTCAACTATTGAATTGGTCAAAAAAGACCTGTTGGAGATTGGTTTGGTGACCCTTTTTATTTTAAGAGAGTCAGCAATGACGAATTTGGCAATGTCGAAACAAGCACCTATACAAGCATGCATCCTCAGAACATTTGGAATTAGATGCGGCAGGAGCTGCTTTATGTTCCGGAGATGCTTGTTGGTCAAGTGAAGGAAGTGTAGGCTGAAAATTGAAAGGCTGTGAAGCACTCAATGAAGTATATGCTACCTTTTTATCATAGTCGCGGTATACTTTCAGCAAGAAAATCCTCACATTCATATGGATGCATAACAAAACAATTCCAATGCCAGATCGACACGCTATACGGAGAGTGCTCCATCCATGGAGAATTGCGATTATCCATAAAGAACTGTGCGCTTCTATATTCAGACACATGGAGAACATGTTTACTGGATATGAATCCGCGCGGAGTAATTTATTGCTGTTCTTCGTACTGCAGTCCAATAATATATCCGCTAAGAAGGGGATCATCCGGAGAGCCATGTCCTGTCTCGCCAGAAAACTTCTAATCGAATGGAAAGGTCCTATGGATGAAATATCCTTCAATCTGACTATGATGGAGCAAAATGATCAGATCACACCCTTTGAAGCAACACAGCAGTCGATTGAAAAAACGGAATATTTTACTGAATGTCCCCTTGAACATTGAGTACTTTCCACCACACCGTTTGTTAATGTTAGAATGCCATCCCACGGGATATAACATTGACGGTGTTGTAAGTTGGAACAAAGTTGCTTCTGTGATCTACAAACCAGTAGACAAACATCGATTTGGACGGTGGCTGTACTCTTGATTTAGAGGAACATTGCTGGCTGAGAACGCGGTCTTCACAGATTCGCAAAACCCATCAGGACAGGCATCAACATGACAATGGACCGCAGCAAGATCACCGAGCTCTCAGCGAAGCACCCAAAACTGAACGTTACGTACACGTACGGTACTGCTGGCTTCCGCACAAAGTAAACAACTCTCGTCCTCTTTTCACCGCCTCCAACTGGACATTAGTTTGACCTTTCACACTCTTCTGTAGAGCCGACGTTCTAGACTCAGTTATTTTTCGGGTCGGACTACTTGCGGTGCTTCGGTCAAAGAAGCATGCCGGCAAGGTCATTGGAGTGATGATAACCGCATCCCACAACCCTGCTCAAGACAATGGTGTCAAGCTCGTTGAACCCATGGGAGAAATGCTAGCTCAATCTTGGGAACAGTACGCAACGGAGTTGGCCAACGCCTCCTCGGACGATGCTTTGATTGCAGCACTGCATAATGTTGTGGAAAAGGAACAAATTGACCTTTCGAACAAGGCTGTTGTCATTGTCGGAAGAGACACCAGGTAACGATTGCTGTCACCGGAGCGCATCTGGGCGCTGTCGAAGCCCTAATTGAGTTGAATTTGGATAGGCCGAGCGGTGAGGCGTTGGTTGCTGCTTTAACGGACGGTGTGCAGGCACTGGGAGGAAAAATCACCGACTATGGGTTGACGACTACTCCCCAGCTGCACTATCTGACACGCTGCCTGAATACCCAAGGCACGCCAGACGCCTATGGAGAGCCCAGTGAGCAGGGCTACTATCGAAAACTGGCAGAAGCATTTAAGCGGATAGTGGTAGGACACT
The DNA here is from genome assembly GCA_006535965.1 of Spizellomyces sp. 'palustris'. Taxonomy (NCBI): domain Eukaryota; kingdom Fungi; phylum Chytridiomycota; class Chytridiomycetes; order Spizellomycetales; family Spizellomycetaceae; genus Spizellomyces; species Spizellomyces sp. 'palustris'. The sequence goes on along the minus strand of QEAR01000004.1, from coordinate 85,479 downwards.
TGCAGAGTCACCGAGCCCAGGCATTAGCAGATGCTGATTTTCTCAAGTCAGTCCGGCAAGCCCAAGGTGTCGACGATTTACGTAGATGCCGCGAATGGCATCGGTGCACCGGCTCTTCATAAGCTGGCGAAAGTGCTGACCGAGGACCTGTTGTCCGTTCGAGTGGTGAATGATGACACGGCTACGCCAACGAAGCTTAACCACCAGGTAGGGAGGGACGTTTGTATGCCGATAACTCACATGTGTTAGTAACTTTACTACATCAGAGTGGTGCTGACTTTGTGAAAGTCAACCAAAAGAAGCCGGAAGGTTTCGATCTGAAGCCCGGCATGCGATGTGCGTCGCTGGATGGTGACGCTGATCGTATAGTGTTTTGGTACGCGGACAATGGTAAGAACCAAGCCGTGTACAAAATCTCTACCTACCGATATCAATTGAGTATTAGCCGGAAGGTTCAAATTATTGGATGGAGACAAAATTGCGACTTTGGCGGCCGAATTCATCATGGGGCTCGTGCGAAAGGCAAAGGTACCAAACATCAACGTAGGTTTGGTACAAACCGCGTATGCAAATGGTAGTGCGACTGCATATGTCAAGGATACGTTGGTGGGTGATGCTACGCATGTCTTTTGCAAAGTTCATGGCACTTAACTATGGCCACTAGAAAGTACCTGTTGTCTTTACGCCAACGGGTGTGAAGCATCTCCATCACGCCGCAGAGGAGTTCGATGTTGGGGCATATTTTGAAGCCAATGGGCATGGAACGGTCTTGTTTAGCCAGCAAGCAATCAAGGCGTTCCACTCCATCACTGGGTGAGTTAATTTCCGTAGGGGTTCTTTCCGATGAGCTTGTTAACGAACCATCAACTGTCATGACAGAAAAACGGCGGAAGAAACGGAAGCGCTTGAGATTTTGAGGGCTTTGACGGATCTGATCAACCAAACTGTCGGCGACGCACTATCTGATCTTTTGATGGTGGAGGCGATTCTGACCTCTCAGGGGCGGTCATTGGCGGACTGGGATTCTACGTACTCTGATTTACCAAGTAGATTGGAGAAGGTCAAGGTATGTACGCTCCACCAAACGGATATGGTGCATTCCTGCCAGCACTGACGGGTGCGACAGGTGCAAAATAGGTTGAACTTTGAAGCCATCAAAGCGGACACAGAGCTTGCCAAGCCAGAGGGCTTGCAGCAAAAGATCAACCAGCAAGTTGCAAAGTTTAAACATGGCCGGTCCTTTGTCCGGTAAGTTGTCGTACGAGCTTTGATTGTTGACATGTTTCAGCTCTTTGACTGCGGAAAATTAGTCCGTCGGGTACAGAGGATGTTGTTCGCGTCTATGCGGAAGCTGACACGCAAGAAAACGCGGACCTGTTGGCAAACATCGTCTGTGGGCTCGTATATGACCAGTATGGTGGCGTTGGAGAACGCCCCGCAAAATTCAAAAAGGTGGACCAACAAGGGAATATCATAGCTTAAACAGCCTGAGATAGAGATTGTTTTTAGCCTTTAGAGTCCGGAGAAATCAAACAGTGCTGCGTATTTGCTGAGCTATCTACGGTACTATAACTTTGCCTTGGACTCTGCTGTTTTAAATCTAGGTTCTACGCCTTCAATAATATAACGCGCTACCGCATCCCACGCTCCATCTTTGCACGCCTTTTTAAATAGCCCCATATGACCAACCACCTCAGCGCCCAGCTCTTTGGGTTCTACGTAATAAAACCGCACCTTGGCATTCGGCATTAAAGCAAACCACTCATCAAACGCCCGCCTATCCGCACACAAGTGGTCATCCGTTGCCGCTATACCAATAGCAGATTCAGGTTTAAAGGCGTCATATGCGTCCTTCACTTCTGGTTCAGTCGTACAATACTCGGGACACCGTGTCCACCTTGCCCAATCCCGGCCCACTCCCAACGGAATATTGTCGCAAAGTTTAATCTTCTTGGCCGGAAAGTATCCCGCAACTGCCCCCAACACCTCTACCATCCAAGGAAACGCAAATGTCACAAAAGGTCGAGAGTGATAACCCCAGAACGCGTTATTGCTTGACGCAAAAATATATCGGGTGACGAGATGCTTTAGAGGATTCAGAGGGGCAATGTGCGCTCCCACACTGTGACCAATGATGACTATACCCCGATCTGGATAGAGGGTGTGGAGGTGAGCGGTTGCCGCGGGTTGATCGTACGTGGCCCAATGAATGTGGATATGCGTGTCCTTTAGTGCAGCCAACCCGCCTTCCTTTGGAATGGAATCGCCATGCCCGCGGTAATCGTAAATCAATACGGGGCAAGAATGAGCCGATGCCAAATACTTTGCAAAATTGCCATAGAAGCCTCGGGGCACCCCAGTCGCCGAGTTTATGAGGACCGCTGGGGGTAACGAGGTGGACGGTTGGGTAGTTTGCGGGGCAAACAACGTCGCTTTGATGGGGAATGCATCAATGTGCGCTGGAATGGTGATGTCTGAGATAACAAGTTGTGACATTGCGAGAGGAAGATGCGAGAGGAAGATGGGGGGAATGGGAGACGACGGATTTCACACCACCTGAACGCGCTACAACTTTTACCCAGAACGCGATCACATTACTTAATACTAATTACATCTAGACCTTTGAACAAAAAACTATAAACAACCAACGGAGAATCAAAAGCAACAGATCTACCGGTCCCGTATCCTTTCTACGTACTGGTATCTAACTTTCAAGTATTACAGTTGCAACAGAGCAACCTACAACCTGCCTTAAAGCTGCCACCTGTGGGGGACAATATATATCAACACCATTCATTTGGGATCAGTAGTATGCCCAATATTTATTGCTTGAGACTTTACCATTTCTTTTGGGCCTAATTGATATGAGAGAGAGGTAGAAGAGGTAAACAAAGTTGACAGTGTTCAATGTGCACTGACGCTGCTGTGGTCCTGCCTGAACTGAACGAAAGCTCTCACCTGTCGTTCGTTGTAATCCTTTATAGTGTCCAAAAAATTCTTTGATGAGTCTGCTAGATCGCCAAACTTGTGTTCAAGCTGTCCCAGTTTTTCACCTCGCTCATCCAATGCCTATTGACGAACCATTTTAAATCCAATGTTCCACAACACTACTTATTCTGCCACTTACTCGTTTGGCATGACCGAAGGCAGACCCTTCCTCGCCGGATAACGATCCCACAGGTTCAATCATCGGTAAGGGACGAACTAGAAAGGGAAAGTCAGAAAACTGAAAGTATGTTTTCAGGGGCCGCCAGTCGTCTTACATAGTGCATCATGTTCTTTATTTGAGCTAGCGGAACTTAGTCTCACACCATGAGCTCGCGCCCATGAAGTCGCTCGTGTAAGATCGTATATGCGAGTTTCCAAGTCTGGGAGACTACGATAAACTATAATTAATGATTGGTCTATATGATCGACCTCAACACAATCGCTTACTTTGATTTATCGCTGATAATGCTGAACATACGGAATTCCCGTTCCCAAGTCCAGCAGAGCGTTTTACCATCCTTTGCAATGCATGTCTTCCGGAGGCGACTGCATAAACGAAAGGGAACCAGGATGAATAAAATATGAGCCATGCATACGCAGTCCGCTCTTTACCTTTCGTCCAAATTTCCTATTGGCAAACGATTCTCCCACAGGAGCTTCAATCCAGGCAGCTCAAACGCTTGTATGAGCCCTGCTCCGGTAACAACGATAAGAACCGGATCCCCTACACCAAAAAGAGTTAAAACAATTCCAATGGTCCTGAAAGGAAATGGACATCACTTACCATGAAGAAAACTCAAGGAGGCTTTGAGGATAGGCCCATTCTCGTCCGATGGATTAATAATAGCTGCCACAGCAGGTTTGGTCCCTGGCTCCACAATGTATACTACAATCGTTCGGGATAGTGCTGCTATGATGTAATTTTCACCCGTCTGGTTGGAGGTTCCATTGTGATGTGAATTTCGGGCCTGTCGAACGATACGACCATGGTCATCGACCACTGTCAAAAGCACTGGTTGTTGTATCGTTCGCCGGCGATCAAAGAGGACCCCTGTAAAGCAGAAGATTGATGTTGATGAAAAAAAAAGTTTCAGGGTAACATTGATAATCACAAGTAGCGTCGTAAACGTACATTTCTTTAATGTCAGATCCCCTGTTACGATGTCAGTATAAACTCCGTACACGAGCTGAAGACCCGCTGCGGACAGAGCAAAGATGCAAGTCCGAGGTATGGTTTCTGAGAAATTGTGTGAGGATCAATCCTATTGCGACCCAAAAATGCAACGGTTTCGGGCGAACCTTTATCGAAATAGGTATCGGCAACGTGAAGTAGATCAAATTCGACCACTTCAGAGTTTTCACGCGATTCACCTAGTGAATGATGCATGAGTCAACATTTCAACAATTCATGATTCATCCTTCATGAGATTCCTTACCGTATAGGGGTTCAACGGTCACCTCTCGTCCAGTACTCAATTGAACAACATGCAAGCGACCACCTTCCGTAGCTGTTACGAGGCTACAAAGGGCGCGCAGTCAGTGAAATTCAACAGGCGCGAACCCAACCATGACTTACAGCTCCGCCCAGCTTGCAAAGGCTTGCAGCCGAACAGGGTCTTTGTGTACAGCCTGCACCATCGGCTGCCAACTGGGTTTTTCGGGTGGCTCTTCTGGAAGAATTGTCTCCAGTGTGACATAGTCGTTACTTGTTAAGGAGTCCCGGAGCTCCGTTTCCTGGGCTTCGAAGGGGAAACTGTCTTTCACCAGAACGGAATCTCGAAAGTCGGCGTGCTGTGAGTTTCCCACTAGGCTCTCGTTTTCGGCTGCCAGAGGATCATGAGAACTCAATCGTTGCGGTAGAGCCGGCGGTTGCTCCGGCGCAGGTAAGTTAACCTCAGATACTTTCTTCGGGGAAGTATTGCCGGAGACCAGACCTTCCTCTTCAGCCTGTTGGTCATCAGACCCTGTCGGGGACCCCTCTGCGTTTTGACCGTCGCCCGACGTTTCCAATGATACTGTGGGTGCTGATGTCTGATCGGCAGGGGTTGCATCAACAGCTGGCGCAGGGTCAACCCCATTGTCCGTGCCGGTTTTGCTATCAGTTTCCCCAACGCCTTGGGAGTCTCCAGCCGAAGAATGCTTACTCAATGGCCGTGGCGGTCCCTCCTCCTGTTCCGATGTCTTGCCACCGTCATGCTTCGTTTCTTGACCCTGTGGTATTTCTGGCCCATCTGCAGCAACATGCAAGCTATCACTGGCACGGGAGAGTCTCTGAATGTCCTCGGACTGCTTTAAAACTTGGTCTACTGTCTCGTCTAAACGTTGCATGAGTGTATCCATGTCCTCCAGTGGGCCGTTTGCCGCCTTTGCCGCGCTGATTTCACTCGCGCTAAACCAGCGATACATGGTGACGGTGCACCCTGCCGTCAGCAAGAGAGCACGTTGGTCAAGATCCATCGTAACCTGACTGAGATCGCCGGTAACTTTCTCTGGCGACAAGGTGAAGAGTAGTCGTGGCGAAGGGATGCCGACTTGCCAAAATCGAATCACTTTGTCGGCATGCAATGTGCAAAATACGTCCCACACGTACTTTGCGTTCTTGTTGATCAGTGTTCCGCCGTGCATTGGAAGCGTTCGAGGGTCTTCTGGAGGCGTGGCGCCTCCCCGCATCTCCCATCCTAGTGCCTCAGGACAATCTGAATATGTAAAGTCGATAATACTTGGGGCTGAAGATATTGTTACAGACCCGGACAAGGTTAATCGCTCTTCTTGCCCCAGATAGAAGGCTTCAACTGTCCTTGAAGAGGTAACCACGACAATCGCCAAACGATGCTTGCCCTTGTCATCACCAACTAGAGCAAAGTCTACCGCATCCATTCCAATGGCGTGCATTACATCGCTCTTCATGTTTGCCATGTTCGTACATCGAGAAAGTCGACGGACAGCCAAACTCTCACCCTCCTCCTTCACACCCGTCATAATGAGTAAACTCTCGTCTGTTGTTGTTCCTCGCATCCATATAATCTTACGACTGAAAGGTTTGCCAGGATCTTGTGTCGGCGGTATTGATACAGGCGTAGTCTCAATGATTCGTACAGGCTTATGAATTGTATTCTTTTTAAGCCCATCTAGCCATCCTTCCTTCAGTTCCCATATTGCCGATCGCCGCCCAAAATTGGCCATGAAGTAGAGTCCATCGGGATGCCAACACACTGCTTGCAATGGTCCATCGCCGTCTGCCAGCTGCATGCGAAATTTTCGTCGCAGTAACTGCTCCTTCAGATCCCACAAAGCAACGAACCCCGATGCATACCCAATAAGCAGTAGGTTCAGGTCTGTTGGATTTGTTTCAAGGCCAGTTACTTGTATTTGCCGTTCATTCTCTTCTCCGCGTGATTCTTCGTCAGCGTAAAAAGGGTAGGTGATGGTATACGGGGATTGCTTGCCCGTCGTACAGTCATAAACGATAACAGTTCCATTACAGCAACCCAGATATATCCACTTTGATTGTGATGGCACATTCAAGCTGGAAACATTGCCGTATACAGGGACCGGTGGCAACTTCAACTTTTTCGCCTGCAAGTCCCATACTAAGAGGTCACTCTTTGCAGTGACTCCTACCACATACTTATCTCCAACTTTGAAAGCCAGAAAACGAATGGCAGAAGAGTAACCTTCCGGTGCGAATAACGCATATTCCCATCCCTTCCCGACTATGACCACGGATCCGACAGACGTTCCTACCGCCAATAGCGACTGGGCAGGATCGTGTGCGATTGCTGTTGGGTAGCCGGGTATACCAAGGCGCGAAATTTCCGCAAGAGCAAATGCGTCGTGGGCGCGCTCTTTCCGCCGTCCAGGTGCAGCATTGCTTCGAACGATCTTTCTGAGAAGATCCATGCTTTCAGTCACTGAAGTCTCAAGATTATGGGCACTATTACAAGGATGAGCAACAGATGTCCTGGAGTGGCTCGAGTTCGGGCACTTTCTGTTCTGTTCCCACTTGGGAGGTTGGGGCTACTCCTTCCGCGACGTTCGTTAGCGTAGAGGTACTCCTTCAACCCACTTGACACTTGGTGGCGTTTAGGCCAAAGGTCCGCTGGGGTTTAGTCGCGCGATGTGTTTTGCTGCAGCACTTTAACAAAGGGCTTGTCAACGGACGACTTGCAAGCATGCAAGGAGGAGCAGCCGGACGGCCCAGTGCATATTCAGCGATAAAACATGATTAACATACTGGCCATGCAAATAACAATTGACTAATTATAAAGAACATCCAATCTCAGTTTGGCGCAAGAGCAGAATAAGGATCTTTCAACCTGGCTTCCAACTAGTCCAAGTGGTCGATATCTGCTATTTGATATCTGGTATATATGAAACAAGGGACAATGGACCATAGTCCGCCAGGTTAAGTAATACACTCATTGGACATGGGTGTGTGAAGTAAGAGTAAATCTCTTGATGTCCTGAAGGGCTGAAGGGCAATGTACAGTATTGACCTCGGTCAAAGCGGGCATGTTTGTCCTCTGCAATACTTATAGGTTAGCTTCTCCCGTCCGTCGGGCGTACCATCCCTACCATTATCGAGTCCTTGTCGATCGGCGATACATTCATCTACAATGCATCGAAAGCTTACTTGGCGTGTTAAATTGGGCCTTCGGATCGCCAAGGTCCATCTGAGATCGTTCGCTACAAAGTGTTTGAGCTGGCGTACTGGCGGTAAGTCAATGGTTGGATCGCACTTTTAATTGCTTTCGTGGGTGGCATGTTGATATATATAAGTTTAGGCACATTAATTTCCGTGTTTAGTCATATGAATCGGGTATTACCCAATCTTATTCCCACATTCCCAGACGAACTGTTGCCGTGCCTTGCCTCATGGTGCCAGTATAAGGAATGCAGTTGTTAACGTCGAACTATGATGATTTACTTGTCTGGTATGACGTTGAAGAGAGAGGAAAACACCAAGGTGTTGGAGGATATTCCCCCGCTGGCGCCAGGTTCTGGCGAGGTGTTTATTAAGGAAGGGGACAGCACGCAATGGGTCGATCATACCAATCATGATTTTGCCTTTCGACATGACGATGATGTGTTGTGGGACCTAACTGAAGACGAGGCGATCTGCTTCAGGGATTGTGGAGCGGAACGCGACTTACTTGCAGTCAATGGGCACTCAAGTCAGCTTTGGGATGACGACTTTGCTGAAGTAAACCACGAGAGCTATGTTGAAATGGATGTAGTTTGGGAAACGGTAAAGGTAAACGACTTTTCGGGCCATGAGAGTGAGGCGGAGGGTTCCCTCCAGAATCACGCGGTTTTATGTGATGAAGAGATGCAGGATACTACAGAACAAGATGACTATGGCGGTTCTAAGATCCGTGCTCGTACACTCTCCAGCAATATGGTACATTACAGTCCAGACGCACATGCCGAATGGTTCAGCGAAGGTAGCTTGGAAGAGACCGCAGAAAGTGATGTTCAGGGGCCGCTCTCAATCGGTCGAGAGCATGATCGAATTCCATTCCGCTCTGAAGATGATGATATTCTGTTTACATACGAAGCGGACAGCAACAGCAGTTCACTGAAATTCGAGCTATCGGTAGACAGCGGTGGTTGGGCAAATGATCGAGTATCGTACGAGGACGGGATGCTTGTACCGGACATATTGAGACTTGCGGCGGGAAAGGAAACGGAAATGGATATACATCCTCTGATTTCCAGCCAATTGGAGAAGGAGAAAAAGTTATCAAAGGTCCCAATCGAAATCGTTATAGTTGGAGATCCACGTATGGACCATTTAGAGGTTGGGTCGCTCTGGAAAGCAACGGCACGTAGTAGGTGAGAATCAACCGATGATGTGTTCTGCCCGTTCTAGTGTTCATATACTGTTTATTATTCGCTAGAGAGTGGATACAGGAGCAAGTGGATACCGTACTCGATCGCATCCGACAATCGACCGAAACTGGAATACAGCCTGTTCTCAAGATGATCTCTCGTAGCCAAAAAGTTTGGAAGTACGAGTCGATATTTGGTGAGGAAATAAGGAATTCAGGGAACGGTCCTAACGTCTGGCATGCAGGTATGATGATCAGATCCCCGTCATGAGACTGCAAACAAAAAGGCATGTCTACAAAATGATTCCAGATGGGACGCGCCGCTTTAGTAAGTTCAACTCTCTGATGCTAGCAAATTTGAGAAGTAAAGGCTGAGGCTTATCTTCGTGTAAGACATATATGTGCGCATTCTGGAGTACTGTAAAGATCTATTGCAAAAGAATGTAACTGCGACGAAGAGAGAGATTTACTATCGTGATGTCGCCTTGTTCAAGAGTCAACGGGTTGTAGATCAGGTAATGGTACGGTGATGCATGTGCTTATGCGAGGAAGTGTGGCAAACCTCTCGGCTTGGTAGGCAATCGAAGATCTTGCATGTACCTTCGCAGTCCAAAGGCATTGCCTCAATATGGTAAGATTAGACTGTGGTATTCTTTGTATACCGACTGGCAAGCCAGAATCACCTTGAAAATTTCCAGGTTGCCTCATCCAAAGGTCTCGTGCATGGGGACTTACGTTTACATATGGTAGATGGAAGTGTAGTAGATTGTCTTCAAGGGGGCCATCAGGTAGGGTGATATTCCGATTAGTTCTGACCTTCAACTTTGACGACCATTGTCCCTTTGATAGGGAATTCTTATTCCTACGTCTGAACAAATATCTCATATCCTTACACACAGCGCTGTTTTTTTGTTCTTGATCATTTGTCCACTTACTTGTTAGGTCTTTAACTAGTTGATCCATGGCTCTACACTTGGAAACAGCGGCCAAGTTTGTGCTGGTGATCGAAAAGGAGGCAACATTCCGCACGGTCGTTGCTGACCAGTTTGCAGCAATACATGGTCCATGTATCTTAATAACGGTATGAGCGACGGACGCGTGGTGCACTGCATCATCCACGATGTTACTTAGGATCGTTGTGAATAGGGAAAAGGATATCCCGACGTATCAACACGAAGACTTGTCAAAAGGTTGTCTGAAATTGAACGTACACATATCAAGACGCCAAATGTTGGTGACCTCTATTCACCAGTGCCTTGGGGACCGGACACGATCATGGAGACACACCAGTTCGATCACTGTAGTCCGAATGGGCCGGATCTTGATTTTCATGACCCTGATTCTCTGAACATCGAATTCCAAGTCGAAGTGGGTGCAACGGACTTGTTAGCAATGGAGGGCGAGAGGCCGGCGATGATCAATGACCCATTGGAGAAGGCATTTAAAGTCGGTGCATCTGCAGATTCGACCGTTGACAATGATGTCGATTTGGTGTCTGAAGCTGAATTGGCAGAGCTGGCCGCTGCAGAACTACCTGGAGATTCAGTGAATATCGAGTCTTTTGATGTTTCTGACAGTCCAGAAGGTGCACCGGTGAACAATAGAGTGGTGGAACACCTTCCAATTTTGGCACTTGTAGATTGCGATCCGCACGGAATTGAAATTTACTTGTGCTATAAATTTGGCTCTAAGGTATGGAATTGGTGAACAGGAAGCCATAGAAAGAAATCTTATACTATTGACAATTTGAAATCATACCATACCCCTCAGGCAATGGCATTCGACTCTGACAATCTCGCCTGCCCGACAATCCGCTGGATCGGTCTCCGCCCAAGAGACTGGGTCAACACCGAGTACCAGATCGATTTTAACAAACTACTAGTTTTGACGGAACGGGATCGGCGTCGAGCTTTGGGAATGCTAAGAAGAGGTTACATCAAACAATTTACAGATATACGGTATGTGCATCACTGCTTCGATGACTTCAAGATGAGTTTGCTTTGATCCTTTTTTGGACATTACAGTATTGCCTTGTCTCGCATATTATTTCATGGCCGCAAAGCCGAGATACAGGCGGTACCCCCCGATATACTCACAGGAACCTATTTGCCGAGAATTGTAGCAGAACATATTAATTAAAGCATGGACCTAATGTCTAGTCTAGTTGCCTTTCGTTAGCTAACAAATGAGCACTATGAAGATACGTAATTAGAGTAATAAATGGTGTAGGATATTTGATGTCACAAATAATCCTCGGATTTTTTTCCGGGTAGTTTTTCTTCTGTTACCAAACCACCGACGACCAACTTGTCCAAGCAGGAAACAGGCATGTACACCATCAGGGGACGCAAGGTAGGTCTAGATTTGTGTTGATGAGAACTGGGCATCTAATGATAACATCATCCAAGCATCGATGTTCGACCCCATCATAATTGAAACTAAAAGTACGATTCTGGCCACAAGTCGAAAGCTTGCATTGTGCACGCATTGTGCACGATATCACATCATCCGAGTCCTGGTGCTGCCTACACGAGCTCTTGATTCTCTATCCAAGGGAGAATGTTTGCCAGCTGTTGGCTGCTCGCAGATCATGATCAGGCAGTCACATCAGTTCCGTGTTCCTTGTACCAGGGCGGCTGCGGTCTGGTCAAGGTCAATGTACGCACCTTGGCTTATGACCTGTATCAGCGTAGTTGCATCCGAGATGGATGAAATCAGTAGCATTGGATGAAATTTCGCATCGTTGGACTTTCCAGCTAACCCCGACCGGATGCTTACGAAATAAACCATGGTTTTGGGCAGTGTCCACTGTATCCCAAGACCCTGACCCTGGACCCTAACCCTTAACCCTTAACGACATCTTGAAAGCAATTACCACTTGGGATTTGCATTTCCAACTGCGAAGGGGTAGCAACCAGATGTTATTTTTTTTGCATCTTTAAACCAGTGGTTGACTTCGCGACGCTTACCTACAAATATATCCTACCTTAGTCGCTTCTCTCTATTAACGTTCCAACTTGCAGTCATGTACCTAGTCAGATACAAGTTCCCGGGGCATAGATACAGTTATAGAATTCAACTTGGGGATGGAAATCTGTCCCAAACTTCCAACAGATCAACACCAGTTATAGGAATACTATCCTGGTCGCGCTGAACTGTTCCTAGCTTCATTCTTCGTCCCGAACCACGCATAATTTCCCGGCCTGCAATAAGGTCCTAACGTCTGTACTCGGAACGACCCATCAACATCGGTATACGTCCAAGTCCAGAAAGATCCCGCTTTATGACGCACAGACCAAGCAAGTAACAAATATCTGGAAGCACTCAAGAGACTTCAACAAGACTTGTCAGAAGTGAGGACCTTAGAGATGTGGGACATGAGGTTCGTGGGTATGCAACAGTCAACTTTAATACTCCATTACAGCGAGTTCATTTGCCGATGGTGACATCAATTCATTCATAACTTTACGCAACGATCGCCATTCATTAGTAACGTTGGGATCATAGACTAAAGCGGAAGTTATAATATATCGTAAGTGCGGAAGGTATGTTGGGTTATTTGGGGTTTTCTGTAAGAAACTCGCAGAGGTAATAGAACAGAAGTGGCGGCCAGATGACACAATATGTTAATTCTACCAATAAGTGGCCTGAGTACCTGGGGGTTTATGAATTTTGTGGTCGTCCGTGATACTCAGGAACGAACTGTAATTTGAATCGCAGTAGAAACTCGTTCACGACAACCATTGAGTGGGTGAGGAATGGAGCGTTTCATGGCGTTCAAGTGTCTCCAGGTGGGATATGATAGAAACTCCAACCTGTACCTTACTGTGAGTACATACATCTCCTGCATGATATGCATTTAAGGATTCATTCGCATTTCGCATTTCTTGCGTTGTATTTGGTTATATGTATCTATTTTAGAGATCCTTGTATATCTACCATTTCAGTTGAGATCCATTCAGATTAGATATGGGATATCTAGATACGATGATTTTGATATATGGTCACTGTCCATTGTCCCACCGAAAATTACCATTCCTCATTCCTCGTCAAGAGGATCCCAGGGAAATTGTCGGTGTTGCGCAATGTTGAGATACAGTATGTCATCGAGGCAGATCTGGGAGACTGACTCGGCGAACCTGTCATTGTCTGGGCAGGGACTGGTGTGACGGATGGGTTTCCCAGAGTCGACGTAACCGATATAGTCAGCTCGGCCACCATTGACACTGTTGCCTGCCGATAATGATGGCAGGTGACTTTCGGGATTTTCCCAATACAGGGAAGGCTTCTGCTACTTCTTTAGGCGTAAGGTATCATGGCTCGTGTTTCGAGCGAGGTAAGGATGGAATCATCCTGAATGATGGTCTGTTTCGCGGCTCTTGCCTGTGACGGACGTAGAGCACTATGAGAGCCAGTTATAAGATGATGATGGCCGCACCCAAATATATACCTGCACTCTCTTTTCCTCCGGCTCCTTCTTTAGGAATGGTTGTCCTGCGATCTGGAGACTTTCCAAAATTTTAGAATCTTCTGGAGCTGCTATTCCGCTAGAGCTAAAATGTCGGATCTAAACATTTTCTGATCATGCAAGATTGGCAGATGGGAGATATCCGCTGTCGAGGAAGTTTGGAGCATGCCACCTCCGCCAACAATAAAAAGTGTCATGATAATGAAGTTACTACACATTGTTCCCAGGAAGGTCAGTTTGGACAGGCAACGCGACCGACCCATCGCGCCAAGATGGCCTAGAAACCTGCCCCCCGGTGAACATGAACGTTCGGAAGATGGAAGGTGAGCAAGGATACATCTAGGGACAAACTGCAGCAGAGCACGCCTAGCTACTATCAGAACCTTGGTTCTGGCGGGTTGTGAATCCACTCTACATTGCGTACGGGGTGCGAGGGATGCCTGAGGGTTTGGCGTTGACTGTCCAACTTTGGAAGCAACGATAAAATGACTGCCCAGGCCGGATCAGTTCTGAGTGATGCCAGGATGGTTCGTTCATGTAGGGGTCCTTGATGAACTGCAATCCCCTGGTCACTGAACTGTCGCATCTGGGGGTCACCTTATCACTGGGAACTAGGTTGTGCTGCTGGCCGCCAAGGAGATCAGCCGGAACAGGCTGGCAAGGTTTTGATTCCACGGGCGCTGGTTTTCGATCGCGCCTCGGTCGTGGTTGGATGCCTGGGGTGATGGCGTTTTGGCGTTTTTGGCTCCAAATCGATAAAATGACCACCGCTTGGGAGTATGGAACCTGAGCCATATACATTTGGGCAGCCCCTGTGGTCAGTGTGTGGTCACCATGCCTAATGCCTTGGTTTACTTTGTGCTCGTTTATAGATTTGCATTCTTGGCCAGTGACTTCCTGGGTACTGATTATATGGTTCAATTCCTTCTGAGCGTTGTAGGCACAGCTATCTTTCATTGTTTCGAAGATCCACAAGCTTCTCCTTGGCTTTCAGCATGGCATTTAACAAGTCTGCGAGGGATTGTCGATCCCTGGCACTGGCCTCGTCATCTGAATTGAATTTCTGTACGAGCGCCAAATAACCTGCCCGCGAAACTAGCATCCGCAAACCGCGACATTAGCAGCGAAGGCCCGGAGTTTCTCACTGCTCCACTGTTCCGTATCGAAGACTGGATGGTCGACGTTTTTGTCCACGACGGTGGAACATGCGTTCAAAAAAGTGGCAAGTGTCCACTTGCATCATCAAGTCCGCGTTCCAGGCTTGTCCGATGCTCGCAATAGTGGAACTGGCCAAAGAGTGGGAAAGTGAGGCGGAGACATGCCATTATAGTAGGTGAAAAACGTGATAGATCAAGTTTGCTTGATTCCGGTCCGCCTACGAAGCTAGAATACTAGTACTACCCCCTATTAGTACGAGGTTCAGTTGCTTATAACGTATGCATGAACCGCACGGCGGCGGCGTACCGCTCTCGGAACGAAAATAATGTTATTATTTGTCGGATTGCGCAGGGCTTCCACAAACCACAAGGAAAAGTCGAAACCCCTGACCCTCAGGACTGTCGACTGGTTCGGATCCATCAGTCTCATCTCTTCGACCATTGTGGGTCACCCAGATACTGGCATTGCCGACAGTAAGTCTATCTTGTCATTGTCCAAAAGTTCGACTCTAATGTGGCGCTCTCTTTACAGCAACATGTTATAGGAGATTGCGCCGTGCTTTGGTTGAGCTAGGTGGCCAATTAAATAGCCAGGTGACAAACTAAACTATATGATTTTGGCGAACAGAACGATTCAGGGTGTAGTCATAACACTATTATTTTGCAGTATTCTGGGGTGTGCGTGTGGGGTACTTTCGCGGATGTGTTAGAGATAGTCACCATTCTGCGCTTCGACCATCGGCTGCAATGGATGCACTATGGGATACGGCGCTTTTGGGTATCCTGTAATCTATTCCTTGGGCCTATTCAATCCTGTATGTTTCCGTAAATTTGTGTATAACAATGTAGCCTTTACTAACTGTGTTGGTTTTTCAAAAGGATGAAATTAAAATGAGATTTTCTAATATCTATATATACTTTTACTGTTCAATAATGATAAGTTTGTTGGAAATGCAACGGAGAGTCCTAAAGAAACACCACAACCAACTAGGACGTTTTCGGATCCGCCTACACTTCACAACACCGTGAAACCAGCAACGTTAACTACAGTTCGACTAACATCCAACGCCTTGATCATGTCCTCATTTCTCAAAAAGAAAAAAAAAAGATAACAATGGGTTTAAAAAGGCGCGGGCCCTTGATAGATCAATATTAGTTTCGCACGGCACATACATCGTTCGTGCAAACTTTTAAAATGGGATCCTCATGTACGGGGAAATGATCCGTGAATCTAAACGTTCTTCAGTTGCCAGTTACCCCCGGTGTGCATGTTCATTTGCGCTCGAAGTAAGGAACAAAAACAATGCAGGAAGCAGTAGACTGCGGTTGAGAGCCATCCTCCGCAACTTTACTTAACTTGCATTTACCCTGATCCTCCATATCCGCATCCATATCGGCAGAAGCATTCTTGTGAGTTATACAAATGCACTTGCCTGAAAGATATTCACCAGACATGTTGACCAGCTTGTTAACCTGATGGTTTTTTCCAATATTTAGCGTTTACAGCCACCCCAGCCATGCGGTCGTCAAACCCGTTAATGGATAGATATACAGTCAAGAGCACCTTTTTTATCTAATAACGGACCATAATTTTTGGCGGGGACCCTTTTCAGATATTTCATGAGGGGAGGACTACTCCTCTGTCATCAATTGGCCACCTAGCTCAACTAATGCGTAGTCTCCTGTAACACATTGATGTTAGGATAGCGCCACGTTAGAGTCAAACTTTTGGACAATGACAAGATAGACTTACTGTCATCAATGCTGGTATCTGGGTGACCTGGAGGTAACCAACCATGTATATTAACATATATATTATATATTATATGAATATAAAAGTACAGGCCCAAGGGTGCAGGTGGTGGTATTGCCAGCTGATTGTACATCTTGTTTTCATTTTCAAAAGCTAAGTTTACCGACGTGGAAGAACAGAGGCCCTCCAGGTGCTGGACTCCGACAAATTACACAATTACATAAGCATATGGACACGTGGTCTGTTAATTACGTAAGTATCATCGACACTCCCGACCGTCCATATCCGGATCCTCGTTTCATACCCTACCAGGCCACAGAACAGAATGGTTTGCCTCGAAGAAATCACAAAGGACGGTGTCGGTATCTAACCCTAAGGCAGTTTTCTTTGACGGCCTTTCACCGATGACCAAATTCTCCCGACGACAACATGATCATTCTCACCCAAAAGTCCCCGCAAAGGGACATTTCTCTGCGCGATGATGAAGGAGCACACATCCAAGACGAGAAGATTTAGTAAATCATTACCGACCTAAAGTAATTCATGCCCAGCGTTATGCGCAGAAAGCCAGCGTTACCTTCAGAAGCTTCTGCCGATTATACGTCTGTTATCAATAAATGAGATTGTTGGGAGGAGCACGATAATATACAGTATACATATTGCCAAAGGTCTCAAATGTTTTTGTAGAGAAGTTTTCCTGTTTTCCAAATTCCATTTTTTAAGTAGAACCCAACACTGATACGGAGGAATGCAACAAGCTTGCGGAGTTCTTTACGTAAGTAGACGGTGTTGTACCACCTTTTAAGGCACGTGGACAAACGTTAATGCCGACGGGTCCGATTAACACAGCCGAGGTGGTCAATGCAACCACCACGAATTGGCCATCATGACATCGCAATCTCGGCATAGGAATACTGCAGCATCCCGCATTACAACCCCTGCAGAATCTCAAGACTATGAGCTTGTATCCCGATCGGCGTCGCAGTCAAACCCATCGTCAACCCCAAGCACCCAGCCAACGAAAAAGAATAAGAAAGGTGGTCACTTTCGTTATCCTAGCGCTCTATTCGCTTGTAACTGACTATGCAAGAATACTCTTCTAGACAAGCCATGGAAGCAACAACGTCTTCCTGCCTGGTTTCCCATTCTCACTCCAACACTTGTCGCAATTCCCTTGATTGTGACAGCGCTCATCTTCATTCCAATTGGTGCCTGGATATACCACACAGAATCGCAAGTCGGTGAAGTTATTTTCGATTATACAGAATGCTCAGACTTGGCTACCTCCACACTTGCTCCTCCGCCACAAGGGTCCAAATACCAACACATTAGTGCATGGCAATACGACCCGACGACGAGAAAGTGCAGCCTCCAACTGAACCTTACGTGGTCGTTGCCACCTCCGGTTTTCCTTTACGTGCGTCTCACGAACTTTTATCAAAATCACCGACTGTACACTAAATCCGTCTCCGCGGATCAACTTAATGGCAAGCTCTTCATGGATGCCAAAGACATCACGGGTGACTGCTCCTGGTTGCGCTATGCGAATTGTGACAGGGCCCGGCAGGAGAACTCGTGGAGTGGGTCAGGGAATATGGCCGACATGAACCCGGATTGCCGGACAGCTGTAGTGGATAGAGCTGAAGTGATCAAGAATGCGACATGGGGTGCACAGTATTATCCATGCGGATTGGTCGCTAATTCAATGTTTTCTGGTATGTTTGTAGTCGCTGGCTTTATGAAGTAGTTTACGTATCTCACATATCATTCTTCATTAGACGACATTTCTGCACTTACCTGTATCAGTACTCCAAATACCCCATCGTGTCCCGTTGCAACATACATCTTTTCTGAGCGCAACATTGCGTGGGAAGAAGATAAATCGCTATACAACCCTAGTTCATGGTTTACAACCCCATCCCTTGCCTCTGATGTTCCCACAAATGTTATCCCACCTCCTGCCTGGCGAAGTGCATTTCCCGCCTACAAAAATGGGTATAATACAAGTAATTACCCTGACGTAAAAACATGGGAAAGATTTCAAGTCTGGATGCGTAAGGCCGGGTTCCCAACGTTCCGGAAACTCTGGGGGCGGAACTACGAAAGTGCATTAGATCGTGGAGTGTGGCAAGTTGATATTATTGATTCATTTGAGGTAAAGAGGTTTGATGGGACCAAGTCGTTCGTTGTATCTACTCTGGGTCCCTTGGGATCTAGAGGTGGATTTGCTGGAATTGCATACCTTGTTGTCGGTGGGTTGGCGGCCCTAGCGGCGTTCTTGGTGTTTGTCGTCAGAGTCAGGTGAGGTTGCCCTGCTCCTTTTATCGCTATAAATTGTCCAGCTAACGGATATGGCGCGGTAGGAAATTGGGTGACGAAAGCTATCTCTCATGGAATAACCCACCCAAGAGCGAATGATCGTCTCTTCATTGACTTTCTTGATGAATAAATGGATTGATGTACATAGACAATTTATCAGTTTCTGGTACCGGCGTTGAGTTAAGAAACCTGTACATCCAATACAACCTGTATAGCTTGACCTCAATATCTGACGCGACCACAAAACGCACTGAGGACAAGTGCCACGTGTGACCGCTTGAGTTTTCAAAACCCGGCAGTTTCTGCTAAATACACAAAACTAGACTGCGTCGCTTCTAACCTAAGACTATGCTACCTGGCAATTTCCAAAATTTCCGTGGCATTATTCCAATCTCTCCTCATCAAAATCTTCTGGTGTCTCTTCGACTACGTCCTCGCCATCATTGAAGTCGCTAATGATCGCCTCACTACTGCCCGCGCCCGCATCGCCCTCAGACTTCTCTTCCGATGAGGAGACAGCAGCTTTTTGTTCTTCATCGCCGTCCTCTGGTCGTCTGAATCGGATATGTGACTCGTAAAAGGATATCATCTGGTAACCAAAGTCAGGTTTAGTATTTCCTTGCGGTGGAGGTTGCTCCGGCATACTCACCGCCTGGGGACACTTTTTGTTTGCAACGATCGACGAGTGCATACTTCTTCTCCCGTCTTTCCATAAGATAAACACAACCAATTCGGACTCTGTGTGTCCTTGTTCGATAGTTTCGACCTCAGCGACTAAGTCTTCCCATGACTCCGCGTCCGCAATTTCTGGGTCAAGTTCGACCTCTTGGTCATAAACGCGCACTAATATAATACATTCTATTCGTTGATGTCTGCATTCGCTGTCGCGGCCAAGTGGGGCACACGGCACTTACTGTCGTCCTCATCTTCGTCTTTCGCGGGGACCAATCCCGACTCTCCGTTAAGTTCGTATTTGGGCCTCTTTCCTTTTGGATCGTCGGCCTCCGCGGTCGTCCGAAGAGGCTTCCGTTTTGTCTAAGAGAGCAGGTCAATTTCAGTATACCTTCGGGCCGCCATAAATCCCTCTCATAGAAGCCCTTACCAGCTTTGGAACAGGGTCCTCTGCCTCATTGTCATTACTAACTTTCCCAGCTTGAGCCGCAGCTTTTGCAGCGGCAATTTGCGATCGTGCAACTGTACCCGTCTTAGTCAGTCCTTGATTAGCTTGCGACTTCCAGTACTCTTGGATTAGATCGGTCGCATGGATGTTTTCCACGGGTTCCCAGGTGTTGTCTTCCTCGGGATATCCTTCCCATTTGATCCGATATTGCTCCACTCCCTGGAAAAGTTGAAAAATCAGTCTTCTTCGGCAAGAGTCTGACAGATCGGATGGACCCTGGGGGCGTACTCTAAGACACCGATAACCATCGATTCTCTCCACTTCATACGTTTCTGGTTCCTCATCGCTTTCTTCCTCCGGGGGAGAGTTTCGTTCCAAGACGGCTTTCCCTTTGGATTTCACCATTTAGCAGAGTTATCTCCTATTCGGTGGCTGTGGGACATATGGAAGACATTGGGAGATCATGGTTAGTATCGCGGACAAGATCATCCCAGGTCATTTGGTCACGATGTCTTTCGGAGGGTGGGACTCTTCGAACCTCACCGCAAAGAGTATATCCTCACATACAACGACGACGAAGACATTACATACCGTCAGCAAGTTCCCCTCCTACGTGCAATGGCCTGCCGAGAACCACACACCAGAACGAACCCTGTCCGAAAGCTGTCCGCTTCGCAGCACGACACGTGACGTAAGAGCAGGCAGCCTGTCCTCCAGAACGATCTTCCCGGACTCGCATCCACGACGTACTGCAACCATGTCCTCAATGAAACGTATCCTGATAACGGGCGCTGCAAATGGAATAGGGCGACACATGGCCTCACACTTTCTGTCCCGGGGATATTATGTGACTCTCGCCGATTCCGACTCCCAATCCCTCCAGACATTACGTGCGATCCTGGCGCATCAGGCCTCAATCCCACCAGAAACTCTCGAATCTCATGCTCTTTTCCAGTATTGCGACGTAGCCAACGAGGCATCCGTGTCGGACCTTGTCGGAAAGAGCATAGAGAAATTTAAGGGAATCGATGCGTTGATAAATAATGCTGGCATTTCGTCCCCGTGGATTGGCCAGGACCCGAACATTCCCTTTGATGCCGTCCCGGCTGAGCATTTTACACGGTTTTTGCATGTAAACTTGGTGGGTACATATCTCCTTTGTCACTACGCAGCCAAGCATCTCCGCGCATCTCGTGGTTGCATTGTCAACATTGCTTCAACGCGGGCATTGATGAGCGAGCCGAATAACGAGGGTTACGCGGCAAGTAAGGCCGGCTTATTGGGTTTAACGAGGTCATTGGCAGTTAGCTTGGGTAAGGATGGTGTAAGAGTCAACGCTGTGTCTCCAGGGTGGATTGACACGAAAGACTTGCAGACGAAGGAGGTGACGGACGTCTTGCGAGCAAACGGCAATGTGAAGGATATCCCAGCACCCCCAGAGTTGAGTGAGGAGGATCACAAACAGCACCCTGCAGGAAGAGTTGGAACCTCTGAGGATGTGGCAAAGATGGTAAGGTTTCTTGTGGAGGATTCGGAAGGATTTATTACCGGGCAGAACTTTGTAGTGGACGGTGGGATGACCATCAAAATGATCTACAAAGAGGACTAGTTGCCGATAGAGATGAATGTTTAATATTCTTGTACAAATCTTCTGTATGTAGGTCCCTGTATATATCCCCAGATTACATCTATCTAGATAAGATGATACGGATACAGCTATTGTCCTACTAGTACGTCCTGTGTAATGCCCTCATATCGAACTTAGTACCCCATGTAACACTAGCTCAATCATTGAACTTGAGCTCATCAATCTTTTCTCTTAATGCCTTCACTTCCCCAACCAGAAACTTCAGCGTTTCTTCCAACCCTTCATCTGGTGCTCGACTGTCGCTATGATCGGGTATCGATGGCTCTTCCACACTGCGCTCCTCGTTGCTCTTCTTTGCCACTTGAGACCGGTGGTAAAACTGCCGATCTTCCGCTTCAGTTTCCTCTTCCTCTTTTTCTTGGTCCTCTTCTAAATTCCAGTTTGCTGCCGTTTGATCCGGGAGGAAGTGTTCTGCCGCGGCAATGACGGCATTGATTGGGAAAGCGGCAACGATCCAAATCCATTGGTGGTATTTTAGGTATGCACGTCGGGGTAAAATAAGACGCGGTAGAGGGAGCAAGGTCACTTCGACAAGGTTGGTGGGAGGGACAAAGGGGTACTGCGTCGGGAGCAGATAGAAACCAAGCACCTTGCATGGACGTTATAATCAGCATGGGAGCTCATATGCCTTGCGCTTATGGGACATGAACGCACCTTCAGCGTAAATTGCACTACGTGTTGCTGAGTCGCTGCCTCCACGACGTTGCTGTAACTCTGGTTAAAAAATGCAATGACTATAGAATAGTCGTTAGTCTCCCGTTTGACGTTGCTGGTTACGATATATAGGTACTCACGCATGTTCAACATGATAACGGTAGCCAGAATCTGAAAGAAGACTAAAAGAGGGGCCCCTAAAACGTCGTGCATCTGTTCGGCGTCACCGAAATCCGGTGCTCTAGGGTAAGGCAACACGAGATATCAAGCATGGTACAGAAAACAGCCAATTTAAGACCGCGAACCTACTGCAAAAATGCTTTAGCGAGCATATACAGTCCCTTGAGAAAACCAGGGCTTTCGGACGGCTGAGCTCGCGCAAGACCTGCAAAGGCCTTGAACCGCAGATACTTATCATCCTCTCCCAAGAACGCTAAAGGAGAGACCCCTATCCGCATACCTGTACGAATCCAACGAGCACGAAAAAGAACATAACAAAGAATAATGCCGCATCGCGGAGCATGGAGCGAATAATGACTACCATTTCGCCAAAGTATCGGAACCTTAAGGAAGTATAAGAACGGCGTGTGTGGCCCAAAATAACTCTCGAGCCCTCTCGCAAAACGGTAACGTACCCTGCCAATACGTTTATACCTCGTGTCCACAAGAAGACTGCATTGCACGCCAGCAAATCATATGATGTGTCGTTTGGACCGGAGAGTGTCTCTTTATTACCTTGATAGTAACCAATCATGCGAAATGTGAACGCGAGAGTAAAGAGAACAATGCTGATCATATCATTGCAATTGAACTTCGGAAATCTGCCGTGTCAGGTAAATGAAGACCTTCAACGCAAAATACAGACGTACTCACAAGGGTCAAGAAATAAAACGCAGATCCTTGATTCCAAAACTGTTTCACTTCCGCGATTGCAAATGACACCACGAGAAGGTACATCAAAATCTCCATGCCATTGGGTTCGGGTGTTCGATAATTAACGACAAACGAGAATACGGCCAACAAAAAGAAGTTGAAGAGCGTTTCTGCAGCGTATTGGTACATTGGCACGCGAAGGCGGCCTTCGGGCAAGGCTGCCCATCCCATTTTGACTTGCGACGGCCACGTATAAACTTGGACGTACCCATCGTTATTGGCGCGGTCTTCATCTTGAACACCCTCTGAGAGAAAGCCAAGAGTTCACGTCTAGCATGGAATGGTGCGCGCTCAAGTGAATAGACAGTACATACGAGGTTGCGGTATTATGATTCCTCTCCAAAGATACTGGAATGGTGGTGGATCAGTCGAATAATTGTTTGAGAATGAAGAGCAAGTATTCATTTACCTCCACGCATTGTTGAACAGAAATCTCGTTGATGAACTCGGCGGCATCAGTCTCCACAGCCACTTGCAACGCTGTTAGATCAATCGAGATCAGTATGCGAAGCTAACAATGACAGGTACGAAAGACGGTCGTGACACTGGATACCAACCACTCTCCATTGAATCCAAATTTTGAAGCGAATTAAACAGCGGTGTAAGCACCTCCACAAATAGTTCATCTCTGCCATTATTGTCCCGAATAATGGCACGCACAAGTCTAATTGCCAAAACTTGACAAAAAAGCGCACGGCACCTCAACAATTCTCCTCTATGTATACTTTTGTCTGCTCGTTGCTGCAACAATCGAAAGGCAGCGAGACATCCATAGACGCATGCACGACGACTGAGTTTCCGCAAGTGTTTGATCGCGTCTTCGTCGGCGATCTGATGACTGTTGATAATACGATTGGGCTTCATGGGTTCAGCTATCCGAGTTTGGGCAAGCTTTAAGGCAAATTGCATGCAAGTTCTGGCTTGGTCGGTGTAATCTCCACGGTGAGAAGACCCCAAAAGGCGGCGACCTTCTTCTGCAGTGCAGTCCGCCATGATGGCTTACAGTTGTTGAAATTGAGCGGGCGGTCAGTATTTGGAGGGAGATTGCCCTTCCTTCTTGGGACGTCAGAAAGTGCTTTACTCCCAGAGCTTGAGGACTTTTGTTGGACTGCACTGAGTTCTCCGCAGTCAATCCGTAAATGGATGTCAAACAATTGGCCCAAATCAAGCTTTTAGGCTTCCAGCATGATGTCATCCGCGTTTGGACGGTCGGGTAATCATCGGAGCCTCGAATGAGTTCTCAGTTGCTGAATGTAAAAACTCTGATAACCTTCCAGAGCTCCAATACGTTGCCAGTTTGATAAACTCCAGCATTTCTCATATGGAACTGTCCGGCAGTTAACTGAAAATAAGCAAAATACTGTCATATAGTCACAGCATATTCAACGATATTTTTTATTTTCGAAAACTTGCAATTAAAACTATGGTGTGAAATACACCGTCTCTGCCTGTACCTTCTCCTACTTACAAGTCATCTTACTTAATTCTAGCTACATGCTACCTAATATATCCTACTCTAACATCAATTCACCAACACATTCGTACTATCCTGTTTGCGATCCCTATCCTCTAGAACTGCTTTACTTCCGCATTTCCGCATCATGCTCGGTGTAAAGACAGTTGACCGAGTCGAAGTAATGTAATCGAACAGAAGGTTTGTGCGTGTTCTAGCGGATGTAAGGTTCGAAATGCGCTGATGTCTGACAACATTGTCGGAATTTGTGCTTTGGGACATCCATTTCTTTGTATCTTGGGGTGTTGAGGGTTTGGCTACCCGTCGTTCACGAAGATGGGCTTTGACAAGGGGGTAGGCATCCTTGTACCTGTTATGTTGAGAACTGGATCAGTGAGCAGATCTGGTGCACTCGGCTGAATGATTGTCCTACTTGCCACATGTGCGGTATAACATGATCCCAGGGCGTATGAGAATACCTCGTCGGTCCAACCAAAGTGCAGCTTCGCGCATCCATCAAGGCGAGTTTTAATACCCCTAACGCACTCTCATCATCTTTGCATACTCGCAACCGGTCGTGGCTGCGCAACTTGAGAGTGGTCGAAAGTTCTTTGCGTGTAGTGTCCAGATAGGCGGCGAAAGCCGAATGGTGCTTTTGAGCAGGGTTCTGAGTAACTTAATCAGCAATTCAGTATGCTAATGCAGATTCAATGAGAGTCGTACTTGGAGTTTTCGTTTCCAGACTTCAGCTACAGTAGGATCCGGCGTGCTATGATTGGAGGATGTGATAGACGGGCGCTGCGTCGTGACCGATGTGACGCTGTCAATCGGTAGTGTCTGGAAATCAATGTGTTTGGTCAGTTGGTACGATCGAGTCATTGAACGACAACAGTCGTCATGACATGCTCATGAAGGTATTATTTACCGCAGCTGTATCGTGATCAAAGAAGTTCTTGTCCGCTTCAATGTCTAGTTGGTTTTTCCGGACAGTACTGCCTAGTTTTGTCAGTTCCTTAAATGTCATATTGAACTGATCGCCCACATCCTGGAAAGTATAAACAATGAGGTTGTTAATTTAATACGTCAACCCGATTAAAGTCTTTACGCACCTCATCGATCCCTTCTGGCTTTCCAAAACAATATTCATCCTCATTCATCGCGTTGCCAAGCTCAGGTAAATGCTTCTGTCTCCAGAGCGCATTGGCCTGCATCCAATTTTGGGCATCCTGGAAGGAGGCACTTCTAGCCAAGAGGGATGGAAAACTTCCAGCGGAATCTTTGACCATCTGCAGATTAGCTGAAGGCGAACCGCTCTTATCTTCGTTTTCCTCGTCTTCTGATACAAATACGGACGTTGCGGAAAGAGCTTGACTAAGGGGTGGCAATACATGTCGCGGGGTCGTCAGATTCACTGCTCCGCTTTGTGCGGTTCTTGCTGGCCGACTTTCGGGGGCATATGAGGTTCGTAGGCCTTTAATAGGTTGGGAGGAGGCTGGGTTGCGGCTGATATTCTTGATGACGTTCCAGTTGATACCGTTTGTACTGGCCATGGCGAGACGGCATGCGGCTTCTGAGGAGGCATTGGGAAAAGGAGAATCAACCGTGAAATTCAGCAAACTGGCGCGGCGTGTCACCAGGAAGTACCTTCATACGCTTTGGCCCGCTCCTCAGCGCGATGTGCCTTGTCTCGAAATGCGAGCACGTAGCGGGAACTCGGATTATTCTGGGCGAATGGAGTTAACCCTGGGACAAATTGATTCAAAAGTCCTAGGCAATTACCTTTAGATGAATCTTGGTCGTGGTGGACTCCCGAATTTCCGAGAAAGGGAATGTATTTTTCTCTATGCTTTCACCATTAAATCCGCACTATAAGGTGATAGTGAACAGACCTTACTCGTGAAATTGGGTTTCCTTGGGGCGCCAGCCTTGCGCTTCTCCTTCCCATCGTCCTCTCCGCCTTTCGTAACTTCCACGGTAGGCGCCAACCGGGCTAAAATCGACGGACGTGGCAATTTGGCTGCTTCGGCCAAGGGAGGTAACCTACGTGAAGGAATCCAAATAGAAATGATAGTTTGGAATATAATTGCCGGACACTGGCATCTACCATTTGGATCTCATCAATCTCTTGACCTCATTGCTATGCACAATCGTGGGATCTACAGGTATTTCCCGACCTGCTGCACAGATACCTGCTACAATGGCGGGAGCCTCGGTCGGGAGGACTATGAAAAGGCATGAGTAAGTGACCTAATTATGGGTTGCAACTGCGTCAGTTACATGCCCCGTTCCTTTATGTGAGACATCTATGGTCGACGTGTGTACACCGGCGACATGAAGACGAGGAATTGAGGAATAGTTGAAATGGTGCAGAGGGTCAGGGCGACATGTGCTTCTTTCACGGCGCTATTGAGGTTTAGAACATCCACAATGAGGATCACATTTTGGGGTCAATTGTTCAAAAGCAATGACTGGACTTGCAACAACGGTGATCTATACCCGCATTCTCGCATCATCAATGCAGTAATTGGAGCGGCGGGAGTAGTGAGTTAGAATTCGCAGCCATAAGCATGAGGTTCCCTGGATTGTCCTAAGACAAATACAAACGAGGACTTACTCCTCAATGTCTCTTTCGTGATGATACCTTGTTCTTCGCCAATCTGATGTCACCCCTAGGACGTATCTCTATCCTCTTCCTTCCGCTTCTCATTATTTTCCACATCCGTCCAGTCAACCCCGTATCCATTCCTGCGTCTAGACCATACTATCAGCCCTCAACATGCAACGGATTTGCTGAGCTTTGTCATAAACGATACGACGAGGTCTGCTTTGGGGTAACCCACAACGCATTTGCAGTTGCGCCGTTGGTGGATGCGACGGCAAACATAATGAAGAGTGCTGTGAATCAGGATCCTGGGTACATCCTGGATTATCAACTAGAAGACGGGTATCGGGGTTTCAAGGTGGCAGTTTGGCAAAACAAGACTGGCGCGGTGCATTTATGTCATGGTAGGTGGTTCCTGGCACCAGCAAGACAAGTTCAGAAGGATTGAGACAGCAATCTTTCGTAGGAAAGTGCGAAAACTCTTTCATCTCCTACGATGCCGGACCCTTTGTCACCTTCCTTACCAGTATCCGACGATTTCTGGATTCTAATCGAAACGAAATTGTGACGGTATTCTTGGAAAATGTTGCGAACCTAGACGCAAATACCATGGCATCGCAATTCGATGCGGCCCATTTGACACCATATGTCTATGTTCCGCCTGATGAGAGTCCAATTCGATGGTATACCTTGCAAGACATGATTGTGGCAAACACTCGACTGGTCGTTTTCATGGATAAGCACTGTGATCTCACACAACAGCCATGGTAAGTCAGTGTCGATATCGGCAAGCACACTCGAACTGATGAATGGTCTCCCCTACCAGGCTACTCCGACAGTCAATGTACGTTACCCAAAACAATTATAGAAATTATTTTCCCGAACCACAATTCTTCAATTGCGAACCCTATCCTAATCACCGCAGCGACCGCCGTTCATTAACCCTTCTCAACCATCAGCTCAACATCCTCATAGCGGAAGGATCGAATGGCAGGGACGATATTTACAAACCTGACTACTATGACCGCGTCACAACAAATTCACTCAATTCTATATTCACCCATATATCAACCTGTACAGACAAGAATGTCCAGGTCACCTTTGTAAGT
Source organism: Spizellomyces sp. 'palustris' (assembly GCA_006535965.1). NCBI lineage: Eukaryota > Fungi > Chytridiomycota > Chytridiomycetes > Spizellomycetales > Spizellomycetaceae > Spizellomyces > Spizellomyces sp. 'palustris'. Next base: position 57,444 of record QEAR01000004.1, on the reverse strand, counting down.
GTTGACTGGGGCGCATCGGGACAGACAATCGCAGCCATCGATGCCTATAACGGGGTATCGAGACCAGGTAAAGCGCGATCCTACGATGCTGTCATTCATGAAGCAAGTCGGAATCTTTCGTCCATTATGGAACAAGCCATGCGCTCTGCGCACCGGTACGTGGAAAAAGATTCGTTGATGATCGGTATCGATACGCTACTTAAAACATTGGGCGTCGTACTTGGTATGGGAGTCTGGGGGGCCATTACGATCCTCATGGCTTTTGGGAGGTGGTGGTAAAACATTTAATACTTGACATTCCTAATGATAGTTAAACCTGCGAGCCGTATGTACCTAAGCAACTGTGGATCAATTCATAGGGTTGGCAAACTGCTGGACATTACCATAGGTAGTATAAGGAAAAGGGGTAAGGGGAAACTGACAAAGATACACCTTAAAGTCGCTGGCGCAATGTGTCGTCGTCTCCATACTTGCCAAGAGTGACCCATATCGCGTCACATCAATATATTTTTGACTTTTGGATAGATGTCAAGCAGAAGAAAATCTCTACCGCTGTCCAAATCTGTTCAAATATATGTATCATTCTTTCACAGCACAAGTTTATTCGCCTTACAAGTAAAGGCCCTCAGGTGTACCCTCGTTCTTCCTGTACAAAACCTTCTCCTTTGCTTTCCTGAAATCATCCACTACCACCTTCATACGACGCTCGCGTAGTGCCAAGAGACCAGCTTCGGTACAGATAGCCTGCAAAATGCCAACGGTAAACATAACAGCACTTATTGTATATATAACAGACATATGCGTACCTTGATATCGGCCCCCGAAAGGTCATCTTTGGCCATTACAAACTCTTCCAAATCGACATCAGCACCGAGTGTCATTCTTCCAGTATGGATGCCAAAGATGCGACGTTTGGTTTTCACATCAGGAAGGGGGAACTCAATTTTACGGTCAATTCGGCCGGGGCGAATCAAGGCGGGGTCAAGGGATTCGATACGGTTGGTGGCCATGATTACCTGAATCGTGCATCTCATTAGAACTTGCTGTTTGACTGAGCGCCCAGCGGAACTCTTACCTTCACATCACCACGAGAATCAAATCCGTCAAGTTGGTTCAAAAGCTCCAACATGGTCCGTTGAATTTCCCTCTCACCACCAGATGTAGATTCATATCTACAAATTCATGCACCAGGTTAAGTTATTGATTCTCAGAGCCCCCGCCAAGTTTGATGTATACCGTTTCGTTCCAACCGCATCAATTTCATCAATGAAAACGATCGAAGGAGCGTGTTCCTCAGCAACGCGGAAAAGCTCACGAACCAATTTTGGTCCGTCGCCGAGGTACTTTTGAATCAACTCTGATCCGACGATACGCAGGAAAGTAGCAGATGTTTGATTTGCAACAGCTTTGGCGAGCAGCGTTTTGCCTATACAACGCAGGTTATCAACACGTTGCATTATTGCTTGAGCTAATTTGCGCAGGTAGCGTACCAGTTCCGGGACTTCCATAGAGAATAACACCCTTCGGTGGTTTAATACCCATCTCTTCATACAATTCCGGATGTGTCAGAGGCAATTCTACAGCTTCCTTGATTTCCTGGATCTGCTGGTCTAGACCGCCAACATCGGCGTATGATTCGGTGGGCGCCTTCTCGACCTTCATCACGCTCACAGCTGGGTCGGTATCATCAGCAAGAACACCCACAACAGAGAGCCCCTTATGGTGCATCAATATAGAGCACCCAGGCTCAAGAACATCCTTATCGACAAAAGACATGATGCTGACGTAGTATTCTGGGCCAGTTGATGCAGACACGATCGCATGGTCATCGTCAATAATTTCTTCGAGCGTGCCGACGTGCATTGGGCTTCCTCGGAGACTATCTACTCGGGAGCGTTCCTCCTGGAGATATGAAGTTAAATTGCAGGGTCCGGAAAATGAATTTCATAGGCGCAGCCATACCTGTGCCTTGTCTTCCTGAGGCTTCAGCTGTTCTTGATTTATAACAAATTCCTCCTGCATCAATAGATAATCCTTGATGCGCTCCATCTTCAAAAGCTTCAGTTTACAACGCGTGGTTGGGAAAACTGCCCGAAACAGACGAGTTAGGATCGCAATCGTTATTATGATGGCAAACGAGACGACGCTCCACCATGCGGAAAGCTCTTTTATGTTCTTCCCTGAGCAGAGACGTTCTTTGAAACTAACCTGGAGGCAGTTTGTGGGCCGCGTCAGGTCCCTTTCTCTTTTTCTTGCCCACCCTCGTCGGAATCGGGGGCTCCCACTTCTTCTTCTCCTTTTGCTTATCCTTGTCGGCATCCTTTCCTTTATCCCCGCCGGGAGGACCGCCAGGCAGACCCGACTGGTTTTGACCCTAAACAGCGAGCAAATGAGGACGCGTCATCAAGCATAAAAGCTTGGGCGAGGACGCGGCATTTTGATTAGAGCAGACTCGCATACCATTGTGTGCGCTTACAAGTGACTGGGCGTCAAGTTGATAGGTTGTCGATGAGGAGGGAAAAGTGAAAATTGTTGTTACGTTGACGTAGGTGAGATCGGCGGAGCTGCAATGAAAGATGGTTGATTTGCTCGCTCAATCGTTGAATCCATTAGATGATGTGGGTTCGCAGTTACTAAGCCTCCTGGTGATATTTGACTTATCACCTTGTTTACGTCAGCGATCTGGTTGCTTTATGAAGGACCTTTTGTTTTGAATCCTTCCATCGAGGCCTACTTTCACTTGAGAGGATACATACATCTCTTTGAGCATGAACACTTTTGCTGTCCAAATACGTCAAGTGCACATTTCCTCCGTCGTTTCCCCTCGCAGGAGCTTTCCAACTTTATGCATCGCAGCAGTGGCAAGCTCATCAGCAAGCATAAAGTCCTTGGTCTACGTGTCAAGTACTTCATGCATCTTCGTCGCTATTGCCTTGTCAAGTTTATCCTTTACGCCATATTAGCCATGTGTGTGGTCTATCGCTGGAAGGCAGTGTAAGTGTTCCCAAGTGGCTTATGCATATGCATACAACTCATATAACCATAAAAGTCAGAATTTCTGTCCGGTGGGACTCTCCTCCAAACCCATTTTTGACAGAGCAAAAGTAGGTGGCACAGTCATTGAATAGCATGGCACAGCAACGATCAACGAGGGCCGCACCCATGCTCTCCGTCCTTCTTCAGCCAACGGGGATCTCACAAAGGGGGCAACGGTGTTGGGCGAATCTGGACATTGGACAAGAAAGGAACCCTTGCTGTTATCCGGCATCCTTTGGTATTGCAAGTGCTAGTCCATTGGGGCTCGTCGTGTTCACAAAGCAGTGTCAAAACCGCCAGTCCTCTGGTTTTGTGGTTCCCGAGAATTGGTTCAAGCGCCAACCTAGCTCCAAAACAACCGTTTCTCTCAAACTCCAAGTTCTTTAGCCGGTCCGTGTGCTGTTGCAAGCATTGCGTCAGTTATCCTACCGTTCGGCTATCCTCCGTTTTTCAATACGCCCTAGTCGTATACCATGTCTGCCTCAACTGCATTGACGACATGGCGTTTCCCTCCACGTCCAGGAGTTGGAGCGTCTGGGAGAAACATCCAAGTGCGAGCAAACTTTTTCCCTGTCATGACCCTTCCCGGGCAGAATATCCACCACTACGATGTCAACATTACTCCCGACGTCCCGCCAGCAAAGAACAGGAGAATTTATCAGTTGTGGGAGGACGAACAGTTATTAAGCGGGGCGTTGAATGGTATCAGACCAGTTTTTGATGGAAGAAAGAATGTTTTTGCGGCTAGAGCGCTACCGATTGCTCAGGGGGAAGTGGCGTTTAACATTGATTATTTTGACGACGACGACAGTAAAAAGTAAGTACTGCACTGACCGATGTTGCATTACACCTCTTGGAGACTTGCGACGTTCTTCCCTTGCATGACACTGCGAATGCCGATTGATTCGACTATTGCTGACTGGTGTCATTTTAGGCGCGGGCCGAAAAAGTTCACATTGATCATCAAAAAGGTTGGCGAAATAAATATGCAGAGATTGTCAGCCTTCCTCGACGGGCGACTAGCTGACACGCCAAATGACGCCATCATGGCTCTTGATATCCTCCTCCGTCACCGGCCTTCCCTTACTTACACCACCATTGGACGGTGCTTCTATACGCCGGACTCTGCTGCAAGTATTGCCAATGGTGCCCAGTTGTGGCAAGGGTTCCATCAAAGCATCCGGCCAACCCGGGGGCAAATGCTAATTAATTTGGATGTATCTGCAACGGCCTTTTATCAGCCTGGTAAGTACTCAACTAGATGTTTCAATGAAAAGAGATGAGCTGACATTCTTTTTCCAAAGGCCCTGTTATTGAGATGGTCGCCAAGATCCTTGGTAGACATAGCGGCGCGGATTTACGTGCACCGCTGAGTGATCGGGACAGACTCAAGGTGGAAAAGGTGCTGAAAGGACTGAAGATTGTCGTCACCCATCGTGGACAGATCCGCCGAAAATTCCGAATTACAAAGATCACATCCACCCCCGCTAACCGTACAATGTTCTCCCTGGAGAGCACTGGCCTCGAAAACTCGGTTGCTGGATATTTCCAAGCCAAGTACAATCACCAGCTGTACTTTCCTCACCTCCCCTGCCTTGTTGTTGGTGACCCAGCACGACAGGTATATTTACCAATGGAGGTCTGCGACATTGTGCCCGGTCAAAGACATTTGAGGAAATTGAATGAGCGCCAGGTTCGCATACTTTGCTCATGACATTGTTGGCTCAGTGCTTACCGCTACCCACGTGCAGACGGCGGAAATGATCAAGTTCACTTGTCAGCCACCTCACGTTCGATCCAATAAGATTTCAGCCGGTATTACCATTCTTCAACAAAGAGATAATGACTATCTCCGCGAGTTTGGTGTGCAGATTGGTCATGAAATGACCATTGTCAATGCTCGTGTACTCCCCGCTCCAGCTATCTCTTACCACCCAGCTTCAAAAGAGCCCATCATTACTCCTCGGGAGGGGGCTTGGAACCTTCGCGATAAGATGGTTGCTCAAGGAGTTACTGTTCGATCCTGGTCTGTGATCGCATTCGGTCAGGAAACCGATTACCCTGTCGCTGCCATTCAAAAGTTTGTCACACTTCTCGTGCAAACCTGCGAGGAGTGTGGGGTGTTCATTCAGAATCGCCAACCCCCAATTTCCTACGCGAACCCCCTGGGCAATGTGGAGAAGACTCTGATTGATGCGTACATGTTGGCTGGAAACTCCTTCCAGGAGCGTCCTCAGATGGTTTTGTGCGTCTTACCCAACACGGGTGTGCCACTTTACGCTGAGATTAAACGGGTGTCTGACACCATTGTTGGAGTCGCCACACAGTGTATACAGGCTAAGCACATGTTTGCGGCCAAAAGGCAATACTGCGCGAATGTATGTTTGAAGATGAATGTTAAGCTGGGTGGTATGAACAGTTACTTGTCAAATACTCAGCTACCGTTTGTGAGTGAGCGGCCGACCATTATACTTGGAGCAGATGTTACGGTGAGTATTGTATTATTCTAGCCTTGAACATCATGTTCTAAATATTTTTCTTTAGCATCCGGCCCCTGGCTCTGCCTCCAACCAATCGATTGCGGCCCTTGTTGGATCTATGGATGCACAATGCTCACGGTTTTCCGCAGCGATTCGCGTCCAGAAAGGACGTCAAGAAGTCATCCAGGACCTCTCAGGCATGTTGATTGAGCTCCTCAAAACCTTTTACCAGACCTGCGGAGCCAAGCCAGAGCGTATTGTCTTTTACCGGGATGGTGTATCTGAAGGACAGTTTGCTGAAGTGTTGCGATGCGAGGTGGAGGCTATCCGAAGGGCCTGTGTGTCTCTCGAACCGACATACAGACCGACTGTGACCTTTGTCGTTGTTCAAAAACGTCATCATGCAAGATTTTTCCCGATTCGAAAGGAGGACTCGGACAGGAGTGGAAACGTCTTGCCGGGAACAGTGGTTGAAACGGGTGTGACGCATCCATCCGAATTTGATTTCTACCTCTGCTCGCATCCGGGTCTCCAAGGGACGTCAAAACCCACGCACTACCACGTCCTGCATGATGAGAACCGATTTTCCCCCGACGCGCTCCAAGAGCTTACTTACCGCCTCTGTTATCTGTACTGCCGTGCCACGCGAAGTGTTTCCGTATGTCCACCGGCTTATTACGCTCATTTGGTTGCTGCTCGAGCGCGATTCCACGCGACTGGCGAGGGATGGAGCGAGAGTTCGAGTGAAGGAAGTGTGTCAAGCAACGGGAGCGCCCAGACTGTACCGAATGTGGCAGCTGTCCCTCTTGGTGGTATGATTGGTGTGCCGAATGGTAATGGGATTTCTGCGGTGGCGCCGGCGGCGGCGGCGGCGGCGGTTGGTAAAAAGTGTGGTGTGAAGGAGGGTGCGGTGCGAATGATGAATTACGGCGTTGTGAAAGAGGAGTTGACCAAGGTTATGTATTTCATGTGAGAGTGGTTGCCTTTTGCGATGCCACGTGGTGGAGATTGTGTGGGCCTACTACCTCTTGTTTGACGGCGTAGGGATGTAGGCGTAGAAGGATTTGGACAAAGGATAAAAGTGTCGCTTTGAGACAAAAGAGGGGTAGTTTGGTTGTCATCTTGTTTGTCTTTGTCTTTGGAGGGATGTTTTTTGTTTTGTAGCGATACTTTTTATATGTTGTCATCTAGTATTTTTTTTTTCTATCTTGCATCCTGTGCCCTTTTCTTTTGCGTTGTGTGGCTTTTTTTTTAGTTTTGTTTAATATTCTTGCTATCTGGTTTCTTTTTAAATTTGTGAGTGACGTGGGATTGGGTCCGGATATTTTTGTTTTTATGCGTCGTTGCTTTTTGCCATGCATTTGGTAGCAGGTAGTTAGGTACACGGAAAAGACCATCCATCCTTTATATGCGATCCAAGAGGGATGTCATGGGTAGATACGCAAAAGACAATAGCACAAACAGAGATCCATGGAAGGTCCATATGTTCTGTTTTATATTTTCCAAGCGCAACATGTTTCATCCTAACCGAATCACAGATTTCTGGTCCGCACGCACCGGTTCACGTACCATGGAACAGAGCATAGAGCGTGCGTATGGGGTACCAGAAAGGCCATGATCAGCGAAAGCAAGTGAGAGTTTGTGTCTACAAAGTCGTATGGAGTGAGTAAAGGCATCAGGGGAGGGAATGACCAAGTATTGGGTTGCTAACCTGGGGTCTTTGAAGAGGTCTTGGGATGTGTATCCAGTGATGTTACATAAAGGTTTCTACAAAGTAAAAGGAAAAAGCGGTAGGTATAAGAAAAGGAAATGAATGGGTAAAGTACTTTGAAAAGAAAAAAAAAACATTTACAGTTTTCTCAGCCTTCAAAAAATGGGTCCACGCTTCCGTATTCCCCCAAATCCGTGTCCAATCGCTTTGAGCTTGAACTGCCACTGTTGCGCGGAGAGCGTCCAGGCGGGTTTGGAGGGCTAGAGCGTTTAAATGGGTTTGATGAGTTTGGTGGGCTTTTGTGAGTTGTTTTTGGGTTTGGAGGGTTTGGCGGTGGTGTGTGCGGGTTTGGTTGTACTTTTATAAAATTGTGAGTTTAAATGGTTGGGGATTTGTTGGGATATGGTGGTGGTTTGCTTACTTTGATGCGATTTACGGTTTCGATGGCATAAGCTTCTTGGAGGTCCAGTGAGGTTTGGATCTGGGAGAGGATGTGTTGTTGTTTATTTGTGTGATAGGTTTTGAGCATGGATTGGGTTTTTTGCCGGTTTTGACGGGCTTGTTCCTAAATAACCAATTTGATTGTTTACTTTTCTCAAAATACGGGAAATAATGAATTGCTTTTTCTTTTGCATCTTGGTACCTCCAGTAAAAGTCGTTGTCCCTCTTGCTCCCGCTGCCGTATCTCCTCACCACGCATCTCTTGTCGAATTTGCTCCATTTTCTGTTCCCGCCATTTACTCACTCGAGCATGGAGATCCTCTAACCGCTGGATACGGTCCTGGGTTTCCTGTTCGGCGGTGAGTGCCCGATGGTGGTCTATGGTTGCTTGGGTGTAGAGGGTTAATGTATCGGTAATGTGTTGGGTGAGTGTAGTTGGGAGGGTTGTTTTTAGGGATTTCAGTGTGGAGGGTGTGTGGAGGGTTTGGTGGATATGGAGGGCGTGGGACTGGGTGACATGTAAGGAAAGATTGTCCAAAACAAACAAAAGGATGGGAGATGAGCAAACGTACTTGAATAAGACTGCGATCGAGATGGGGTAATTCAATGTTACAGCGGTCCAAGCAAAGTGTCCAGCGATTAGGATGTGGAGTCGCCATATACTCTTGAACAATTTTACGAATCCGGAGACGGTCGGAGGGGTCCAAGTGGACCAAGTGGTCTGTTCCGGCCGCATCTCGCAGGACCTGAAGACGAGTATGATATGCGTCAAGTAACCTAGTTCCAAAGAGGCGTGAGATAAGCGTGCTGTGAAAATTAACAAGGTTTTCGGGTTTACTTTACTCTTTATAGAGGGTACGTTGTTGTTCTTGTATGCCGAGGTCTATGCAGGGAATCTCCAAGAAGGGTGCAATGTGTCCGTCGTACTGGGTCCATGGGTTTAGGATGAGATCATCGGGATCTTCGTACGGGGATTTGGTCGTATCGGGGGTATCGAGAGTGGATAGCTGAGCTATGAGCTGTACAAAATAGTGCGTATGACTATAGGGCCGGGTATAGAAACAAAAAAAAAAACCGGTTAGCGTACCTCTTGTCGACGCTGCTCCAATTCCTGTTGGGCACACTTTAACATCTCCACGCACTCTTTTCGGCGTACAGGGTCCTTGACAGATTTGAGACACTTTATAGTCGTCATGACGGGTGTTGAAAGACCTTTGCAACACAAATGTTAGAAAGAGACTTCGTACACTACAAAATCTATGACGACGTTTACTTTTAAACCATTTTTCTCGCTCGGTGTCAAGGTCCTGGATTGTATCTATTATTTCTGTAATGGTGTGCAGGGACTCGTGTGGGCCGCAAAGGGAAAGAAAGGTTCGTAATGCATCATGAGCGGATCGTTCGAGGGCCGTTCTAAATGTATGTTGCGTAGTGAGAAGCAATGTGCAGTTGGATGGTGGGGGTTGGTTTTTTTTTATACCGGTTTGTTTCTAGTCGTTCGTACTCTGATTCCCAGATACGGCGATGCTGACGGAGAGCATGGGACGTTTGGTTTTGTTTGATAATGCGGGTGAGGGATTTGATCTGGGGTGTTGGTTTTTATTTATGTTAGATCTGGAAAATACTTTTTCAAAATTGACGTACGCAGTTACCTTGCTTCCAATCTTGGTGTTTTGCTTGTACACCTCTAATCGGGATCGCAAGGTGTCGGGTGTGGTGGGGCAAGTCAAGACGTGTCGTTTGGTGAGGAAGGAATCCGTTTTGGAGTCTGCAGGTGTGGTATTTTTTATAGTTCTTTTTTGTATCTGGTTGGGATGACGCTATGGAGTGTGTAATGTGAGAAAGGGTTCGTACCTGCAGAGTACTGTTTTGCAGGCATGACGTTGGAGAAAAGTGTTGATGATTTGGTCAAACTTGTTTGATCTTTGATAAAGGCGAGATGTTAAAGATACATGGCGGGGTACTAGTAACCCGGTATCGAAAATCGTAAAGAGAAGAATGTGGAGGTTTACCTGCATGATGCTACGGTTTTTGCACAGACAGCTGCATGAAAAAACGATAGCGTTTATAAACAAGGATCTGAACGAAAGGCCTCAAAACGCGCTGACGTAACAGGATTGGAACCTGGTTTTAAATATTTTTGGTTCAGCGACTCCTCAACAGTCCTTCCTTAGTCTTTATTTTGCGTTTTCATTCTCCTCATTTACAAGCATGCCACCCAAACCCTCGAGCAGTTCCCATCCAAACGACACCACAAAACCCAAAGCCAAACCCAAAAAACATCCCAACCCCCTCGCAAGAAAATACGGACACCACCTCACACCCAAAACATCCGAATCCCTTTCCACCCTCCGAAAACACATTCGAGATGCCCAGCGGTTATTGAAGCGGGATTCTCTACCGGCGACGCAACAGCAGGAATTAGAACGTAAAATCAAGGCATTAAAAATCCAGATTGAGGAACGTGCGCGTGCGAGTCGGGAAGAGAAATTGTGGAGCAAGTACAAGTATATTCGGTTTGTGGGTACGTGAACATGTAAAACAAAACACACATATGAAAACATATGAAAGTTCACACAAGAGGATCTATTTCCAACCATGGTTTTTGTTGTTTGGTCTTTTACAGAACAGAAAAAGTGTACTCGAAAACTCAAGGCCCTACGTACGCAATTATCCACGCAGGACACCAAGGACACGACGGCGCTGCATGAAGCCGAGACGAACCTTGCGTATACGCTACACTATCCGGTGGATTTAAAGTACATTTCCTTGTTCCCCAAAGAGGGAATGCAGGATCCTGTGACTGATGCGCGGCGCAAGAAGATTTGGGAGGTTGTATCGGGGAGGGTGCGGAATGAGGGTTTTGGAAAGGGGGAGGTGCTACGAGCGCGAGATGTGTTTGGTGGGAGTGTAAAAGAGGAGGAGGAGGCGGCGGAGGAACCAGAAAAGGAGGAGGAAGAAGACGACTTTTTCCTTGAATCAGGGGGAATCGAATAGTTGTATCCTCCGACTAGTCTGTGTTTTTATTTTTTTTCAAAACCGATTCTGCGCCTTCCACCACTCGAAATACCCTGCAACAAACTCTTCCTGTCGAACCGTTTCAATCGCCTTTCGACTTCTTCTGGCTCGTACGTACGTAATTGCACGTAATGGTGTCCGAATGTATGCATTCCGGAGAAGGTAACAGCATGCCAAGACTCCCGCGCGACCTACACCTTTTAATAATGTTTCAATAAACATTCCCGTATCATAACGTTGCTTTTTCGGTTTTAAATGTTTGTTTTTGTTTTTACCTCCCCGACAGTGACATAGTACCCTCGCACCACGCCGAATCTCTTCAGACACTCTCTCCAAAACCAGATCCATTTCCTCAAAACTTGATGGAACAGATCCCTCCAGCATGGGAAGTCTACTTGCACCCGCACAATGAGTTCTTCTGTTAAATTCTAAAATAGGAAAAGAAACGTTAAAACATACCGTAGAATGGATATCCCAAATGAGTGGGCAGTGGCTGCATAGAGTGCCCATGGAGCGCCCAGGTAGGATAATTCTGCATCATTGAGACAGCTATTGAAAATGAGGACTAATGTAGTGGAAAAATTGGATAAAGGGGGACGTTTACCATACGATCATTTGGATACGAAAGGATACAAGTCGCGCGAAATCGGTTGGTAGATCCCTATTTATCATGGCTATTCGAAGAAACGTCAATACACATACACACACATAATCAAAGATGTGTATTTAATTTTACCACGTCCATGCAAAGGCCCATTCAACCGAACTTTTTTACCAGGACACGAACTCAAAAAGAGTCCACCCCCATCTTGCAGTTCATTGCATTTCGCGAGATGGTCCAAGAGGTCTTCGGGGGGTGTAAGGGGTGTAGGTGGGAGAAGGGGCGTGAGGTTGAGTGGATGTGTAAAGGATGTCCGCGGGAGAGATGTCATTTTTGTTGTTGATGGGGTTTTTGAAAGTTGGTTTTTGGGTTTTTGGTGGGTTGGCTGACTCAGCTGTGTCATGTGATGTTGCAAGGGTGTCTGAAAGTCGAGGCATTTGCAACATTCCGTTGTCAAAAAGTAGAGCATCTTTTTGAACGTTTTCGGAACAAACACGCACACATTTATGCAAACAAGCGAGCTCTCATCCTCCATTTCCCTCCTCCTCCTCACAACTCCTCTCTTCCCCTTTTTCGTCATCTCGGTCACAATCTCCGCCTACATTTTCACCCTCAGCATCCCCCTCCTCGTCCTATACGCCTCCCTCACAATCCTAAAAGGAACCCTCAAAGCCATCTACCGCAAAAACATCCTCCCATTCCTATACCGATTGGCGGGGTGGGATATCCCTATTCAGCCTAGTGTAGTTGAACCTGTTTTCGTGGGTGTCAAGAGTCCTGTGACGTTTTTGCCGTTGCCTCCGAGGTATTTGGATCGGGGGAGGTGGAATGGGGCTGCGAGGTGGATGGTTAGGAGTGAGGTGAAGGAGGGGGGGAGTAGGAGACGGCGGAGGTTGTCGGATCCGGGGATGGAGAGGAGGGAGAGTTGTGAGAGGGAGGTTGGGGAGTGGAATTAGGGAATGTTGTGGTTTTGGTGTTTTATTTTTTGGGGGTTGTTGTGGTGTTGTTGTGGTGTGGTTTCTGTTACTTTGAGAAAGCATGTCGGGATTTCATTGTGGTCTTGTGGGGTTCGGATGCGTAGGTTTATATAGAGGTTTGCTGTTTTGGGATTAGGCAAAATGCGACTACACAACCTACATTCATTCGATACCATCCCGTTTTTGAAAGAAACTGAATCCTTGTTTCCAAGATTGTTAGCAGTAACTGTTGCATAACGGCCCAACTGACTAGATATGAACACTTTTGTATTCCAAAATACTTGGCACTTTCTCAGTCAATGTATCGTGTGTTATATGATGGAGCAGACTAGCATGTTTTTCAAAACATTGGCAAAAAAAAAGAATGTGGATGAGAGGGTATTTTTGTATTGCATTTTTCTTTTTTTTTGTTTTGACGATATTTACAAAACATCCAGAAGAGAAAGTGTTCAAGGTGTCGGAAAACTCTGATGGTATTTTTTCTCATGTCCCCTATGGTCCATCCCATCCTTTTCTCTCCATACACGGCTCAACCCAACAAAGACACAAACCACAAACTGCTCAAACAAAAAACAAACAATACAATATATACTCCATCAAACAAATTCACCAACTCGCACCCCTCTCTTCCTCCACTCCCTCAAACTCCTCCGATACGTAAAACAATCATCATCCGTCATACACCGGACATCAACCCGTTGTTCATTCGGATAAAAAATCTCATTAACAAAACACCAGCCTTGTCCATCGTGCTCATACGAGTTGACATGAGAACACCCTAATAAACAATCGTGATCGTCTAAACAGAATTTATGTGGTGAAAACCGGTTTTTGTTGAAATTGGGGGTGCGTTTCCAGCAGTAGCCAATGTAGCAGCCGCAATAGTTTTGTGTGCATTTTATTGGGGGGGTTTCCGAGGTTTTGTATGTTGGTGTTGGGGTGGGGTTTGTGAATGCTTGGGGGAGAACGAGGACGAGGACGATAAGGAGGAGAATGGGTAGGTTGGGATACATTGGGTTGTGATGTGATGAACAGAGTTTGAACAAGGAAAACTGAAAAAGACGGGAACATGGACGGAGGACTGGAGGGGGGCTGAGTAGCGTGGCGAGGTTGCTGATTATGTCATGCAGGGATCGTTTAGCGGGGGCGAATACCCCAGAGGTCAGTCCAAGGTAGCGGTTTTGTAAAATATCGGACAATATCACACTTTTATTACGAGTGCTACGCTCGCAGAATTCTATGATAATTATATACAAGAACGGGCACTTTTTGATCAAAAACATCTGAACGCCTGGGAGATTTCGCAGCAGCTTTGCATCGAAGTGGGCGGATTGCTGCAAAATCTTCCCTTCATGACGCCAGGAGTTTTCTTTTCACGAATTGATCGACAGCACCCGTCGGTGAGAAATGAAAGAATCTCAAGACTATCCTTCCTGTCCACACAGGCGCAGTCGGCAGCATTCGCGATTGTAGCGGCAAGCGCAAAGACTATAACTGCAAGGAGTTTGACCATGGTGGTTGGATGAAGTAGTTTGTTTGGCCTGATTTGAAAATGTTGAAAGACGATAAACGTCCTGTGAGCTGATCTTTCATACTGCATTATGCTACGTCTCCCGATATTCCGATCCCTATAAGCCTTTGTTCTGACAAAGAAGTACCCGACCCCGAATTGTGGTACTGGGGGACCTGAACTAGCTAGCTACACGGGCTCGATCACGTCGCGCTTTTGGGTATTTAGCGGCATTCAGAGAGTGGCATTTGGGATCCCCAGCTTCGTATCGGTTTATTTGTTCTTTTTTTGCTAAGCAATAATGAGGATATCGACTACCAAAGGGGTTTAAAAGTCTGGTTATTGTTAACGAAAGCGAAAAGGTATCAGTGATCACACCAAAATCCGATTTTTTTTGGAATAAAATGGTATCTTGTTATGCCTGAATGGACACTTAGATTTTTTATCAACAAAATGTATTCCGTTATGTTTTGTTTTCGGAGAGCAAACTTTTTTTTTTGTTTGAGCTTTTAGCCAAGTGACATTTTCAAATCGTCGTCAAATATAGTCCAGTTAGGGGAAGCGTACACTTTAAGCACAGTACATTATCCCAAAACATGATGCATCCCGTATACATCCAATGACCTGTTTGAAAAACTAAAAATTCTAGTGCTCAAAGTTCACATTCAAACATGGCTTTTCGGTACCGATCTCAGTGGGGTTTTCGTTCAAATGTTTATACTTTGTCGTTAGAAACAACACACATGTATATCTATGATGATATGTGTTTAGTGAAAAGAGATATGTGTGTATGCACAATGACATGTGTGTATTGGTTCGAGAGTAGGGGTAATGTGTATTCGCATGATTAGCGTACTAGCCAACATTGCCTCAAAAACTATAATACCGGAAGCAAAAACAGGGGTTTTTGGATAGGATTTCAGATCATGATTTTGATTCACGTTTCCAAACGTTGAAGCGTGCATTTTGGTAACCGATTGTAACAAACATTATCAGCCAACATTGCTCAGAAAACTTCTTGATCGTTTTGACCATCCCGTCTTATATGGATCCTTACACCCTGCCTTGAAAAACATTTTGAAAGAGCTGTAGATTCTAGCAAAAAGAAAAATAATCAACAACACATACTTTCCAACCTAAAAAATGGTAATAAAAAACTTACCAGAAACACCCGGAAACTCTTTTGGATGAAATACTCGAAAAACCTCACTAAAAACATCCCGTCCATTGAACGGCATCCGCACATCAAACACCAAAAACCTCAACCGAAATTCCCCCGATATACGTACACTCAAATCAGTGAATACAAAATACAGGCCCGGTGTGCCGGTTGGGGATGTCAGGACATGACAGGGGGAGACGAGGGAGCCGACGAGGACGGGGGTTGGAGTTGATGTAAAGGGGTTTAGGACGATGGATTGGTCTTCGGGGGTGTGTGCGGAAAAGAGGGAGGCATGGGCTATGAGGTGCGGGGCGAAGGTGTGGCTATGAAAGGAGTGTTATATTTGTGGGAATAGAGTAGAAACGAGTGTTGTTGTTTTTTGTTTACCTGACTTGAGTGGGGTCGGAGAGGAGGAGTTGGAGGATGGGAGGTGGGTCTATGGGTAGGGTTGGTTAAAGTGTGCCAACACGTTTCAAAAAAGTAAAGACGGGTACCTATCGGTCGTCTGCGTATGCCCAAACACACATTAAAACAAAATGTCACCACAAGGGAAAAGGTTTAAAACACTCACCGATCCTTTTCCCCAAACCCAATCATACGCGCCCGATTCGGCTGCTGAACCAAAACCAATTTCGAATTCACAAGCAACTGGGCAAACCGTCCAGCATCATCAGGAGGGATTGAAAAGAATGATGATGGTTTTGGTTTCTGCCTTGTCGTAGGTGTGCGGTGTTTTGTTCGGGTTTTGGTTGTTGATGAGCGGGATTCGGTTCCGCTGGCATTGGAGCTTGAGCCACTGGAGGAGTTTGTTGGAAGGGATCGAGAGGAGCGGGAGGAGCGGGAGGAACGGGAGGAGCCGGAGGAGCGAGAGGAGGTGGGGAGGGAGCGTCGGGCGTTGCTGCTGGTACTTCCACTGCTTGTGTTGCCGCTTTTGGGGTTTGGGGCGGGGCTGCTGGTGCTGCTACCGGTGCTTGCAATGCGGGGACCGAGAGAAGAGGAGATGGGTTCGTCGATAAAGAGGCGAAGTTTGCTAAAATGCTTGGGAGGGGCGTGTGTATTGGATGCATCCTTTTTTGGTGGTGGGTCATCTTGGGTATCGTGTCCATTACCTTCTTCAAATCCACCCAATGCCGAATCAGGGCCAAGTCCATTGGATGCGAGTCCACGCAAAGGAGTGTGCCCAGAAACCTTTTCCAGATAGGATGCATCAGACTCGGTTTGGGGCCCTTGCGTTTGTTGATTGGATGTGCGTCCATTTGATGTGATATTTGATGATGACATCGAGTCGTCTTTTCCGGCTGTGCTGGATGCATGCTCATTCATCGTGGATGGACATTCTGATGCTGTATTTGATTCGCCTGGCAGGAATGCGTTTCTGGGCGGATCTGACTGATCCATCTGAGCTTTACCAATCTGTGATCCGTCACGTACGTCATGTCCCGCATGTCCTTTATGGGATCCGTCATGTGATGCAGTCAGAGATCCACTGTGTGAATCGCCGTGTGAAGAGTGTCCTGGGTATGGGTGTCCCGGGTATGGGTATGGGTATGACGATGATAGGATATGAGGCGGGTGAGGCGAGTACGACGAGTGAGCCAAGTGTTGATGATATGCCCAGTGTCCGTGTCCATGAGCATAGACATGTCCGTATCCGTGGCCATGCATGTGCCCATAGTGATAGGGAACGGGATGAACACGACACCTTGTGCATAACTGTTGATGTGACTCCCGTGCGTATGGGATGGATGGCGGCTGAACGAGGTATGCAGGCATCTGCTCATCACGTCCGTGTTGTTGATAAGCATGTTGATAAAGATGATGATAATGAGGACCGTTCGGAGGCAGGAATAAAGAAGGAGGATGGTGGTAGTGATGATGGAACGGTTGTTCTTTACAAGCAGTGGGAAGGGGAGAATTGGAACAAGGAGGATGAGAAAGGGCATCCATCGAGTCCGACATGATAAGTGTTCCAACCCTCTCTCTCCCGTCTGTATGTATGTGTGTTAGTGATAATCAATAAGAGAGTATGTGAAATACCACAAAACATGTAATAATAATACCTATGGAGTGTGAAATCAGAGAAAGAACACGTCAAAAGTGCTCAACAGTTCGTCAGTTCAGTTCAGAGTCTGTTGCTTGTCTTGTAAGTCTATCACACATGCAATTGCTTTATTTTCCATACTCACTTGCATTATAAGATGCTTACACTGCTTATTCCTATGATTACTATCATGCTTACACTGATGATCACAATGATGAATACAATAATAATAATGATGCATATCTATAAAACTCTTGTGACAATCGGGTCGATGGAAATAGTCAAATCGCCGATCTTACTTATTGCATACGTCATATCATGTGATTACTACCATCACATGAGCCTTATCTGACTTAGCATGAAAAAAACGGATTTGCAAGTTTTTGGGAATGTTGCGTCGGGGAATCGAACCCTTCATCCGTCATTTGCATGACTCACACATGTTTTGTCAAGATCAACCTGTCCCACACTCTCTGGAGTTTGTCATTGGTTTTTTGATTCCGCGCTTTGGGGGAAACAAACGGACAGCATGTTTTCATTCGACGGCGATTTCAAGAGCAAAAAGCAAATCAATCTAGGAGGTGCTCGGGCCCGCGTCCAGAAATCAGATTTACTAAAGCAAGCTCAACTCGAGCGTCAACAGAGAGAAAGGGAACGATTGCGCAAAAAGAGTGCCACGACTCTTCAGGCAGCATGGAGAGCAAGGCAGTGTGTCCTGCGTGTCAAGGAGCAACAGAGAACAGAGTGGCGTACGAGTATGGTTGAACAAGAGACACGATGGCTCTGGACACGACTGCTCTTTTTTTATCATCCAGAACGGGATCTGGCCCTCTTGAATGAGTTCTGTGGACTCTTGCTGAGAGAAACGCCTCAAGGTAGTGTTTCTTGTTCAGTCAAGGGTATCGCCCTGCTACGCTTCATGCGAGCGTGTTACCAATTGTTTTTTTCCTGGCAGGCTTTGTTTTCCTGTTTGTTCCGTACGTGCAAGGCGACAAGGAGACGCGAGAGTGGTTTAAATACGCACTGGTCAAACTACTACGGCAATGCTTGGCTGCCGCGCGCATCCACCATGGGTACGTTTGTATAGTGTGTGTAGGGTGTAGAGTGTGAGAGAGGGAGTGCGCTGAGCGATCTTAGAGACTGCCGAGAGAGAGAGGGGGAACGCGCTGAGAGAGTCGTAAAGCGAGCGCTTGAGCGCGCACAAGAAACTAGGCGCTTCATTTTTACTCTCTCGCCTCACCCTGTCGCTGTATCTCACTTCTTTATGGTCTGTATCTCACTTCCTTATGGCTAGTCTCGACGACGCAGGAACGGCTGTGAGCAATGTAGTGGCATTACTCCAGGTGGGACTGAACCACGACGCTTTTGTGGCTGCGTTCAAGGCTACCCAGGCTCCAGGACTCGAGTAAGTATACACTCGTGTAGAACGGACCCCGCTTTTTTTCTATAGTTTTTGATGATGTTGACACCGTGGAACGCGCTCCTTGTATCTTGTAGCACCCTTGCTGTGGATGTGACATTGCGCATGATGAAGCACCATCTCTATGCCTCTATCAGAGAATTTATTCTTTGTCATGTATGTATCTCTTGTCCTGAGCCCCCCTATCGACTAGATGCTGACCGCATTGCATGCTTTCCATGCTTTTGCTACGTCGTTTTACGTCATTTTATATATTTCTTCACATGTCTCTCTATGCACGGGTTGTCACTATCACTTCCCCGTCGTACCCGAATCACAATGCGCACACGAATCAAAATTAGACTATTGAAGACAGGAATCTCCCCTCCATATCCGCCATGACCCAATTAACCCTCTACCCACTCGCAACCCTCGCATCCACTCCCTCCTACGCGTCCGCCCTCTGCGATTTCTCAACCCAGATCCTGACCATTGACCTCTTGCCCAACCGCATGAGGATCGATACCCTCGCAAACGCCTTTCGCCTCCCCTTTGATGCCTTGATTCGGTTCCTGAGCGTGGATACTCGAGTATACAATGATATTGCGGCGATCGAGTCAACAGTGAATCCATTTGCGGCGCTCTTGGGAAATGTGTTGGCGTTTGGGCAGCAGAGGATTGGCATGTTGGGGTCAGAGGATTTGGTAAGGTGCCTTTTCTATTGTTTGTACAATGTCTTTGTCAATTGATTTGTTTTTGTGGGACAGGCGTCGTATGTTTGCGTGCTCCAAACACTGATTCAGCACCTCCCGAACCGATTTTTCCATTCCATGCAAGACGCAGCCCAAAGCGACCTTGACGACGATGACGATGATGACGACGACTATAACGAGACAAAACCGCCTATTCCCATCGACCCCCGCCTCAAAAAATACCTTGACATCCTCCTCGTTCCAAATCATCTGGACCCCATCCTCCGATCCCTTGACTCTATTTTACAACCCGTATGCCAGTTCCTGGTGTCCATCATGATTGCGTGGCCTGCCAAAAAAACGGATTTGGCGACGAGCTTACTGTCACGGCCTCGGATACGTATTTTGGATTTGTTGTGGACGGGCATCAAGTCGAGTGACTTGTGGGGGCTGTTGGTTATGAAAGGACAGAGTGGGCTGGTGGGTCTAGATGGTATGTATGTCGTCATTCAAGTTGACAAGTGGGATACTCATGTGTTTTTCTAGATTCAAGGTATCGAGGCGATTGGGCCGTCATGACGCTCTTTGTAGAGTTGTTTACCCGCGTACTGTTCACGATGGGAGATGACGAGTTTTTTGGAAAGGGGCCATTGAGTTTGGAGGATATTGTGTTATTTTCAAATGTGATCAAGGTAAGCATTGTAGAGTTTGAGTGTGTGCGTGTGTATATATAAATTGATTAGTTTTTTTGGTAGCATGTTACGTTTCATTTATATTGGCAAGATACGACGGGGATGCTGGTTGTACCTGGTACATTGGTCACGCTGTCCCATCTCCGAGATTTATTGACGCGGCTTCTTCAACAACTCTTTGCACGAGAGTACGTCCTCCTGGTTCATTTTCCTTGGTTCATTATTAAATATTGATTGATGTACAGTTCCCGCCGCCGATTTTGTCCTCCCGACCACTGGCTCATCCCCACCGACATACCCTTTTCCGAAGCCGTTTTAAAAGAAGACTCCAACATCCGTCAACCCTGCCTAGACGTTCTCCATTCCATTCCTTTTGTAATTCCTTTTGAGGTTCGCGTGGGGATTTTTCGGGAGTGGGTACGGATGGATCGGGTCGGGAATGGATTGGACGATCAGTGGTTTAACCCTGTTGCGCGTGTTACGATACGACGGCAATATGTGTTTAAGGATGGGTATACGCATTTGAATGCTTTGGGTATGTATCTATTTTGTTCTTGTCATTTGCACTGAATGGGGGTTTTTTTGGTTGTGTTATTTACCACCCTTGTATAGGTTCACAACTCAAGAACCGTATTGCTATTACGTTTATCAGTGAGCAAGGGTTGGTGGAAGCTGGGATTGATGGTGGGGGTGTTTTTAAAGAGTTTTTGACAACGTAAGTGTTACGTTGTGCATTGCGTTCCGGTTACTTTTTTGAGATTGGGGAACTGATGGATACTAGTCTTTGTCGACAAGCGTTTGATCTTAATTATGGGTTATTTCAAGCTACCACGGACCAGTTGTTGTATCCTTCTCCGCATTCGTATGCCACTCAAGGTGCGTTATGTGTGTCTTGTGTGTGTGTGTGTGTGTGTGTGTACGAGATGCTGACGGAAAGTTTTATAGATACACAATTAAAGCACCTTGAATTCCTTGGTCGGATTCTGGGAAAAGCATTGTACGAGGGTATACTCGTCGATGTAGGGTTTGCTAATTTCTTTTTGGCAAAGTGGTTGGGTCGAACGAGTTATTGTATGTTTTCCTTTTTTGTTTTGTACGTGTTTATCATGGGTAGTTTATTCACGTTTTTTCTTTTTTTGGTTTCTTGTAGTGGATGATTTACCGAGTTTGGATCCAGATTTGTACCAAGGCTTGTTATTCTTGAAAAATTATGACGGAGATGTCCGGGAGCTTGGGTTAACCTTTTCTGTTGACGATACCGGTATGTACTCTTACCCATACCCTTGATTTCATCATACTCACTTTTAAATATTTGCAAGAATTCGGAGCCCAAAAAACCATTGAATTAATCCCAAACGGCTCAACGATCCCTGTTACGAATACCAATCGGATTAAATATATTTATTTGATGGCGCATTGGAAATTGAATACGAGGATTGAGAGGCAGTGTAAAGCGTTTTTTGGGGGGTTGGTGGATTTGATTGATCCGTTGTGGGTTCGGATGTTTAATCAGGTTTGTGATCTTTTGCCTTTTCTCTCTCTCTCTCTTTCTTTGCTCACACACACCCTCGAAAATGTTTTATAGCAAGAACTCCAAATCCTGTTATCGGGCACACCCACCCCCATCTCCCTCACTTCTCTCCAGGCCCACACCACCTACGCCGGCGGCTACACCTCCACCCACCCCACCATCCTCCTCTTTTGGGCCGTCCTTGAACAATTTGATGAGGGATATCGACGGGGGTTGTTACGGTTTGTGACGAGTTGTGCGCGGGAACCGCTTTTGGGGTTTGGAGAATTACGACCGGGGTTTTGTATTCGGTTTGCGGGGGATGAGGAGGATAGGTTGCGTATGTATTTTGTTTTGTGATTTCTTTGAGAGAGTGTGGTACCAAGTGTTTTTTGCTTGTGGTTTTTGTAGCGACGGCTTCTACGTGTGTTAATTTACTTAAACTTCCTGCGTACAAGAGTTTGGAAGTGATGCGAGCGTAAGTTTTTAATGTATGTGTTGGATATATATGTGTGGATTTTGATTTGGTATTTCTTTTGTTTGTTTTAGGAA
This sequence comes from Spizellomyces sp. 'palustris', assembly GCA_006535965.1. Classification (NCBI taxonomy): domain Eukaryota; kingdom Fungi; phylum Chytridiomycota; class Chytridiomycetes; order Spizellomycetales; family Spizellomycetaceae; genus Spizellomyces; species Spizellomyces sp. 'palustris'. The sequence continues at coordinate 35,622 of QEAR01000004.1, read as the reverse complement.
ATTGGTTTATGCTATTGATGCAGGTGCCGGGTTTGAATTATCTTGATTGTTTTGTTTAAAATATATATATTATTTTGTTTGTGTTGTCTAGTTTGATTGCTCTCAATAATCCGTAAGGTTGCGAGACTTTTTGGAATTATGCAGTACTAGACTATGGTTTTATTCATAGTCTATGGTTCTCTTCATCCTTCTATCCAGTTCAAACGCGGCGAGTTCTGATCGAGAGCAAGGATTCAACACCATGCCAGCCCAAGGTTTTCAAGTATGAAAGTACCACCCGACTATACTTGACCCGTGCGACACACCAAACTCTTCAAGAAACATTAGATTCCCAAGCGACTTTGTCTTTTGCGAGCGTATTCTGGCCCCTTGTTAACGATATGCAAAAGTTATAAGCAGCGAGAGATCCCAAGACATGACGCGGTTGAGGAACAAATGGTTGCATGTTACATGGTGAGTTTTTAGCCCTTTTTTCTGGGAATTATAATGTGTTTGAACAATATTCTGCTCTTAAGATTTCTAGTAAATTCTCGAAACTGGATTTCCAAGAAAGAAAAAACTTGTAAAACTAACATGGCAACTTGCTACGTCCTCGAAAAGCAAGCAAGGGGGGAATAACCTAGGCCATATCCCAATTTTTTCATCAGTGAATAAGTGATGATTTATATCTATGTCGAATGGGAAAAAGGTGTTATTTGCGGTTATTGAGTGGTTTGATTGTTGCGTTCCCCCTTTGATGACCAAGACTTTACAGGATCTCATGTACGCCTTGGCAAATTAGAAAGTATCGCAGTGTATGTATGTTGGGTGTGCGGGTATACATGAATGTCAGTATGTATAGGTGTGCATATGTGCGTATGTGCGTGTGCATGTGCTGGTGTGCATAACTTGGGGATAAGTGGTTCGAATTGAATTATAAGGTGTGCATGGGAGGTATATGAAATACTAGCTAAAACATTGTAAACTTGAAAATCCACAGTCCTGAGCCTGTCCGGTGGAATACGTCGATACGAGTAGTAGAACAGTTTCTTGAATACTGTTGATGGTTGGGTATTTCCAGGATGTCCATTCCAAAAGAGTCCCATATACACTGTAATTGGAATATATCCAATGATTTTAGTATGCTTGCTGGTACAAGATGCCGAACCGAGTTCAAGACGCAAATGTCGTCCAATAGCCTAGTTGGCTAGTTTGCTGATTGTCTTTACTACCTTTTGTTCTTGCTCAATGAAAACGTGAACTCGTTGCTCAATTTTTGGGATTGTCCTTTAGTACATTACTTGTGGCCGTACTTCAAAATGCTTGTGGCATGTCGGGAAGCTGTGTGGGATGTGTAAAAAAAATCACCATGGCAGATGTGCTGGGAAGCACCAAAATTAACTGTTATCGCCAAGCTGTTTTTGCATAGTGCTCAAGGAGAGTGGTAGCGGTGGGCATAATAATACTAGCCGAACACATAGTCTGGAGGAAGGGGCTCTAGCAATATAAAAAGCTGGCTAGTTGCGGTTAAGAAAGATTTTGTAGTCATGTTGGACCCTCGAGGAGCTTCTCTTTTTTTCAGCTGGACCCCATTTTGCCAAGCTCGAGGTCTATAAAAGAAGGTCTTTGCTCTTAGGGTTAGCCTAAACCCTTCACACTCAACTGAAGGTCACCGTCAACGAAGACGAAGATGATTATTACCCGTCCATGGAGGAGACATTGAGCGCGGGTGCCGGTCGTGGTGGCCGTGGAGGAGGAAGAGGGGGGTAATTTTACGTCGGCAGCTTCGGCCTACCCGAGATGTTCTTCAATAGTAGCTTAGGTAGCTTTTCCGAGCCGGTTGTCGCCAGTTCATTCCAGGTGTATGTAGCTAGTGCCATCTTTTGTCACCTCTACACTACAAATATCAAAATCAAACTGAGCTTGTCTAAAGAGTTACCGACTCTAAGGCATATTGCCAATAAATGGGGTTTATGGTGATGGCCCGCGTGGGAATATATGGCCATTGGGACAGACAAAGGGGGTTAACATGCTCCGGCCCGTTCCTTTAAAACACGTCGACGAACGAGTGTTGGTTCTTCTCACGATGAACAGAGATTGAAATTGCTTCCTTCTTCAAACCACACACGAGTGGAACGAAGTCTTGCCCCTCCTCAACCATACAAGTCTGCCAAACAGTTGCGACCCACGCACGTTTGCCCGAGGCCACGAGAGCGAAAGCCATGGACCTTTCCTAGCGCAAACGGTACGTGCCAAAATTCTAGAGTGGCCCACCAACCAAAAGTAAATGCATGCGTACTGTCCTCTTGAGCAATTATTATGGGAGCTTGACTGAGTGTGTTCAGCATACCAGTTGAATAGCCGTCGCTCGAGCTTCACTGTGCAGAAGCCTTGAGAATATCATGGGTTTTCTCCACCTTGGCACACGGCCTGATTGTCATTGGCCAGAGTCTGTAGCATACGAGCATTTGGGCCACTAGGGCCCACGTTTTGTATTAAACCTGCAGACTGGAGCAGTCTTTCAGACGGCTTCTGCCCTTTTTGAGATGCGCATGCTTTTACTTTTGAGTGTTGGGATTTGAGATTGTGTGTTCTGTATTGTATAAGTTCTGTGCTAACAACCTGTTCCTTTTCTTTTTGGATCGGGATCGGTGACCGAGATACGAAGCATATAACTGGTGCAATCCAGTCGATGGCCCTATTCGGTGAAGCTACCAAGTGCGATGTCAAGACGAACATATGTGCGGAAAGGAAAGCACCGCGGTTCAATCGCATGAATCAGGCAGACCAGCGAGAGAAGCATGTAAAATCCGAGACATCGCGGAAAGGAAAATTGGTGGACTATCTGTATATGGTAAGTTTTAGTCCTTCTTCCGAATTATAAGGTCCGAACTAAACTCTGCCTGAAGATCTCTCGTGTTGAGTTGGGATGTGGCAAGATTCTGGGGCTGTAGAAGATCAGTTGCTTGGATCTCTCGTGTTGAATTGGGATGTGGCAAAAGTCTGGGGCTGTAGAAGATCAGTTACTTGGGTCTCTCTGTGTGGGTGTGCATGTGTGGGTATGTGATTGTGCGTGTGTGTATGCAATAGTAATACGAACTTACATGAGTTTGTGCGTGTAGTCGGTGGTTGTAAAAGGGGTCCTGTGTTGAACCCAAATACATGGGACATTACTCCATCATTGTAAAACTACCATGACTGTCCATAGACTGTCCATAGGTTGTGGCGTCACTTGTGTGTGTCTGCCTGCCATCTCTGTTGAAGACTTTCTTTTTTATACAAGCGCTTCTCAATCTAATGAATTATGCTGCTGTGCCAACCTGTTTCTTTTACAGTTAATAAGCCTTGGTAAATATGGCTCAAGGACTGTATCCAGATGTTCCTGGATATGGGCTGGTAAATGTCCATACTGTAAAAATGTCAAAGTCATGCACCGGAATTCTCGGCGTGGCATAGGGTGCCCCCCGTAGGCAGTCTCGTGGGTTGCTACAAGACTCGATTGATATATGATCTCCGTTGCTATACATAAGGCCAGGACCTCGGTTTGTGGTTTGGGGTTGGAACAGTTTCTTCTTACCGTGGTGGGTATTCCAGGATGTTGTTCCTGCTGCTATATTCCACCATAGAGTCTGTATACCTGTATACCTGTAATTGGAATACATCCAGCATGGTTCCCAGAATTGAAATATTTATCATAAATATCTGGGGACTTATTCGACACGAGGATCTTGAACCACTGCTGAGCTTTGACTGGTGAATTGAGTTTATACAAACTCGTATCGATATATTCACTGGACAAGCGGTTCGATTCATGTCTAATTCAAATGGAACCACTGCCGAGCTTCATGAAGTTGTACATTATTTAAGGGAGGATCTGAAGACATAAATGGGTTTCTGGGATGGGCTCCGCAGAAATACATGCCATGAGACTGGCGTCCTCCCCAAGGGTGATATTATGGAGATACGACCTTCTGTACTGGGTGATCCCTGTCACCCGCGATACACAGTCGTATTTGCTTTTGTCAACCACACTTCAAGAACAAATTCATGATTATGTGCAACAGTCCTGATGACCTATCTGTTATGCTAGCCTCTGAATTGGCAATATCATATTCGTTGTGTCAGAAACTTGTTGTGCGGCTGTCGTCAGCACTCTTGCACATGTATCCTGTATTTTTTCTTGAAGAGTGGTTGATAGAAGTGTGTCCAATTGCTGACGGAACGGGAAGGACGGCGATCACCGACTGGAGATTTCCCAACGAATGAAAGTTGATGACAACTTGGAGGAAAAAGTGGTGCGAACGTGGAGACCTTGGCGTTGGGATGATCGTCGACCTCAGACCGCGTTTACCATATTTTGAACGCAAGTGGTTCGCACCGTGCAAGTCATTCGCCCTGCCACGCCTTCTATTTTATTATCTCGCCCCCCAGTTCTTACTAACGCTTAAAACTTTTCCGTGCTCACTAACCCATCAACAATGTAACATCCTAATCAATAGTTTTTGACATATTGAGGGGGATCAATCTATAATGATTACTTTTTTGCTTTCAGTAAACCATTAGCTCTCATGAAGTGGTTCTGATTAATATTTCTAAAATTTCGGCCGGCGTTCACAGGGAATTCTGACATGTTGAGAGCCGACTGGTACCCGCACCAGTCCGACGAGTGTGGGGAGTCTGACCGTCGCTGAAACTATAATACGCAGGGTTTGTAGGGCCGCTTGGTTAAACATGCTGTCAAGGAATGTCCAGTAACCACGGTGTGGCGGCTGGTTCTAGAGTATCCACCAAGGAGTTGATCTTGCCATCAGACCTATGATTAACCATGCTGCCAAAGGAATGGACCAAAAGTAATATGTTTTAGTGAGGAGGCGGATGAACCACACTGCCGAGGACTCTCTAGTACACACGATATGGGCAAAGGAAAATGTATTTGTGAGAAGGCAGCTACAGGACCCACCGAGAGTAGATATCGGCATCAAACCTAAGAAACGTCCAGTTCATGCGATGCGGGCAAAAGAAAAAATGTATCAATGTTCAAACATCTAGCAGTATCCACCGAGAGTTGAAATCGGCATCACACCTATGATTGATCATACAGCCAAATGAATCTGCGCAAAACAAAAGATACACTGAGATGGCGTGAGAGGAGCCACCGAGATCTGAACTCGGGACCTATCGATCTGCAGTCGATTGCTCTACCACTGAAAACCGATCGAAAAAACATTTTCGTATTACACTGAGAGGAGCCACCGAGATTTGAACTCGGGACCTATCGATCTGCAGTCGATTGCTCTACCACTGAGCTATAACTCCAGGTGCAAGGGATTCATTTCAACTCTGCTCTAGCACTGGCTGCAATGGATTCATCGCAACGCTGCTCTACCAATGGCTCCACCACTGGCTGCATACCACGTATTTTATTTCTTACAGTGTTTTGAGACTTTTCTGGGTCAGTCTGTACATTGAGATTCGAAGTTTGATTTAGATGCGGGTAATGTACTCTTCATCCGCTCTTTTGCTTTAGAGCATTTTGTAAAGATGTGGGAAGGGGAAGAGAGGCATAGTATTCTCCTAACTATGCATCAGGGGGTCGTAACTATGCATCAGGGGGGGTCCTAACTATGCATCAGGGGATCTTTGATGTCTGATTACCATCCGGGTATAGGTTGGCAGCACCTACAAGGTGTCCGGACTGATATACAGCATATGATCCGCAAAAGAACTGGCGAAACTTGTATTTTTGTTCTCATTACTTGTACAAAACGTTAGCCATGCCACTGCTTGCCAATGTTTCAAGACAGATGCTATAAGAGTATCAGACATCAATCATCCGCTTCTGGCTGACGTCAGTTTCTGAACACTCCACCATCTACTGATGCACCAGTTGTCTTGAATTGCATTCATTCAATGCCGAGCATTTGAGTGTCAGCTCGTATCAATGTTCTGCAAGTGGGTCGAATTAAATCATACCCATGGGTTATGCAAATGCGCATAATTGAGATCGATCTTGTGCTGACGTTGTCCATTGATACGAGTAGTATTACAAACACGATGCAACACCCTACTTACAACTCTAGAGTCGCGAATTCGTCCGTTTTAGCACAGCAGTCGTTCGATATGTTAGCTAGGACTTCATATACCACCCAGTTATACGTATACATCAAATGGAACGGATGGGCCGGTGAATACATCGATACGAGGCATAATGTGCAACAGTAGCAGATTAATTGGGCATCCTAGTGTCGGTCTGTAAATGAACATTCGGCCAGATTGTTAGGTGCAAACAAGATATTCCTTCGTCGTTGCCACGACACGTACACACCGTGCAGTTGCAATCCATTGAAACTCGATGTTATCAAGTCCGACATAGCATGACATGTTTGGTAGATGGGGCTAGGTAGACTGGTTAGGAGGAAGAACCGCCTGGATTCTGTAAATGAGCCAGTGCATTGTCGATTAACATAGATGTTGAAGGTGTAGTCAAGAGCACCTGCTATAGTCTGTTTTGCTAATTCCCAATAGACTCGCCCTATGAATGAAGTAATCCGTGAGCTACTAAATTGAGAAAGTTCGCTGTAAATATGTATTCCTGGTGAGGGGAGCAGTATAAGAGGCTTTGACAAATAAATGGGGACCAACTGGCTATTTACATGGTATAGAGCATGCGGTCCTGCAATAAATGTCTAATAGGAACATCTAGCCAGCAACGACTGATTGACCCTATCCTTTTCCGAAGATATGCAGTTCAAAGGTGTGCACGGGCATACGATACGCAATAGCAGTGTTGGCAGTAACTGAAGTTTTTCAAGTGAATGATGTGATCTGTGTCCAAGGGACCAATCCAACACCGACAAGAGAGATCTTGTTCAAGGACAGCGGGAGCTGGCAAAGGCAGCGCTCTACCTGTGCAACTTGGTTGCATGCTCGCTACCTATCAAGCATCCGCCTGCGTACTGTCCAACGCTAAAATGGCCCCACCTTTCGACTCTCACCCCGTCCCAGCATTTCTCCCAAACATCACTCTTCCCAATATCACCCTTCCCAATATCACTTTCCCCAATATTACACTCCCAGGGCATCTCCCAAACATCACGCTGCCAAGTTTGACGACATATTTTCCAACCCGCTTACCCAATTCATCTTGGGCAGAACTCTCTTCGTTCTCATAGTCATCGCTCTGATTGCATGTCTCGGATTCGGGGGTCTCGGGGTTGCAGCTGGATCGGTAGCAGCCGTTGTTCAGTCAACGGTTTATGGAGCTGTGGTGGTGTCTGGGAGTGCTTTCTCGATTTTGCAATCTGCCGGATCGGCGGGGTTGGGATGTCCTACAATACTGATTTTGTTTATATTAGGAGGGCTTTTGTGGATATGGGCGTTCAACAAGTAAGCCTGGAACATGAAATGGACTCATCCTCTTTCAATGCCTTGGTCCTCTTCTACGCGCTGAGGTATCTGCATCGCCCGCAACTTGACAGTACACCTGACTGACGCTTGCCGCTCTATGATCTGGTCTTGAATGCAATCATAGACATGCGATCAGCATAAAGTGTTTTATCCTGCGTTTAACCGCTGGGTCCTCTCACCCTCGTCCACAGCATACCCTAATAAGCTTGAACCGCCCTGGGATAAATGCACTGCTGTGCCAGGCAATTACTAGTGTTATATACGGGTGTATTTGTTTATGCACGGGATCAGCGACCATCCGTTCAGCTTGCTCTGGGTGTGCACTACCCATACAGCGAATGCGCATTTGTGCTGGCTGATCCTTTTTTGAGCTTTGGAGATTCCAGGGTTAGACAGCTATTGATACCAGTGACAAGCCGCCACAGGCAGTACCTCCACATCTATAGGAGTGCCAAGATAAGACAAATTCCCCACAAGGTTGATGTATTCGAGAAGGCCAACGCTCCATACAAGGGACACTCAAGCATGCGGTACGTGTGGAGGTTTGCCTTGTTGCCAGGTGCATAAACAACCGAGTTCTTACCCCTGATCTTTGGATAGCTTTGGGTTTTCCTGCGATTATCCTTGTAGGGCGTCCAGAAGACTCACATTCACGCCCAGTTGGAAGCGGCCTTCGATGAGCAGACAGCGTTTCAGGAACCCAAAGGAAGAGCGGTCCTTTGGTTTTCCAATATCAGAAAAGGCATCTATGGTATACGAGGTATCTTCTATAAGGGTATGATGCATTTTCGGACAATCGAAATATATTGAAGACCCGCTGTATCAGCCTATCCAGTAGATGTCGGAAATAGTCTTCTTTGTGGGATAACAGCCAGAGGCTTTTTTCAGGTACTTGCATGGTTGGCATGATAGACCAAGGTTCGCTCCGCGAAGGAGCCCAGTCATGAGAAAGACGGCAGTCGATAATCAATTAACCAACACTGTCAAAACGAATTCATGACCTGTATCTTGAAACGATTTGATATGTCTTCTATAATATAGTCATTTCCACAATAGTTTGCTGTTCCAGCATTTGATGTATTATCCTTGGTTATTGTCCAGTTATGTACGTAGATTGCCCAATCATTCGCTATTCCCAGAAAGGACCTCGAGATGGAAAATGCCTGGCAATCCCAGGACATTGCCTGGGATTCGCACCTCGTCAAAGTAGGATTTGCCAAAAATAAAAAGCTTGTATTTCATATCATCTCGCAAAAAGATCCTTGATGAAAGTTCTCATTAGGCATACTGGCCTGTCCATCTGCAGTGTTCCAGAAGGCAGCCAATTTGAAAAAAGACGCAGGTGGTCTCCCAGGTAGAGACGAAAGGTGGAGATGACAATGCTTGGGAAATTGACCCATAGTTTCCAACTCCTGGGCAACCCGATAGGGCAGTTCATGGGAAGACCAAAGTGATGTGACGCACCAGATGACTCGACCACCTGGGATCCCTGTGGTGGAGAGACTGTTCAGCGCAGATTTACGTAGTTTATGCATCGGGACCAGCATGTGCAGACTGGGTTATGTGGCAAGTTTCAGTGAGACTTTTGACTCCGGGGTTGTGGGTGTATTATCATTTGAGTCTGGGGATGGGACTGATGTGATATCAAGCAAAGGACCTTTCGGGCAAAGGCCATAACAAGTTATACCAAAACATTATCGCAAACCATTTGATAAAGTCCACCTCAGCATGACGGCAAAAGCAAAAAAAACAAAAGTGTCCTTTTTACATCCTTTCCAATGCCACCGTCCCCTGCTTTCGATTCCTTTCCGCCAAAACACAAAAGGCATGCCACAATTCAATCTCAACCCAATAGATTTTCTGACACCCTACTTGCGTCACATCCCCCTCATCCCATTCCAACGCTACCATCTTTGCATGTCGTTCCCCATTATCAATTGTGTTTCCGATTTGAGCTGTTTGGAGTGTTGAATCCAGTGTGTAGCCTACATGACTTGTACTTGGCGTGCGGAGGGGGTTGTAAAAGCAAACTGATAGTGGGGTGTCCCATGTCCTTTTGGTGGGGACGTGGATGAGGCGAGCGAGGTGAAAGGGGTGGGATGTGGACGTGGAGAGGAGAAGGATGGTGTCGTCAGGGGAGAGGTCAGGCTGTGCGGGTTGCTTATTCGAGTCCTGTTAGTTTTGTACTGTACTGGGAGTTGGAATATACTGAACTTACCTGTTTGGCAATCCTCTTGACCTTTGGATCCGGCTGTACATCAGTAGCAATGGACGATGCTTTACGCTTACCTTGATCAACCTGTGAACCCACAGCGTTATTTAACTATTTAAGCACAAATGTAACACTCACTGATACAGTACCTTGTTCCCTAGTCTTGGGGAATGTCCCGATGCTACATTGTTTGCCTAGATCACAACAAATATTCAAATTTGTATATCAGATATTTATTAAAATCATCGCTAAACACTATCGCATACCCTTTTCCGCAATGATCTATTTTGTGGCGTTGGCGTACACTCTACCGGCAGATCCTCCAATAACCCCAGTTCAGCCATTTTGGAACGCAGCAATTCAATCCGTGCGGCACGTGCATGTTCGTAGGGTGTTGTCGGAATGAGCATGCTGTGTCGCACGGGCATTGACTTCTGTGGGGTGATGCGCAAGCAGAGAGAGGACTTTAATTATTGGCTAGGTGCAACCCTTTGGAATGGGTTTGACGTACGCTGACGGCGCGACGTACCTTTAGAAACTCTCGAAGGAAATTGACAGGCTTGAGGTTTGTAAAAGGTTGAGCAAGTGCGGAAAATTGTTATAAATGAGAGGTATTTTCGATAAAGAAAGGCTTTGAAACAAAACTGACTCGACAAACATGTGCTAAAAAGTCAAACCCCATAAACAAGCGACACGGCGAAAGCTTCCATGCGCAACGATCGCGATTCGTAAGCTCCTGCGCCACACTACAGATCAAAGGGTCACTCAAGCCCATCGTTCGAGTGAGATGATTCCACTTGCTTTTTTCACATGGTTTTGTAGGGCTGGGTGATCAGGCTCCGGATCAAGCATGACGAAACCGCAGTTCTTCCGCGGTTTCTTTTTGTTTTTCTCGAAACCCCCGTCCGTAGTCGTGCACAGATTTATATATCACAGTTTGACAGCTAAGTTTTTTTATCCTGAGCAGTTGGTTGGACGTTTCGTCATGCGATAGGAAGTTGGCGATGATTGGAAATGATGGAGGTTGATGGAGACCCTCTGCCTTCTGGGTAGGGTTGGGATTGAAACAGATCTTTTTCACACCCGTGCGGGTGATATAGCGGTGTGTTAACAAGTAGTAACTTACCCCTCCCGCCTCAGCCCACAGTTGTTTTGTTTAGTGCATTGTATTCTACGTGTTAGTCCTTTTTGCTTTTGGGACGAGATTTGTTCTCTCTTTTGAACTGCATGTACGATAAAGAATTTGGATGGGATACTTGGGCCAGAAGGAGCAGTGTCCCCAATGATACTATGAAAAGTACGTTACCCATTGCTTGTGTCATCTCTAGCCTACAAGCTGACGAAACCTACCAATCAGCCGTCCTCCAAGGACAGCGCTCCCGGTCCTCGTCCTTTGACACTGGTTTCGCACTCATCAAATCACCAAGCACCACCGCTTCATTCACGTATCGCCTCCCCGAGTGGGGATGCCAGGTGACATCACAATCCGAGAACTTGGCAAAAGTAACTGCGTTTTCCGGGTTGGACATGCAGGAGAGCAAATTATTCACTGGGATTCAATCATCGGGTACGCCAGTTACTTTTAATCGCCATTTCGTTCACAAGAAAGCTCATATCGTAACCCATATAGTATCCGAGTCGAGTTTAGATCGCCTAGCGTTAAACCCACCCCCATTCGAATCTGCCAAAACCCCACAATGGAGCGACGCTGCAAGCCGGTTCATGGAACAAGTGCCTTTATTGACTCCGAGCGTGATACCTCTGCCAAAAAAGAACGACAGTCCCACAAAGGCTAAACCCGATGCAGTGAGTGCAAATACCTAATGGCATTTGCATGAAGCAAAACTAAACAATGTGCAAAGGCCAGATACTTTGTCATTAAATCTTCAAGCCCCTACAACGTGCAAGCCTCCCTCCGATACAACATCTGGTCATCAACGGACCTCGGTAACCGCCGGCTCGACACGGCATTTAGAGCCTCACCGCGGACTCGACCCCTGGTGTACCTCTTTTTTTCAGTAGCCTCTTCGGGACGCTTTTGCGGTGTGGCGCGCATGACCAGCAGCGTAGATTGGAATGCATCAACAGATGTGTGGGAGCATCCTCAGAAATGGAAGGGTGTATTCAATCTCGAGTGGCTGCTTGTAAAGGATGTACCAAATCAGGTTTTCAGGCATTTGAGAGTTCCGTATGTATGGTGTCCTTTTTTTGGGTTTGATGGTAAGGTGCATTGGCCCATGTCTATCTTCTGTTATCGTGCAGAGCGAATGAAAACAAACCGGTACCAAACTCGCGCGATACACAAGAATTGACGTCCACCGTTGGTCAGGAAGTGCTAAAGTTATTCGCGATATACCCGTCTGATAGGTGTGTTTTGGATGATGCTGTTGAACCACCTGGTACGCAAAAGACTCTTCCGTCTATGGGATTGTTACGTGGGGTGTAAAAGATGGGGGATGTGTGGCAGGATCCCTTGCTGTTTTTTTGCTAATGTCCAAAGACATTGTGGGAGTCAATAGGCATGTAATTGACTTCGTTCTGGTGCAAAAAGAATACCTGAGCAGTATATAGCTAGCAATTGTGAAATGTAGCAGATTTGTATGCCATGTAATATAACAATGCTGAATAGTGTTATCATGCGTAATACCTGGAAACAAAACAACAGCCTTTTACACGATAACAAAGTCTGTCTTCCCACTCTTGGTCACGACTTTGTACAGTCCTCCGTTATCAGCAACATCCTTGCCCGTAGCCCAGCCCACGATTTTTCTACAAATTGCACAAATTGTGATGAGTGATCGATGTGTAACACAACAGTAGACACTTACTGGGCAACCGTCTCAAGCGGTGTCCAGGTTGAGTAATCAGCATCAGGCATAAACTTGCGGTTCATGGGTGTATCTAGGGTGATTCTGTAATCGGATATACGTCAATACAGGGTCTGACACGAAATATCTGGATACCTACGGTAAGAGACTACAGGAATGTCAACAGATAGACAGGATTGCAAACATGCACAGACAAACACGGCACTCACGCAGTCGCTTTGACACCGGTAGGCAATCCGCTTCCAGTACCCGCGGCAGATTTCATCAGTTGGTGTACGGCGGCTTTGGCAAGACCATAGGCGACCTGGCATAAGCAAATCAGATTCAATACGCTTTGCGATCTACATGCGATTTACACACATACCATTCCTGGGGTTCCGTTCGTCGCTGCGCTCGCTCCGATCAAAGTCAACAGCCCGCCCCTGAGAGTGGACATCAATATGCAGCAAAGATCATCATCTTATCTGGCGCATACTCTTGGAGGTAAAGAGCCGCTACTCTCGCCGCAATAACCGACGTATGAACACTCTGCGCCGTCATCAAAGTCACATTTTTGTACAGCCCTGGAATAATATATTAGTTTCTATTTATCATTTACTTTCATTGAAAGTACTCACCCTCATCCGTCAAGGCACCCCCCGCCCATCCGCCAGCTGCATTCACGACCGCCCCAAACTTTTGTTCCTTGACGACATCCCCCACCTTCAATTCCACATCCCGACCCGTCTTATCCAAATCGGATGCGGTCGAGAGTTCAAGGACAATGTTGTGTGTTGCTTCGGTGTTGGGTGTAAAGTCAATGGAGGTTACTGTCTGTTGTAGAGTGTTGGTGTTGTGTTTGGCGGTCGGCCATGAGGTGCGGCCTTACCCATTGAGCTTTGCGAAATTGGCCTACGATGGATCGTCCGAGGGCGCCTGCTCCCCCGTAGATGAGTGCGTGTGATACGGTCATGGTGAAATGTTCGAGTTAGAATTGAAAATGGATTCCAAGATGGTGAGAGCGCCTGGTATCAAACAAAAATAGTGGGCTGAATACCGCGTCGCGTCGTGTCGTGTCGCGTCGTGTCCTGCTAAAGGAATTGGCACGAGCGAGACCTTTGCCCATATGGTCTACTTTTGAGTGCATGAACAGCATAGGAGAGGCTGAGGGTCAAGGATAAAGTGCAATTGGCTGAGATGGGTTTGGAGGCAGGCGCAGACGTATTGCTCTTTAATAGTAAAGAGAACATTGTTGCGAGGCTACGCTTCATGCCGTTATTTCCTCAGTGCCAAAACCAATGATTGATCCTTTCACTAGAAAAACTGGCCCTGAAATAAACAATGCATTCCTCTTCAAATCCCAAATCCCTCAGCGATGGTCTTCCCGCCGAGAGTTGCGTAAAGACTGCGTTTTGAATAAATCAGAAGGTGCGACGCGAACGCGGGGCGGAAACGACGACGGGCCGCGCGTGACTGCTGGGTTGAGGCATCTACTGGAAGTTTTGGAACGACGTTGCTTAAGAACGTTATTCAATAACCTACTGACATTGGCTTGGGAGACTAGCTGCGCACCACTGTTGTTCACGTCACTGCCTCACCGTTACATCGCCTTTAAAATCTCGAGTGCGAGTAAACAGATCCCTCGACCATGTCGGGAAACCCCGACAAGTACCACCTCCATCGTCTCATCTTCAAAAATGAGACAGAAGCCCTCCAAACCTATCTCTCCTCATACCCACCAACCACTCCATGTCCTCTTTTTACTGAAACCTGCCGCGGACAAACTCCATTAACTCTGGCGATATCTCTCGGCCGCAAAGAATGCGTCAAGATCCTTCTTGATGCCGGTGCATCCACACTATTCAAGAACATGGACGGATGGACTCCGTTTCAGGAAGCTACCAGCTACGGGGATCGAGAGGTTATGGAATGGGTTTACAGGACTCGGCGGAGGGAGCTGGCGTTCTGGTTCCACTCCAAAGGCGGGGAGCTGTTGAGGGCATTGTCAAAGGTCAGGCCATCTGATGCGGAATGGGACTAGGTCATAAACTGATTTTTGGCATGATTCTCGTTTGGTAGGATCTGAAAGATTTCTATCTCGAGATGCACTGGTCGTTTAAATCTATCATCCCTTTTGTGAGCTCCATTTGTCCCTCGGTATGTCCAATCTCGATTTGCAGTGTCCAATTCACACATGTGTAAACATTCAGCTTTGCAGGATACATATAAGGTAATGGTTTGATTTACTTGTGATGCTTGATGGTGCGATGTGGGTCTCATATCGTCCACCGCCGATGCTTTCCGCAGGTCTTCAAAAAGGTAAGCGGTGCGAACCGGGCGTTGAGAAACAACCCACATATCCAATACTTGTTTATTCGCATAAAGGGAAAGTCGATTCGAATAGACACGACGCTTGTCGGCTTTGAAAGCTTGTCATGGGTCCGTGGTGATATCTCCATCATCTTCACCGAAGAGAAAGATGGTAATTCAAAAGTTTGGTGCGTCTACATATTGGATTCAAATACTGACAGCACCAAAAGGACCACAATTGGTTATTTGTGACCATCAACGGCGCGTTGTTCAGCTGGTTTGGCCAAGGGACTTTTCGATCGGCACCAAGGAGGTGGAAGAAGAAATATCTATCAGTTTAAACACCAAAATGGTACGGGTGCGATCTCAATTTACACACTAGGAGACTTGGTGACCGACATTGCATCGTTAGGTTGCGGCACCCGAGTTTGACTTCTCATCTTTCAGCCTCTCTAGAACGCAAAGTGGATTCTGGACGTTTAAGGTTACTTGCTGGCTAGTGCATGTGCCACCACAGCATTAACTAACTGTTCTCTAGGTGGACCGTAACGAGAAAGTTGGTCCATGGGAAACATGTGTATGGTCTGTCGATACCTTGGAATGTGTAAACAAAACGCGAACAGAGCATCTGAAAGCCACCCCACTACCACCGACCAAAGAGGATAACCCTCTTCCTGAGGGGGAGGAAGAAGAGGAGGAGGATGAAGACGAGAAAATTCGCAAGTACGAAGCGGGCGAGTGGAATGAACCAGAAGAATTGGCAAAAGCCAAGAAGGCTTTCCGGGAACTTGCCCGTTTCAGACCAACTTTGGACCCTCCGCCGACCCCGGACATCACATATGAACAGTTTTTTGCAAAAGGACAAGACAAAGAGAACCTACATGTAGGCCGACCTCAAATATTAGAAAAGACTTCCAGAAACTACAAAGCGACATTATGGATGTACGAGGGTGGAGAGGAGGCGCCAATGGCAGAGGGAACCGAAAAGGAGATTATAGAAAAAGATACTGCCGCTGCAGCCGCGTATTCGTCATTCCCGACGATTGTTCAAGCAACTCCGACACCACCGCCGTCATTGCAATCTGATGAGTTTCCAATCAAAGTCGAAACCGTCTTTCCTTTGCTAGAATTGATTGGAATGGGAACAAACGAGCACATTCGGTCTCTAAAAGAGTTTTTTGGCGTGCAGCTCCCGCCGGGATTTCCAGGTAGATCTGCTGTTCCTCCTGTATCTGTTACAGTTGTTGTTGATACCTACGTTTTCCCATTTCAGTCCAGATTGAGATACCAATTGGCCTGTTACCGTTGAGTGCCGTCATCACCTTCCAAAACATCAGCACGACGTATCCAATAGATCAAAGCATGTTTGCGATACCCGGCAAAAAAGAAGGTTATAGGATGGGAGAGGTGGTCAAGGGCAGCGATAGACACTGATGCTGTGATATGGGTTTTATGGGTTGTCGAATGGCACCTTCTCTTCTTTTTATTGTTTCTTTGTGGTTTATTCAAATTTAGTGTAGCAGTACTTATTTTTGTTCTAATTAGATGGTATGAGTTAATACTGTAGTGAATTGATGCTGTGTGTACTTGAATTCTTTTGATTGAGAGAGCATCGCTGATAATTGGATGGTTATAGGGTCCGGGTGAAAGGGCCAATGCTTACCGGTTTGCCAAGAGGAATGTAGGATGGCTGGCCCAAAATATGGGCAAGGACAGAGCAATGCTGCATGCAGGTCTCCAAGTATGGCCTCCGTCACAGGAGTTGAACAAAGCAGTAAAGCAGGCCCCGAGTGGAAAAATATTCTATGAGTCCTCCATGCATGGGTTGAAATGAGCCCAACTGCCAACGTGTTATTAGTTCAAATTGCGCAGGTCACTTGCAACGATATTATGTCACGCGTATTATGTCACGCACTCCGATTTGCAGATCTCCCCGCTAGCCAACTTTTACAAGTTTTCTTTTTTTCTACACCTAGGTTCTCTTCAATCTTCATCCGTCTATTCGGTGGAGGGAAGCCATGGAGGTGAGTTGTCGTGCTTCTTTGGGGGTTTTGCACCTTGTGCATTGGTTGCGCCTAACATGCTCTTGTTAGCCACCATCGATCGCTTCCAGCCTTCCTCCTGAAATATTGCACCTCATCCTTTCCGCCGCCGCCGAACCCACCGACCATCGTCAACAGCAGCACACATATGCCGTATGCACTCTAGTCAACCGTCGATGGTACCGCACTGCACAGCGTGCACTGTGGCGAAATCCATACCTGCCATCCAAAGACAAAGCACACAAGTTCCTAGAGCGACATCTCATCCAATCTTGCATGGAGTCTTCCCCACATTGTCTCGTCAGGTGCTTTGATCTGACTGCTCTAAGATTCAGCGAACCAGAGGATACCGACTTATTAAAGCGGTTGGCGAATTGCACGCCGTTGCTAGAGTCGCTCAAGATTTTTTGCGACCCGCTGGATCCACGGACCCTTCAGCATATTTTAACGGTTTGTCCCAAACTGGTTGACCTCACATTGACTGGAAGCGTTGGGGGGATGCAGTCACGGTTCTTTTATCAACTACCACCGGTGCGGAGCATGGAACTGCACACGCTCTCAAGTCGGTTGATGCGATTACGATCATTACACTGGGGCAGCGTCGACTGCACAAGAGGCGATGGGCAAAATTTTGCAAAGCTCTTGGCGACTAGTGTCGGTCCTTCTCTACGCGAGTTTTCTGTAGGCATGGTGACACCTCCTACGGGACAGATACCTGTAGAAGATGCCATTCTAGCTCTCATTGCACATAATTGTCCGGCGTTGGAAGTTGTTTCTGTTCAAGGAAAGCCGGTTACTGACCGATGCCTAGAGTCTTTGGCGAGGTACTGTCCACGGTTAACGGCTATTGACCTTCAAAACTGCTCTGGGATCACACGGGACGGCGTTATCATGCTTGTTCGTGCGTGCCCTCAGCTATCGGACATTCGGATCAAAGGAACGTTGGCGAACGATAGCGTTGTGAGAAATGTCATTGCTATGGCTGCTATGCTACGCAGAACAGTTCGCCGTAGGGCTGGAAAGATTTTTGCACCGTGATACCTGGCTAATGGACTTTTGTGATTGGACTTGGGATACGAAGGAGTCATTTGATTTTATTGTTTATTTTTGATGGATTCTGTAGGTAGCTTGTGCCTCTTTTTTTTTTGGAAGGCGTTTGGTCTTGTATACCCGTCACCTGAAATACACATTGATACCACACTCATTTGCATTTCGACCGAGAAGCCTTTTATTTTTCGTATGCAGTTATCATGCTATGTTCTATTTCTATCCTCTTTGCGAATGCGTGCCTCCTTGGCGGCAATCAACATATCCGCTTCACTCATTTCGATGATGGCAAGTTCCGGCTTTTCCGCCTTGAGCTCATCAATCTTCACTCGAATATCTTTGGTAAGTTTAATGTTCTGCCAAAAAAGACAGGCATCGTTGGGCAGTTTAGCATGGGCTTGAGGAATATCAAGGTAACCACCACACCTCCGTTCAGTGACACAACGTACCCGCATGTAAAGCTTTCTCATGCTACTAGAGTTCATTAGGCCTTTGAACAGGAGCTGAGCCCCTTGGTCCGTCCATGGATTATCGGAACAGTCAAACTCTTTGAGGGAGTCTAGATAGAAAAACAGCATCGCGTTGGCATCAACTATCCTATCAGGGCAACACATGGATGCTTACAGTTTTGCTCGATAGCTTTCCCTATAATTCCTATTGCCCCATCTCCGCATCGTGTACGCCTACAATTTAATCATTTGGTATTCAATTACATGGAGAAAATAACGCTAGCAGTGCACATACCGTATATTGAGCACCTGTATGACATTGTTTTTGAGGAGGAAACTTGCCACTGCCGCGCCATTCTCTCCTAACCCATTACTCTGATACGAAAACAATATAATCTTAATGCGGGTTTAGCCAAGAGCAAGACAATCATGTCAGTACCTCCAGGTTCAGGTGTGTTAGAAAGAGATTATCCTATGAACGTAACATGAGATTCTGCATTGGCTGACATCGCGAGCAACAGTGTAGACTCACCTTGAGTCCATTTAACAGCCCCGCAATGCCCCGATGACGAATTTGGTTCCAGCCTAGAGCGATGATATTTCAAGCTTCAGAGCGGCAATTGTTTTTTTTGCCGACGCCCAGTCGAAATTGTTTTTGTTTACCCAGATTCAATTCCTTTACTGCATCATTTCCTCCAAGACCCATTCCCAGGGCAATGGCGCCAATGTCCCCAATTTCGTTGTAACTCAGATCAAGAACTACAAGACAGTACGAGCAAATTGGAAACGATGTAGAGTGTAAACAACAAACTGCACGGTCATACCTTGCAAGCAAGAATTTTGTCGTAGTCCTTCACTAAATAGTTGTGCTTCTCGGTCACTGAGCTTGTTGTCTTTCCATTCTCGGTGTTGAGTATTTGGGTGCATACATGTACGCATCGCTCTGTGGGGCTTACCTTTGAGGACGAGGGTTTTAAGAGAAGCATTAAATTGGAGCATCTCTGCAATTTCGTGACTTCCTTCGTAGCCTAATTTCACAGATATAAGTGAAAATGCTGATACGTCAGCAAAAGACTTGCAGTGAAAAAAGATACGCTACCCAGTCTGTTCCCTGTCAAGTTTAGATACACTAGCGCGCGGTTGATCTGCAAACTCCGTCCAAGATAGGCACCCCCACCTTCGAGCCAATTGTTTGTCAAATCAATGCGCTTGAGTGTTGAATTTCCCTAGTATCAGGCACAAGTTCAGATATAACTGCAGAGTTGCCAAACAAAGAAACAACAGAAATGATGTTGTATGATGGTGAACACACCTCTAGAACTTGGGCGAGGGCATGGGCACCTTTAGGTCCCAGTCCATGATGCGGCATCACGATTTCCTCCTCTTTCAAACGATCAATGATGAAAGACACTGGAACGATGCCCAATGCAATACACGCGGCAGTATAGGGATCTTGCTGGTTCTTTCGCGTCAGCACATCTGTAGTCAAAAACAGAGTTCCGTCAACATGTGGACATATGCATGATATTGTTCGATCGACTTTTGAAAAGGGAACTCTCACCTGAGACATCCAGATCGGTTTCCCATCCGCTATCAGCAAGCTCTTCCACTTCTTCATATACATCCATCAACTTGTCCGTCTCACTCCCAACTGCCACAGAAGTGACTTGAACCTCTTGAGACACGGTCTCGTCCTCGTCGACGCTTTCAGTGATGACATCTGTAAAAAGTCCCGCGCTTCCTTGCCGCTTTCTGGAAGCGCTGCTGACATCAACTCCTCGCCCTGCAACGAATACATCCTTTCTGCTGTTTGCTGACCCTGCACCCGAACCTCTTCGTCCTGGTGTTGTCACCCTCGTACCCGAGGCACTCACTTTTCTCGCTTCACCTTGAGTACCCGGGCGTTGCGGATTTGCGTCGGATCGTGTAGACTCTGCACTGGATGGGCGAGGTGCTGCTGAAGATTTGCGTGAGGTTGGTGCTAGTTCTGATTCAGCGATTCCTGGATCAGCTGTGCTGCCATCATGTGGAAGTGGGTCGGATGTAAGAAGGGTTGTATCAGCTAATGCCTCGGAGGAAAGAGGTTTCTCGTTCGCATGTTCCGCCAAGGTGGGTGGATCTGCGGTCGCAGCATCGACACTTTTAGGCTCTAATCAAATTTCGGTATCGGTGAATTTTTTGGACTTGCAACAAACAACCGAAAAGAGGTTTCTAGTCAATCCACTTTTACCATCATTCACATTTTGGAGCTTATCCTCCGTATTATCTGTCTCGGACATTGTACATAGACTGGAGGAAAATAGCGCTAGCACAAAGGCAACCATCCAGCTCAAAAGTTCCGATCATTACGTGAGCCATCCATGGGCATTGGAT
The DNA here is from genome assembly GCA_006535965.1 of Spizellomyces sp. 'palustris'. Taxonomy (NCBI): domain Eukaryota; kingdom Fungi; phylum Chytridiomycota; class Chytridiomycetes; order Spizellomycetales; family Spizellomycetaceae; genus Spizellomyces; species Spizellomyces sp. 'palustris'. The sequence goes on along the minus strand of QEAR01000004.1, from coordinate 14,996 downwards.
CTCACGTGCTCCAAATACAAGTAGTCCCTCCACAAAAAAGATGCACATATTGAATGTTTGCTGTTTATGGACAGTCATCCAAGGATGGAGTAGCGTCCCATGCATGTGTATTGAACCCTTTCACAACCACCTACTTCACGCACAAACTCATGTACTGTCAACTGCATCATTTTATTGTAACCAACTCCTATATGTTATATACGCCCGCACACATTCATATAAACGCCCGCACACGCACATACGCACACCCGCACACCCGCACACACACATAGTTACTGAATGCGTGGCTTTTTAGGAGTCACTACGCCGTTATTCAGATTCTTTGTTAATTGTGGTGGGGCGAAAATGATGCTTTGTCGCGGAGGCGTTCTCGCTTGCATCCAGGTCTGGCGCATAATGTTCCTTGTGACCAAGAAGGCGTATGTTAGATCCGCTATCGCGGTAACGTCGCCGTGGTCAGAGGGGAACTCAACACTCATCCACCCGTGCACCGCAAATAACCCCTTTTCCCACTCTATGCCCCTGATGGGTCTTCTAATGTTCACTTATCTGCCACAAGGATTCACAGGACGCGCACCACCCTACATCCGGACGAGGATGGCCGAGCTTGTCATCTCAAAAGTGAAATGCGCGTCGACATGCGGAGGAAGGATCTGAGGTTCACGATCGTCGATGGTGCGCCCAGTGGAGCTCCAACGCCACGATTCGACCTTGTCGGAGCTTTAAAGTCGATCGAAATTCTCAACAATCCCCCGTCGTTAAAACTCGGGGTGAAGGCAGACTCAGCAAATTTGGAGCCAGCAAGACTTCTCGGCTGGGGTTGCCTCTTGAAAGAGGACTTATGCTCGTCGGAAACGAGATACTTCAAGTTCCAGCCCGACAATCATTTAACAATGATTCCAAGAATTATGGAGGTTTGGGAGCAGGAAACTCGTGTATAGGAAAATATTTAGCAGTAGGAGAATAGCATACTGTGTATACAGATGAATTACTTGCGTGGATGTATATATATATCAGTGTTTGCCTTGCTATGTATTGTTGCCAGAGGACCTGCTGGTCGTCGTGGGCGGCCTTAGTTCCTGCGAAACATAATTGAAAGAGGGAGACGACAAACAGGGAGCAGGACGGAAAGACCGGCAACATATTGTGGATTGGCCATTGATGTCAAGTTGGTCATGGGACGTGTGGCAGAGAGAATAGCGATAAAGTTTTATATTAGAAATACTACTACTTACATATTCCAGCTTATTCTAAAAGTAACAATATGGCTTTATTGTAAAGTTGTTGGCTGAAGGACAGTCAGGCTCTCCGCCGTCACTTGAGCACGTATACATGTGGACAGGTCTGGGCGACTTACGACCGAGGAGGCGGCCTTTTTGGAGCAGATGAGAAGCAGACGGACGTTGGGCAAGGCTTCAAAGTTGTTTTGCAATCATTAAAGGGAGGATCTGGAGGGTTACCCTCTTGTGCCCGCCTCAGAGTCCTCTCTGCTGGTAGGTGCGAGAAATTCGCGACAAAGAGCTGCTCACATAAGCCCAGCCACATCTTTGTGTGGCGCGATCTTCAAGAGCGAACACACTTGTACTTTGATGATCTACGGATCTGGACATGTTCAACTGTCCACCATTAGCGATAGTACGTGCAAGTCATGGACGACACAGCAGCGCAATATGGTCGCTTCGGATCACGACACGGATGCTCGCTCCACCGGCTTACACATTCTTAAACACATGCTTCGCTCACCCACCCATAACCCTCCGACAAGCCTCCTCCACCACTCCCCTTACCGCCAATTCACCCGCTCCAGAGCCAGTCGTCACACCAATAACCTCCGAACCAGCTTCTGAAGTACTTTCTTCCGATACGTGTTCACCCGCCCGCGACACGGCATCTCAACCGATTTTGAGGGTGAAGCAGGCGATTGTGCTGAACGAGACAGACTTGGAAGAAAGCTTTGTCAAAGGGTCTGGACCTGGAGGTCAAAAAATCAATAAATGCCGACATCGTGTACAATTGAAACATGTGCCGACAGGACTGATGGCGGAGGTGACTATAACTGAATTTTGTCGTGCGTTCCTAGTCAAGTTGACAAGAAACTAACTCTAACCTTGTCTTAATCTTGTTCAGTCTCAGCGATTCCGAGAACTGGCAGCGAATCGTAAAGAAGCACGCAAACTTCTCCGTCTCAAGCTGGATGAAATGATCAACGGTGATCTGTCCCGTCGTGCGCAGATAATATCTAAAGAGCAGAAGCGAAAGAAGCGACAGGCACAGAAGACTAAAAGAAAGTATGGCAAGTCAGATGCTGAGGAAGGAGAGATGGGTCTTGAGGGTGATGCTGCACGGCAAGAAGAGGGAACTAGGAAAGAATCAGAAGCATGATCGCCTGAGGCACCAATTTAGGATGCGGACTGCTGGCTTTAAAGTCGTCACTGCAAGCCCCGTTTGGCCGTATATATAAGACAGCCAATCAATCCTCCCCCAGCGGTTTCTTCCATGCAAGCCAATGACCTCCTGGGACCAAGACAACACACTGTTGGCATGCGGAGATGGACGAACGAGGAGACAACCGGACCATCGAAAGAGATGCAGGATCCACAACCGGGAACTGAGGCAGTCTAGTAGCATGGCGTTCTTTCAAACATGTACAGGAATTATAAAAGCAAGCAAACAGATAATCTACACAAATGTAAAAAAAAAAAAATAAAGGATTTCCATCGCCTTTCTTTGCACTCTTCCCATCCTCCCATTGCCGCACTCTATCATTCTTTTCACTTTTTGCCCTTTTTCGCCTTGTCCTGTTCCGCCTTTGCCTTTTGCGCTACACTCTTCATGATGGTCAACTTGCCGGTTGCCCCAGCCCGAGCGGCCATGAGTTGCTCGGTTTGGACAATGGCCTTTGCAGCGAGTTTCTTTTGTAGATTTTTCTGCGTTATGAGGGTTTTTGATTTTGGTGCAATGTATTTTCCTAAGTGACCAAACCGAATAAACGGAATTGAGTCAGACTGTTCTTGCGTGCGGGTGTAACCAGATTAGTCAAGACATACCTTCCCTCCTTTTCGGACCCAGAGACGGCGTTTGGGACTTTTTTGTTGCGAAGGATGGTTTGCTTGCACCTGATTTCTTTAATCCTCCTTGTGCCATTGTGTCGAAATGAGCGCTACAAATTGAGGGCAGCAAAAGTCGCAAAGAGTTTCGATTGCGAAGGACCCAAAAATAACAGACATGGTGTCACGTGATGGGTTGAGTAAGCTCATCTGAACTAACGCGTTTTTCGGATTTTTGCATCACCTCGTTGGCGGCCAGCCTCGTTCTGACCACTTGTATAGAATGGAACAACGAAAGTCTGTACGAGATACACTGATTCAAAGTGTTGGATTTTGTCCCAAAGGTAAAAAGGTTGATGTAGTTGGACCTCTGCCGGATCGTTAGCTTATCATATTCAACGGTCTCAGATGCACTAGGATGGTTATACGCGGCGCGCGGATACTACAAAATTCACGACTACCATGCCGTTATCGAATGCGTCACACCGGCTCTACGAAATGATCGGACAAAACGAGAAGCACAGCATCTCCTTGCGTTTAGTTTCCTGCACACTGGACAGGCGGAGGCTGCTGCCGGGGCGTTTTTCAAGTCAATCAATGCTGGAAATGACACAGATTGGCAACCGTTAGTGGAGTTATTAATCGAGAATGATGGGTTGAAACTGACGTGATAGTGGGGTGGAGGGCGTAATTGTAAATAAGATGTGAGTCGGATCGGATAGATGATCTTGATGGCAAAAGTTGTCAGTTTGAGAGTATATTTTTTCTACGTCTCTATGAAATCAGTCAAAAATGGGGATGATCCTGTCTACAATGTATCTACATTATCGCAACTCTGCTGCCAATGTTGCGGGTTCTTCCAAGTATCTCTTCCAAAGCTGGACAAAACGGGCAACCGTTGCCCCGTCAATGACCCGGTGGTCTGCATTGAAACTAACATTCAAGATTTCCTTTGGAACAACAATTTCCCTTTTCTTGCCGGTTTCCGCATCATGGACTGTCTCATAGCGCGGGAGGCGCTGAACTTTTCCGATTGCTCCAATGCAGACTTCCGAAGATACTAGGACGGGGTGAAGAACTGTACCACCAATGTTCCCAACATTGGATAGCGTAATGGTGCCGTCTTTGAGATCCGCGGGGGAGATTGCATTCCGTTTACCAGCCTCCTTCAAGCGCTCAAGATCCACTGCGATATCGATGATGGACTTTTGTTCTACGTTTTTCACGTTGGGGACAATAAGTCTAGGTGAGGCAAATATCAATCATTAGCGAGTCTTTGCGGTTCGGTCAGGAAAAAGAAACGGTCAAACACACCCTTGCGGCGTGTCCATCGCAATACCAATGTTGTGCGCCCCACGATATTGCAATTGCGCCTTGGAGGCCTCATCCGCATTGATCAGGCACGCGTTCAAAATTGGGTACTGACGCAACGCCATCGACAAAGCCTTCATAAAAATGGGCATGTACGAAATTTTCTTGATCGGGTATTGACCAGACGGTGCATTCTTGAGGTAGTGGTTGATTGACGAGCGATACGCTGATGCCGCGTTCAGGATGATCTCGTCAGAGAATCCAAAGTGTGGTATTTGGAGAGACCGCGTCATTGACTTGAACATGGCTTTCTGAATCGGTCCGAGTGGGACAATGCGGTCTTCCGCAGGGGCAATGACCGGTGGCGGTTTCTTCTGCGTCGTAGGTGCAGCTACAACATATGCCAAATCAGTCAACAATACGCACCACCTTGAACCTTGACATCCCTTTGAGGCTTACCAGGTTGCGATGGTACAGATGCAGGAGTACCCGTTCCACTGACAAAAGCAAGGATATCTCCTTTGAGAACTCGCCCGTTTGGCCCAGTCCCCGCCACTTTTACCAAGTCTATATTATGTTCCCGGGCAATCCTTCGTACCGCAGGAGTCGCCAGAAGGTATCCACCTTCGCTGCCTGTAGGGAGCTTCTTATCACCCTCCCTGGCAGCGGCTGCTGAAGGCAACACAGCTTCGGCAGGAGCAGCAGCCATAGATGGTGACGGCTCAGTTGGCCAATCAGGAACTTCGTCGGTTTCAATATCGACCAGAGGTGCACCAACGCGTGCAACGTCCCCCGCGGCATAATGAAGTTTCTTGATGACCCCATCATATCTGGAGGTGATCTCAACCGCGGCCTTGTCCGATTGTACTTCGCATATTTTAGCAAACTGCTCGACTTGATCTCCCTCCTTGACAAACCTGCGATTGGCAAAAAAAGCGAATGTTGAATTAACTATTCAGCATCCAAAAAGCTCTGCCATATTCCATTGACGCTTCACCTACCATTGAATCAGCTCGCACTCTGTGATTCCCTCTCCAATGTCCGCCAGCAAAAACGGAACGCTCTTTTGAGAAGGAGGGCGGGTGTGAAAGTTGCGGCTCCGAACAACGTGTGTCGTCGCCGATAACGCTGCCTGTTGATGTTACATGCTATTCAGGAAGGCCCATTCGGGTACGCTTTTATGCGTGTGCGAATGTAAACCTACCAATGATGCTCTTGGCGCTCTCCATGTCAGTCCAGCTACACTTGCAAACGCTCTCCCCTGCACCTAAGCAAATATAATCAGCACAGTCCATAATCCATGTATTTGGTCAGAGATGGGCTGCAAATACCTTTGCGCTTCTTCTCGCGGCATACCGTACGCCAGCAATCCCTACTCGGAGGTGCATCGTCTCAATTTCAAAAAGACCTGAGGCTGTGGAAGAAAGTGCAAGGCTTCAACACCAAATATACAACATTCTCAAATTTGAGTCTGTGCACTTTGTACTACATCATGTGACCGATAAGCTCCACGTCCAATGTACCATCAAGGAGCAATAGGGCTGGGTATGGAAGAACTGATACTTTATGCGATCAGAGTATGCAGCAGGCTGAGCGCACTCGGCAAATTGATCTCAATTGTGTATTCAAAGCCATGTGTATTCATTCAGTTATTCATCTAAAATCGACGACTTGTTGAAAAGTTGTGGCGGTCGACAGGGATTTATGCATTGATCTCTGTTTTGCAACACAGCATGCAATGCGCTTTAATGATTCTGTGATGATTAGACAGGTGCCGTCGACAGGGCACCGTGTATCACGTCTTCGTTCAACGACAGCCTCATTAACTCTCGGCATAGTCCCCTTGTTCATTGACTACAGCGCCATTCACAGCATACTGCAATTTAAATCGCATCCGAAGAGGTTCCTGGAAGAATATTGGATGAGGATGATGCTTGTAAAAAGAGAAACGACCCACACCTGTCGATTACCTTGTTTGGATTCACAATTTGCATGCCTTGCGTAACCTGTCCTTGATTTAATGGGGGTAGAACCGTACCGGAAGCAGGCTCCATGTTCAACGTCATCGACTGTAAAAAAAAATGTCACGTCAGAGTCACGGACATGCGCGCATACCCATGTTTAAAACTTACCTTTGGAGCCGCAACTTGGAACACAAGGTTCGTAAAGGGAACGGGCGTGACATTGATGAACACTGCCTGAGCCGCCCACGCATTCCCTTTCCACAGCAAGCGGTATTTGACCTGCAGACCGTTCTTATCGAAAATCATGACTGTTTGAGACAAAAGCGCATGAAAACTTTTAGCAGTCGTAATAGGGCTTGTCACAAGATTATCAGGTGCATACCTTCCTTCCTTTGCTGCACATTTGACGCACCAGTAGCCCCCCCAGACGGTGTGCCTGGGGCACTCAAAGCTGGTGGCGTTGCAGGGGCCGAACCAGCTGAAAATGTTCATAGCATGCTAAGCAAAACAATAACGAAAACCCATCCTGCACTTTTAACCCTACCTTGCGATATTCCCGCAAGTTTGCCAAACAAATCCACACCGCCAAAAGGATCGACTTTCGACTGGAACGGTGGGGTGCCTGGCACAGAAGACGGTGCAGCTGTCCATCCCAAATCTTTTGCAACAATATATCACTAGTCAGTGATTGACTAGGAGTGGCACGAAGGCAAGACATATACTTACTCGACGGTACTGCAGGACGTGGCTGTGGCGTTCCAGTACTTTGTGGGGTATTACCTGTTAGTGATAAACGTTTATTTAAGCATGCAAGTATTCCAATTGGCTCGTGTTCTAAATTTCATCGAACCTGCCGAGTAACCGCCAAAGGAAGCCAGATTCTGGCCGCCCGCAATAGGTGGCGCTTGACCCTGTGGTCGGAGCGGTTGTCCAACCAACGCTGGACTACTCGCTCCTGAGCCCGGTGTGCCAAGTGGCTGCAATTGAGGGAAGCCCGCGCCTGATGAGCCGTCAATGAGTGACGGCCCAAACGTGGCGGGAACACTGGATGATGATGATACAGCAGGGGTGGCCTAAAACAAGATTACAACAGGGTCCACCAAAGTTGAGAGACTGGTCTGTTGCTTACCGTAAAGTTGAGGGAACTGAGATCATCGAGAAGACCTAATGCGCTGGTTAAGTGATCGTTCCTCTAGTGTGTACACTAAAGACATTTATACAAACCGCCAAGTCCACTAGCTTGTTGCTGTTGTTGCTGCGGCTGTTGCTTTTGTGGTGAGCCGGTGGGCGGCGATGCAATGGGTGGAGTTGCTGGTCCCGGAGCTCCCCAGTCGTCTAAATCAATGAGACTCACAGGACCAGGCTTGCCTTGATTTGTCTCTTTGCTTGATGGGGACGCAGAGCTGCAGATGGCATTGCGGCGATTTGTTCAGTATTTGCTACAACATCATTGATCACAGCTTGGTTCACCTCTTTTGAACAGCACCCTCAATGGGTTTTCCGGCTTTGAAATCGGCATGTTTGTTAATGACCATATTTATCAGGTCATTGAGCTCCAAGAGGCGTCCTGTGCAAGGAAGCAGATATAAATACTTGGTGCATAGCACTCAGAAATCAGACCTTGCCGGGACCGTACCCATCTTTTCATCCTCCTCCCCGCTCGAAATCAGTTTCTGTATCCTGGATTGGGCCGATTTGGCGCTGCCGAGCAATTCCTACAGAATGCATTCAATGTCAATGGTCATCCCGCCATCCAAAGATGTAAACATTATCAACCTCAACAGTTGAATCGGGCCTCCATCGATCCTCGGGTGATTTTTGAATCAAAATATCGTTCAGTAGTATCGCTCTCTGCTCGATTCGATTCAATTCTTCTTCGACTTGTTTTTTATAGTTGGGGACACGCTCTGTATCCTATCTCTTTCATCAATGTCGCTCCATGCACCCAAATAGACGTGGCCTTTGCAAACACGTACATATCCCGACATGATCTTCATCAGATCATTAGCTTGCTCTAGTGCCGCCGGAGTTCCTTGTCGAAGAAGTTCTTGCAGTTTCTGCAAGATCCAACATTAAGACGCATGATCCACAATTAACGATCCAAGAAGATTGGAATACGTACTGCTCCTTGTGCGATCTTATCCTCCTGCTCCAGCTCTTCCTCAGTTTTAAAGGTCTAGTTTACATTTCACCAGAATCGTCAGACGTAGCTCACGAGTTTTTGAAAGTCAACGCTTACATGAGAAGGATTCAGCACAGCTTCTGCATCCTTTGAAAGGGGTGGAAACCGATATCCTACACAAATTGTAAATCAATGATTGCGCAGTGGTAAGTGCCTGCAAACAGGTGTGATACTGTACCTTTGTACGATAACAGCCGATACATATCATTAATATGCTTGAAATCATCCTTGTAGCGAGATGTGACGCACAGTGTCGCGTTCCATTGTTGAATAAGCTCAAGAATGCGATGCTGGACCATATTGACGTTCTGCCGGTAATTCCCATCAGCCTTTTATTGTGAGAGATTGACAAGAATAGCGGATAGACACAAACCGCAGGACGCTCCGGAAATCGTCGTACTAACTCATTTAGGAATTCCTTGGTGGATACGATGAGATGGAAGGGATAACCACAATTCTTGACGCAATAATCTAGCAACTGAAGCACATCAATCAGTAACATTACCATGCCATTTATTATTGGTGTCAAAGCCCAAATACCAAAAGTGCGTGTAATGCTGACTGGTTATTTCGACTGTTAACATTTCGGACAATTGCAAGAGCAGCTTCTCGAGGCCTTTCCCACCAGTAATCTATGGTCAGTGAGAATCCGGAAACATCTTCCATGCGTCATCAAACGTACAAGCTTCTTCCTTTTTGATTGATCAGATCGCATATCTCGAGCATTAGTGCGACATTTGGTTCAGCGTATTCCGTGTCGCATGCTTGGTCTGCATTTTTGTATCAGGTCAAGGTGGGCATCCAAACGCATTCAACACTCGGACTCTCAAGGAACGCACCGACAAGTTGCTCCATAGACATAAAGGATGTCATGTTGGGGACTAGTATGGAATGCTGGATAACAAGTTCTGCAAAATCCTCTCTGTGGAAGGTTTCCTGTAGCATGCCACCAATAAGCCAGCGTGAGCCACAGTCCATCGTAAAAACAGGCTGCAGCTCTATAGAGCTTGCTCCTATAGACTCTTTATGTAATGCATTACCACAAATACGCAGTCGCCAACCCACTCAAAGGCTGTTTACACGGCGAGTTCAACACAATCGTTGCTTGATGAGTGTTTGCAAAACAGTCCGGCTAGTGCTTACGTGCACCGCCCCATGATGTGTCACTCTGTCCCAGTAATCTGGCTCCAATATGGCGCGCCTGGGTCAAGTAAGCCAAGTGATTCGCACGCTAGTCCCCAGGTCTATCTGATCGCGAATAAAACTATGGCTACCGATGAGATTAGCTCGCTGAAAACGCTCGTGTCAGACGTTCTCGCCAAGCGAGGAGTCTTGGGCAAGATCAAGGTATGTAGGAGCACAATAGGTGGCGGTAGTTTTGTGAATATGGGGATGTAACAGCATGTTGGTTCTCGTTTTCCCTGCATGGGCAAGTAGGCCCAACTACGATCCTCTGTTTTCAGTGTACTTCAGAATGAAGCCAAGCCTTTGCCTCTTGAAAATGGCAAGGTTCAAGCCTTGCACGCGTCACCGGATGGTATGTGCATGGACTCGGCGATCTTGGTGCACTTGATTTCTCACCACTTTGTGATGATCACGCAATCGACAGGCCGCATAGCTCTTGCTCTAGTGCGCGACTTTCTCAAACATCTCGATCTTGAGTATACCCTTGCAGTGTTTGAGCCTGAAGCAAGCATGGTGAGCGCTGCATCTCCACGACTTTCGATATGATGGCGATGGTTTCAACCAAGTGTGCAAAGCCCTCATCCCAAGACTATCCATTTTCAGACAGATCTGGTTCTGAACGACGCCGAAATATACTCTGCACTGAACCTTTCTGAGAAGGAGGACAAAGACAAGCCACTACTTTTACATTTGTTGGACAATCGCGGGTCACAACAATTGCCACCTGTCAAGGTAAACGTCCATTTGTTTTAAATGAGAGGAAGGCTGTAACAAAGTTGGTGCCTGCAGCCAGTACCAGTACCACAATCAAAATCGAGTGCGTAGATTCACATGACAGCGTGTTATACCCGTGTGCATGTTGCTAAACGTTTTGCGTAGCATCTTCATGGCCGCCACCCTCCCCTATTCCCATCTCACCTGTTGCCACACCGTCTGGCCCACCACCTACCACCCGACTCCCACCTCCGCCACCCCCAACGCTCCCACCTGCGCCAGCATCGCAATTCCCTCCGCTGGGCTCAAAATCAACGCCAGGTAAGTCATTTTCGCACATTCTCTTCGACTCTATGCTAAGGACATATATAAGCGTCCACAGATGACGATGAGGACAGTGGTGAGGACGATATGTTAAAGAAGATGGATGCTATTCTAGGATCATTTGAAGAAGAGGATGAAAGTCTGCTTGGGACACAAAGAAATCGACATGCGGTCGATAAGCCAACGCAAGCAGCTGAAAAGCATGTGACACATGAAGAGGACGAGTGCGTAATTATTGGATGATGGTTCACGGCTTGTGCAATGCTCATTTACTTTTGCAAATAGAATTGAAGAAGAGATCCAAGCCGCAAACTCTGATCAAGATGAAAGTAACATGAACCTCAATCGACCTGGACAGGTAAGAGAAAAAAGAAAACGGATTACCCTGTAATTTGAGAGCAACCATTTTGATTTATTCCGTTTTTCCCTTTTTCCAAGCTGTCGTCGGACACTGAATTTATAACAAGCGATCGGACCGTGAGTCCGGCTCTCAGTGCGGCGGCGTATGATCACGAGGAGGATGTTGAGATTGAGAGAAATATGAGCAGACACTAATTGTGCACCCAGATGCGCCTTTGTGCGCGAGTTGGAGTGGCCGTGCAGAAAATGTCCAAACCATGATTCCTGCATTGTGCAAAATGATACGCGTACCTACGTAAGCAGGAAACAGCGCGCGACAAGAATATAAAACGTTGACCAAACGCAAAATATTAATTTTTTGCCAGAGAACTCTATATTTACCAAAGCGGGACAAGTTTGCGCGCGCGTCGATCAAAGGAAATAATCGAAACTTGCCGTTGGGCTGGGCATTGAACATGTGAGCAAAATATGCAAAGTTGAATTTTTTTAATATTTGCCCTTGACATGAGTAAGAAATGGTATATTTTGAAAAAGATTTTATTTGGGAATAAATTACTCTTCCGTATCTGTCAACAACTCAAAAAGGCAAGTTGCTGGCTAGATGTAGCCATATGAGAAACTAGCGAAATTTGTTTCGAATCCCTTAGTCGCCCCATGTTGTACAGGTGTGCGGCTTTGCATGGCTCGAATGCTTATTTACGGTAACAGGAAGGCAGCACGCGTCCATTTAACCATAACAAGTAAGTAGTGCAACCACATGCAAGGAGATTGCCTCTCTCCGTTGTTTGAGACGCTTCTTGTTGGGTGGCAAGCGTGTTTCAGAATGTAGCTTACTTTTGCAGCGACTCGTTTGCCCATTTTCATTACATTGCAACCACTCAACCACGTCCATCAGAGTGTTTAACGTCAAAGCAAATGCGAGTGTTTTGTTGTTGGGAAAGGGGGAATGGCGTATGGCTCTACTTGTGAGATCTACAAGAGAGAGAGACGAGAGCGGATCCCTGAACCTCTTACCCTTTTTTTTTCTTCTTCTTTCCCTTGGGCAAAAGGGGAATTTCCCACTTTTGGTTTTGGACTTGTACTCCTCCTACTTGTACTTTATATAAAACTCCCCCCCTTTGTCCTTTCCCTTCCCTCTTCCTCCTCCTACGACAACCGAACACACGACACACACACACACGACACGAACGGACGACACTATTTTTTTTTTTTACTCTTGTGGACAACGGCTTATTCCAACGGGCTGCTCGTGGTTTCCCTCATTGTACTCGTCTCCATCTCATATCCATTCCTTTTTCACAACCTCTTGGCATTTTACCTTTCGCCTCTTTTGCATTTCACAAACGGACATTCTCGAAAGCAAAAACTCTACACACACGCACGCGCATCATTGGACTTACAGTCAACATCCCACCATCGCTTCTTTTCGCACCTTTTTTTTCTGACGACACTTTTTCCTTGCTGTAATGGCCGCTGTATCTGTTGACCAGAACAGTCTGTACCTTCAGCAGTCATCAACGACCCCAAGGTCATTGCATCGTCCTCACATGCCGTCGCCGTCGCAGCAGCAGCAACACCAGCAACACCAGCAACACCAGCAACACCAGCAGCACCAGCAGCACCACCAGCAGAGTGCGAGTGCACCTGGCGGCGGTCATCCCATGTAAGTCACGTGTCTGATCGAGTCTTCCATCAATGGAGATGTTGATGTGGGATTTTGTAGGCCGTACACGTCGTCTCAAGCGCAGGCGCAAGGACAGACGATGATGGGCTCGCCTTCGGTTCCCGACTATGCGTCGCGAAAGCTTTGCATTGATACGGCTGTTACAAGGGGGCCGTACGAAGCGGGTGGCCCGTCCACATCATACTTTCCGCTCCCAGCCATGCCATCGCCGACTCGGAGACGACGCGGCGATCATATGGGATCGTTTGCGGTCAGCGTCGGCCCGTTTTTCAAGCCAACGAAACAAATTTACAACATTTACAGCATTGATCGGACACGACTGTACACGCTGCGGATCAACCCAAAGGTTGATCGGGGCTTTTTTCTCGCGGACAATGACTGGACATGCTACCGTCGAAATTACTTTCAAGTGTCGAGCGCCTTCTCGGCTGCCGATGCTCACGGCCAAGAAGTTGAATTGCCTTGTCTCATGGAGATGGATAACAACCTCTACACTGTGACTGGATTCGCGCTTGGGATTTCTGCTCGTGTAGCAAACGGGGAAAAGAAGATTGAACTCGTGCAGCACACACCCAAGCGTGACAAGGGACCGCAACTCATTCCGCAACCAAAGGTTGTGCGTTCGGGTGGAAACCCTCACCAATACAATGGAATCGGCACAAACCAGCTGGTCGCCACCTTTGAGCGGCTGCAGTTCAAAACAGCAACGGCCAACAATGGCAAGCGCAGAGCCGCTCAACAGTACTACATTTTGATCATTGAACTCTTTGCTCAGATTGAAAATGGCCAGCAGTACAAGATTGCCATGACAGAGTCTGCTCCACTCGTGGTCCGAGGCCGCAGTCCCGGCCACTACGCTGATGGTAACTTGGACGCTCTGCGCATTTTCCCCGTGGACATGCACTTTGGCCGCCGTCCCGAATTTTACGGACCAATGTCATCGCCAATGTCTCCGTACGGAATTACGTCACCAATGTACTCGCCTGTGACACCTGGAGGGCAGATGATGTCTCCTGGAAGTCCAGGAATGCCGATTCCATCGCCACATTACCATTCGCACATGCCTGGTGGAGCTAGCATGTCCGCGCCGACTGGTCCAGGTGGGCTAGACTTTGTCCATCGGGGACCTGGCGGTGATGGATCTCATTGGAACCGGGCTCGGGCGCATTCTCTGGCTGAATCCGACTCATCTTTCACGACAACGGGGACGAACGCGACTGCGTCCTCTTACAACTCTATCGACTTTGACGAAATTGATCAGTCCGCCATGGGCACGAGCGCTGCAAGCCACCACCATGTTCCTCCCCCGGTCGATGTCAACTCACCTCCCTCGTTGTCTCCAGAGACTCCACCTTCCTCGACAACGTCAGTCAGCGGGGCCGGGGCACCCATCCATGACCTTGTCTCTCCAGACAACCGGTCTCCCCACGCTTCCGATGCCCGGAGAAGCTACCACCCGTACTCCAACATTCCAAGCTGGGTTGAAGAGGCTGGCCCTCGGACGCCCATCACCCCCACCAGCGAGCTAAGCAAAATGATGGGTGGATTCCACTTTACTCAGCTTCAGCAACACAAGTACAAGGACGATTACAAGGAGGATTTGATGGCAGCGAATCCCCCTGTGCCCCTATACTAGACTCGAGTATAGATGAGATTTGGCAACAGATCGACTCTACGCATACCAGCAAAAGGCATCCACAACGCGCAACTGGCACCAGCATCCGCATCTGTATCGTTATGTAAAGTTTAAAAAAGACTGAAGGACAATCAGTATTGTATATAGTTTCAGAGTTGCGGAGAGTATGTAGAAAACGGAAACTTTTTTTTTTTTTTTTTTGGTAGCGTTGAAGAGCACTCGCGCGCGCGGGGCAAGATTGTCTTGCAGGCTGGACGAGGCAATAGCACTGTTGATCAGTTTGATTTCTTGCCTGTATTGCTGAGCAAAAATGGGACTTATGTCTTTATAGTTTGGCTAGGAACTCTTGTGGTTGTCAGTGCGACATTGTGTAGTTGGCTGGGACTGTGTAGTTACGAAAATTTATTTTGTTTGTGGACGTTTTGACTTTTTAAATGAAATTCTGTGTTGCATCTCGACGTATTTTAGTTTTTAACTCTGTTCACCCCCCATAATTCATAGTTCACAATTCACATACACGTGGAAACTGACAATGGTCATTACATTCATATCTATGCAAGAAATCTATAAGACACGATGGCCGAGTGGT